>WEIV01007288.1:300313-315989 GCA_013390005.1 Calyptomena viridis
CGCCGGCTCCTCCTCCCCCTTCCTCCCCCCGCCGCTCCTCCTCCGGCACTTGCTGCGCAGGCAAAACGCGGCGCCGGATCGGGAAGAGTCGCCGCCCCCCGGGCACGGCCCGTCCCGGGCTCCGCCGCTGCCCCTTCGCCTCTTGCAGGTGCCCTGGACCGGGATGGGCCCCCGCTCCTGCCCTGCCTGGGCCCTCCCGGGGAGCGCGGGGAAGGGGCGATGCCCCGTGGGACAAAGGGGTTCGTTTGGCCGGGAAAGCCACTGAACCGAGGGAAACCGTGGGTGCCTGCAGTGACCCGCATCCAATCCCAGGGATGCAGCCGTGGGTGCCCCCAGTGACCCGCATCCAATCCCAGGGATGCAGCCGTGGGTGCCCCCAGTGACCCGCATCCAATCCCAGGGATGCAGCCGTGGGTTCCAGCATTGCAGCAGGTGACTCTGCTTGGAGCGGGATCTCTCCACCTGGCCACAATTCCTCGTGGATGGAGGCTGACAATTTTGCTGTGACCTCCTTGTGTCTCCACTTACCAGGAAGCAGTTGGTACTCGATCTTATTTGTATAACTCTTCAACACTTAATGACCACTCGGGATAACTCCTTGTCTCGTTTAATGTCCCTGTTTATTCCACTGTTGACTTTGGATACTTAACCCTTGGTGGCAGAGACCCTTCTGCCAGAAACCGGAGGCAATGAAATGCCTTCCAGGATGTGAGGGAAGCACAGGGGGCGAATCAGCCCAAAGCTCAAACTAGCCGGGCCACGATGGGGGGAAACCCAAACCCTGGATGTGGGGATGGGGGCAGTGGGGAGAGGCTGCAGCTGCACACAGACTGCTGATGTGCCAGGAGCCACATATTTCTTTCAAAGAAGCAACAAGGGGGTCGAGATTGATATTGTACATCAGCAGATAAGAGAGGGGTTAAAATATTTACAGATCACTGACTTTCTTAGCCTCTTGTTGTTCTTTGCAGCTTTGTTAAGGGCACTGCACAGATTTTTTTTCTAGGTGAGAGTTCTTGGATGAGCATTAAACATTTATACCCTGTTCACAGTTTCCTGTGTTACCCTCCTTAGTACCTGTTCAAACACCTTGCAAAGTGTCCCGGTGCTGTCTGAGAGCATCCGATGGCTAAAACAGGATATTCCAGCCCTGAGTGCTTCCTGACTGCTCCTGCACGGAGGATTAAATCCTTTGCAGTGTATCCCTTTCCATTTGTGGGTTTAGCTTTTCATGTCCTTTTTGTTTGGTAAATTACAGGTACTGTTCTGTTGATTATGAAGTATTAGCATAATTACAGTAATTCTGCCAAATGATGCAATGCATGTAAACATGTAATTAGCACGGAGGGACAACACTGAGCAAAGTGATGACAACATGCAATAATGCAAAACTCCTTATTCTCCCGGTCGTGTGGAGTGACACAAGCTTTAGAGCTCACTGCCTTGATTATTTCTTTAGAAGGCAGTTTTGTTAAAATGTTTTGCTTCCTTCTCTCATACTGGAAAGCAAAGCACACAGAGAAAACACCGTATTGCTTTATTCCTTGGAGTGTTTATATGTGCAACCCTCTGCACGCCCCCCAACCTACTGTATCTGATTTCCTTTGCAATATTCGAACTCTCTGCATCTGATAAAACAAACAAGTGCCCAGGCAGCTGCTCACATTACACTTTGGAACTTTTGAAACTGCCTCAAAACTGAGAACTTTTAAGATAGGGAACAGAGTGTGCTATTTTGCAGCAGCTCCTACCTCTGGCTTTCATTCCCCTCCCTTTTAACTCAGAAAAAAAGCAATGGCATTTAGTTCTGGGGACCCAGAAAAGCAATGGCAACGCAATGGCAACACGGGGGCTTTGAAAGCCCCTCCTGTCCTCCATGCCTTCCTGATGCTGACACAGTTTTCGTCCTTCCCAAGCTGATGAGCCTTACAAGTGAGCAAAGCCCGGGGCTGTGGCCACAGGGTGGGTGCAGAGCCGGGGGTTTTGGCTGGGCAGCCAAAGTTTGGTGGCTGCAGAACAATGCCCAGGTTGAGCCTCCCCCAGTTCAAAAGTGAGGGGCAGAAGGAGACAGGGAACCTTTGCAGAGAAGGGGGCTGCTTGGTTTGCTCATTTGCATCTCAATCCCCACAATGGTCTTCCGGCTACTCACAGCTATTCCATAGTAGTGCTCTTGGCTGAGATCTGGGAACACGCTCAAAGGGTGAGGCAGCTTTTGGATGCACTGAGCTGTTTTCTGTTTGAGCTGTGAAAAGCAAACATCTTTTCAAGAGAGAACATTCTGAACAGTAATTTTTTTTGCATTTACAATTCAGAAAGAGCAGGACTTCACTGAAATCTGGGAGGAAAATATTGTATAATGTCAAAAGGAAACATAAATCCTCTGCAGCAAAGGCTTCACACTCCTCTGAAAACAGAAGCCACTGAGTTACTACTCTGACCTAATGTGGCAGGACTGGAGATACAGGTTCTGGAAACAGCTTCGTACACTCAAACACTCGAACCCCAATAAAGCTCCATTGCCTTCCTCGAGGAGCAACTCAAAGATGAGGATCTACACAGTCACTTCAAATACTTCCTTCTAAATTCACTTTAAATATTTGCTTGTCATGGCTACAAACCCAGGCACAAACAGCGGCAATTTTAAAGGACTTTTAAGGATTTTAAAGAGCAGAAGGAGAGCCTGTTGAAGGAGAGAGGACTCTTTTGCTTCGCTTCTCAAAGGTGTAGATTTGGGGAAAACTAAATCAGGCAGTGATTAAAGATGGGCTCAAGCTCAGATCTGGGTTTACATGTTCTTCAAAGCATGGCTGTGTTTACATTATTAGGGACAAACCCCCCTGCCAAGTTGGGACCCAGCCGGAAGGCATGGGAAGGGCGCTTTCAGATGCAGGATTTGGGGTTAAGCACATCTCAGCTGAACATGCAAAGCTGCTTTAAACACTGTGGCAGAGCTAATCTGTTGAAAAGTTTCACTCAGCCTTGCTGTCCCCAAGGGAATATATATGGGAGAACTGCGAACTCTCTGAGTGCCCAGCCCGTGTGTTGCTTCAGCCATGTGTCCCCGTGTTTTGCAATTTCCAAGCAGCTCCCTCTCAGCTGATTTATTTTCACGCTACTCAGCTTGCAGGAGGTGAATCAGGTCCTGTGGTTACAGGGCAGACCCGAGGGCTGGTGCGGGGTGTGCAGCCCCTCGCTGCCTGCCAGCCAGGGAAATCTGAAACTTTAAAGGAGGAGGGGGAAGGAGGAGAAGCAGGGTATTTTCTGGAAAGGCAAAGCCATGGCTAAACAGCATGCATGGCAAAGCAGGAGGGAGAAGAGAGTGGTCTAAGAATTCAAACAAGCCACAGAGAGGACAATAGACAATGAATACAGGAGCAATAGGAAATAAATGGAATTTGTAAGGTAAATCCAGCAGACAGACAGGAGTGAGCGGAGTAACAAAACAGGGAAAGGTTCAGCAGCTGAATGGACAGTGGGAAACCTTTGTGTGTGGTGAGGGGGGACCGTGTTACTTACTCTCATGAAATTAAAATTAGTAAAGAAAATACACTCATCCATAATTGCACCCTTCTGCTTATTCCTGCCTACTTCTGTGGGTACTAATATCCGAGAGCAGTTCCTACAACTCCTAAACCACTACTACTCACGTCTTGCTTTTCTTGTTTTTGTTTTAAAGGGAAAAGTTTTGGCCTTTGGAATGTAACAGAAAACAACAGACACGTAGAGAAAAATAAGCAAGTCTTTCCTAGAAGAAGGGAGTGTTGAGGGCATGCCTGAAATCCAGCCGTAGGACAGCAGAATTCCCGATGGAACCGCGGCAATTCGGAGTTGCATTTTAAAGAGCGAGGAGTGTTGGGCGAGGCGGGGGAGGAGCGGAGCTGCCCCCGTGCCTTGGACAAGGAGCTGTGACACAAACAGCTCCCACTGCACTGGCAGCTCCTGCCGCACGTACGATCCAGCTTCCGCCTCTGGATGTTTGCACTGGGATCCCAACCAGCTCCCACCCAAATCAATGGATTGCGCTGCGCCACGAAAGTGACACCGAGGTACTTTCGGTCTTAACCGTAGGATAAGCACAAAAACTTAGGGAAAAAATATATCATTATTGGGACAGGCTAATTACAAGATGTAACAGCTAAATAAGTAATAATAATTTAAAAGAAAAAAAAAAAAAAGTGGAGATGCCCAGACTTGTGATGTGGCCAAACCAGTAGGTGTACCTAGAGTTACACCTATCGGCTCTCGCTGCAAACAGGGATGCTCCCTACAGGAGGGAGACTCATTTACCAGGAATTCTTCGACATTTAAAGCAAATCAGTAGCGTGGCCAAGGTGTGCATTTTAATTTTTAAATTTCTACACTTCACATTGCTGACAAATAATTTCCCCTTTCTCCTCAAGGTCTTTATTTCCATCTCACAGCTGCGGAGCAGGGTAAGACCCGGGACTAACACCTTGAAGCAGGGGGGTCAGGTGTGTTCTGGGGGGGCAAAGCAACACAGGGTAACTTGGTCCTGGTAGGAGCTGAATCACCTGCAAGTCCCTGCCTCTCTGTGCTGGCTGCAGAGACTACACTCCTGGCTACACCACTTTCATTTAAATACCTCAGCCCGCTAAAATACTGCTGATTAGGGAGGCTGAGCGAGGCATAATCTTGGCCAAGGGGTCTAAAGTGGAGTAAGGATTAAATCTAGTGCCAAAATCACTGTTTTAGGATGTCAAAGACCATTCTCAGAAATCTTGGTTGGATCAAGCCAAGGGCCACAGCATCACAGTAGCAACAGTTGTGGTGCTTCCCTCTCCCCATTTCCCCCTCTCCAAACACCTTGCACTGTTAAGTAACCCAGCCTGTGCAGACAGGAATTTGCATTTTAGTCTTTGCACATCAAACTGAAAAGCAATGAAGGGAATGATGTCTGGACCCAAGTAGCCTATTGAGAGGATCAAAAAGGTAACACAAAGCACAAAAGATGGCTAAGAAACACAGCTCATTTGCCCCCACACACAGCAAGGCTGTCTCAGGACCTGGGGACCCAGGCAGAGGATTTAGTGCCTAAGCCCAGAGACTCCTCTGGGGTATGACATTAACTCCTTCTTGCAGACTGAGACTGGATAAAGCCAAAGTCAAAATCAAAAACCTCTAAAGAGGCCTCAGCATATTGTTGTTTGGGGGACAGTCCTGTGCATTTGATCCACAAGAATTAGTGTTTTCATTTCACAATAAGCAAGGTATTTAAAATGTCTGCCAAGAAGTACTCAGAAAACAGAATTTAATCTGAGAACTCTTCAAGAGGACCAATTGTTTATTTCTACCATTTAATGAACATTAATTTCCTGTTTTAGAAAACGTAATTTATGCCACTGGTGAGGCTGATATTTATCTTGATGCGTATCCTCTTGGCTGGCTTAGTTTTTCATTTTCTCCAGTTCCTCCAGCCTGCCTACAGTCTGCAACCTGCAGGCTCAGCCTGTGCAATCAGTTCTTCAAATGTATTTAGGAATTTCCAGTACATAGTGGGTCTGCTTCACAGCAGGTCCAAATCCATTAGTAATCACTTCTCATAAAAAAAAACAAAGCTAAGGAGAATATTTGTAACACTGATCTGAAAACAAGAATTTATTTTCCTTTCTGCTTCAGAATTTGAACAAAACTAATGCAAGTTACACTAAACAAATCCAGTCCCTCCCAGGATAAACAAACATTTGCAGCGTTGCTTTCTACATGCCTGTCATGAAATAAAGACACTGACATGCATTTTAATGCAACTCTCCTACAAATTGTGAAAAAATAATTGTGCAGTGTGTATTCATTGCTAGGTTACCAGAAGGGGAGAGAATATTTTTGCAGACATGATGAACTAACAAGGTAAATAATTCAACTTAATAATTTTCAAATTTCACACTTAATTTCCAACAGCAAGTCTTTTCGGAGCCCAGATCAACCTCAGATCTGATGACAGAGGTTTTTTAGAGCTGACAAGGTCCTCTGAGACAGGTTTGGTCCTTTTTATATGACAAACTTCTCCCCAAATTCAATGGCAGTTTTGCTAGAAAAAGGGCAGCAAGGTTTGCCCAGTTGTTACTAACAGAACACACATTGTCATTTCTTCTTAAATTCAATTACTCACTGGATGAGGGATGTCTTACCAAATATTGCAGCACTAACAGAGAAAAAATGAAAAGAGCTCTCTGTAGACACCCAGTCTGTGTGCACAGTGCTCCTGTCAGAAACACTCCGTGAGGAACAGCACAAACTGAGTAAAGCAGAGCAGGGATTGTCTGACTAATCCATAAATTCCGACATTATTACATATTTGCTTAAGGAAAAACAATGGATCAGATGATGAGATCAGATCTGTGCTGCTCCACAAAGCAGGGTCCTTTGTGGCAGTGGTTGCAGGGCAGATGGATCTGCAGGAAGGAGGAAAGGACTTTGCATCCCCCCACCCCTTTTAGCACCAGCAGCACGAAAACTCCTCCAAAGAGACCCAAAGCTCAAATGAGACTCTTTACATTTTGGAAAGTTTGCAGGTGAGAAACAATAAATCTGCTGAAAGATACGCTGATTTATTTCTTTTTCTTCAGTTCAAAGCATATTTTGACTATTATGGCTTCATTAGGTCAGACTACACTCTGATTTAGGTGCCAACAAATCTGACCACAGAGATGCTCCTCTGATGTTCTGATGCTCTCTGATGCTCTGAGTCAAAGTCCTCATCCACTTCCTTGTATGACCTTCTGAAAAGCATTTCTCTGTATTATGATGCTGAATTTAGTTGTTGAGGAACTCTGAAAATCAATTGACACAAATTCATGGTGCTCTGCCAATCCATTGTTGTGAGAGCAGTGCCAAAGATAAAACAGGAAAACCTGAAGGTGTGGTAAAAGGCCTTGTTAAGGCTAAAAGATCTTAGTTTGAAATGTCCCAAGGACAGTGACAAGGCAGGAAATCTGACATGATCTACCAAACCTGACAGTAATGACCAGCAAATTAGGAAGTGATTTTACTCAGAAACACTATTGACCCAGACTAGATTTTAATATTTTTAGAAGATGCTGTAGTCACCCAAACTAGTTCTTTTAATGCTCCTGGAAGAAGTTCTTTAAGCAGTACCTAAGTGTCAAATCTGGACTTTGTTTTCTTGGTAATATACATGTCTATGTATCTTCTGGGATTCTGGCTGAAAATCCAGCTAAATCCATTCATGCCTAAAAAGACAAGTGTAAGACTTTGAAGGAAAGGCAATCCTCCCTACTATCGGTTTCATTAGAATCTTGTGCTCCCATGATGAACTGGAGGAGGTCTCTTGTTACATATCAAATTTAGATCCTTCATTTAGACTGAAAGAATGAGATTCCTTTCTCCCATACTGGAAGACTTATATCTTACCAGTTTACAGTCACATTATGTTTCTATTTTATGCAAAAATTATGCACCATTACAAAAAAAAAAAGTAAAACCAAATGGTTGATGATCTTTTTATTCCTGGTTGTATTTCATTTCATGCCTCCCTCACTTCACAGCACTACAACCTTTTTGAATTGCCCTCTGTGATATCCACTCCTCACTGTTGACCATTGCTCAGTCATTCATTGCTTGTTGGATCAGCTGGGCACTTGCACAATCAAGGCTTTGTTATGCTTTCAGACAGGCTGCAAGTCACAATATTGAAGCAGCACAAGGACTGTTTCCTCTCCTGGTATTCTTCTTCCCTGGTCTTTAGGAAGACAGCATCCTAACACATGAAAATGCATATAAAGTAATTAGACAAGAAATCCTACAACAACTCTCATTTAATTGTCTACATAATGCCTTTTTCCATGTAATTGTCATGAGAGAGTGAAATATTCAAAAGTCTGAGGAGCTTTTGTAGGTTGGTCAACTGAGAAACAAGAATTTGCTGCTTTGAAAAGTGCAGCAGAGCTCAGGTTTATTTAATGAATCAGTGGATGATGGCTGGTGATACACAGTTAGTGGGGACCCTGGAAGAGCTGCTCTCTCCAGTCAGTTAATTGGCCCAAACAAAACAGAAAGGACTTTTCTAACTAATAAGCACTGACAATAATGAAGAGCAACTGCAGGGATGGTGGGAAGATAGAGGAATGCACATACCAAGGCTGAAATGTCAAAGTTCAAGTTTACGTGCACAATAACCACAACTGGCTCATGGGTTGTTGGCTGCATAAATAATCTGAGAACTCGAGATGAGAACAGTAACAAACACAACTTTATATAGTTGGAGGTTTTAAAACAAAGTGAAACTCCCCATTTGCATACAGAGATATCCCATTATTTAAATAACTGCAGGATCTGCTTCTAGGCCAAAGCATGGACACATGGATGTGCTTGAGCTCTGTCTCAGCAGGCACAAGCAGCAATGTTAGCAGAAGGTTATTTTTAGTTGTTTTCACTTTAAGTCAAAATGAGGATCTTGGCTTCCCAGATGGTGAAATTGAATTTCTTTCTCTCTTGCAATAGGGAAAAAACAAAACAAAAACTAGTACCTTATTTGGGAAGGGAAAGTTTAGATGGAGGTTAAGTAGCTGGGTTGATTACGGAAAGAATAAGAAGTAGATGAGTAAGGATTTTGTCACAGGGAGGGAGATGCAGAGTCTTTTGTGCATGGTGGTTTATTGCAGGCCCTAATGGCATCAGGATGACGTTACCAAGGAGCCTCTACACAATGAAATAATTTACTGTCATCCCTAATATCCTGCTAGCACAACAATGTAGTCTCCATAGACTTACTCCTGAAACAGTTTTGATAGCCAAATTCTACCTGCAATGTCACAGAAGATGCCATAACCTTCCCTAAAAAAACCAAACAACACAATTGTCAAGTTATTCACAGCAAATTATTGTGAATTGATAATGTCTTTTGAAAGGATTATTATACAGGCAGATTTTCTGAGGTCTAAAGGGCTCCAGACCTTCCTTTACTTTCCCTCTCAGGTGCCCAGTGCTGGCAGCCCCCCCAGTTCCTAATGATACACGAGGCTATGGTTTCTCCTCATCCCTGAAGCCAGGGGAAAACAGCAGAGCTGTGCAGTCCCAAGGCCCTGGTGGTGCCATCACCTCCTGCCACCTCCTGCTCCCCACTCTTCCTCCAGCTGGATGAGGATGTCCCTGCCCACACCCCACTGGTGTGACCCCACACCAGTGTCTCCATCCCTCCCACAGCCCAGGAGCCACAGGCACTGTTGGATGAGACAGTAAGAAGCCATCAGAGAGAGAACTGAACAGCTTGTTGGCTCCTTTCCTCAGGGAGCTGGAGGTGCCCAGGTTAGCAGCATATTTGTCAGGCTGTTCAAAGGCCTCCCTGGCCTTGAGAAGAGTTGCATTCAGCACAGAAAGGACAGAAAAATGGAGTAACAGCTTTTCACTGAAAGGGAACAGTTTCTTGTGTCTGCTCTGCTCACATCTGGTCAATTTTCTGACAAGAATTACATCTTTACTACTCTTTTACAACACACAGCCAGTCCAGCTGTAAGGAGGGAGCTGCTCACTATACTGGCCTTTGTATTATCAGCAGTATTATTAACTTTAATGAAGTTGTTAAATCTGTTTTACTGAAGATGCATGAACCTGAAAGAACTTTGAATTTCATAACTCAGGGTGAGTGTGAAGAACTGGCATTTAAAAGAAAATGCAAAACAGTCTTGGCTTGAAAATGAAACAAAACTGTAATGGAATGAGTTACAATAAACTGTACTTTAATACCCCTTCTTAGAGTAGGTTAGCAATTTAAGCATGATATTAAAAGATATAATAAGACATAATAAAATGACTTTTATAGGGTAGTATAAAGATTTAAAGAATCTATTGAATTCTGTTTCCAATGAAGACATGTTAAGTAAATGTTGCTGTATTCTCTAGAGCTATACAATTCTTGTAATCTTTTCTTCAGATGTCTTTGGCTAATTCATAATTCAAAATGTTACTCATTTCCCTTCCTGTCTGTGTGTCATATAAAGATGTGCATCCCATACATTGTCTGTGGATCTCTGTATATAATACACATCCCAGTTCCTGTTATGTATACATTCCTTTGGAGGAATATGATTTATTTCTTTAAGCACTTTCCCATCTTAAAATGTCAGATGTTTCCTGTACTTATATACAAAGAAGTTTAAGCTCCCAAAGGTACTGAAATTCAACAAAATTCTGACTGTGGATATTATGAACTTCCCAGGGAATCTTTGGGAAATATACAATTCCACCCACTTTCCTCAGCTCTCCAGCATAACTTTATTTTGCAAGTGTTTAACACTTCAGTCATCAAGATCAAACAGGGGTATGGTTTTGAAAAACAAAGAACCTAAACTGAACTCTTTAAAGGTTTACTCTTCTTCAAGTAGAAGCTTTGATTCTCAAGGGTTATCACTTGTGGCACACAGGAACTCGTCAAGATTACGAAAATGGGATTTCAAGGCTACCCTTTATCTCTTTCCATTATCTAAATCTTGCTATCTTTTGTAAATAAGACTTTTTCCCTCCAAATAACTTACTTATAAAGGGGCTTTTGGGGGAAGTAAGGAAAATACCATTATTACTATACTGGGTTTCAAATTGGTTACTCAATAACAAACCCAAACTGTATTAACTGAGGTGGTTGCCTATCACTGGATTCTCCAGCAGATTTCACCAGCTCAAAAGTAAAGTCCTTTTTTTTTATTGTATTTTAAAAGCACTGCATTATACAGAAACATTCCTTTAAGGACTAGAAGTCTAACTTTGCATCATATTGCTCAAATATTGAAGCCTTTGCAAAGACAAACCTGCACTGATCTGCTTCAGTTCTGGGGAAGAAGTGCCTCTCGCTTGCCACTGCCTTATCTCCTGCAGTCTCACTGCCACAAAACCACACTAAACATGAGGGTACACTCAAAAGCCTGAGCTAGAGCAGCTAAAAAAAGGGCTCAGGCAGATCAGGGAACCTGCACAACATCACACTGTGCCCCAGCAGCCTGAGGAGAGGACATGAAAGCCCTCAGGGAGTGCAGGGATGACTGGTGGTGGTCAAGAGAGTGTATGTTTGGAGGTGTGGACTGGTTCTGAAATGAATGGGCTCTTTCTAGTTCACCCACAGAGGTCCCTAAGTCCAGTACTCCTGCTAACAGAATATTTGTGGTATTTGCCAACTCACAAAAACAACCACGGGTTTCTACATATTGACTCATTTGAAAAGAAAAAAGAAGAAACAAGCAACAGCAACATCCTTTCTAACGACAGCTAATGTTTCAGAGAGAGAAACGTATCACACAACAGTTTTCTCTGAAGAGCAGCAGCATTTTTCAGTGAGGTTACCCAAATTCAATATGTCTAAACTGTAAGAGGATTTCTTCAGAGCAATTAGGCCTGTAATTTCAGCTGAGCATTTGAAGTCTTGAGTACACAGGGAAATTGGCCCAAATAACTCCTAGGTACTAGTCCCTGCTAGTAATAAAGGCTCTGAAGGCCAAAGGAAGGCATTAGCAACACTTGTGCAACTCCCTTAACAGGGTGTACACATGTAACTAATTGGAAACCAGTAAACAATCCTGGTATTGAAGCTCAAAGCAGATAATCTCACTCACACTACTTCAGTCATTCTCTTCTCATGTGGCTGACTGGAATAAAACTGCTAAAATACTGTTTCCCTCATGCAGAAAAAGATCTAGGGGATATAATAGATCACAAGCTGATTAGAAGTCAACAGTGTCAAGCCATTGTGACAAAGGCAAACACTGCACTAAGCTGTGCAAACAGGAGTATGGGGAGTAATCCTGCTCTGCCCAGCACTGGTCCAGCCCCAGCAGGAGCAGCAGGTCTGGCACTGGGGCACATTCTCCAGCAGGGATGCAAAGTGCCAGAGAGCATCCAGAAAAGAGCCAGGAGAATAAACACAGGTCTAAAACATGGCCAGGGAGGAAGGGCTGAACTGATCACATGTGTGTAACCTAAACAAGAGCGTGGAATGGAAGGGAAACGTAACAACAATTTGAACATTCGTAACATCGTAAATTCTTAAAGTTGTTTTCTGTGTGCAGGGTGGATAAGGAATAAAGGATTTGGGGTGGGATTTGCAAGACTTCTCAGGCAAAGAAAGGGTTAACGTGGGCATTAGCAAGAAAGCAGCTGAGAAGGGACACAGCTGCAGGGGATAAAGCCACTTGGGACAGGCTATCAGGGGAGCCCTGAAGGAGGGGCTGAGGACCCTCTCAAGGCACAGATACAGCCTGAAGAGGTGGTGAGTTGTGTCCTTTATAAGAGATTCTAGTCTTATTTTTGACAGGTTACTGGCCTCCTTGTTTGTGTTTAATCAGTGTGTTTGATTATGAAAAGGATATGGGTTTTTTAGGCCTGCAAAAAGACAGGGTGGGTGCTAAGGGCTTTGTTGTTTTCTTTTTTTTTTTTTTTTCAAGAGCCCACCAAAACTTTTCACATCTGGCCTAAAATGCAGACAAAGTGTCAAATCAATTAAGGTAGAGAAAAGTAGGATAATTTTTGCCTAAGGTAAAATATTACTAACAGAGGACTCAAACTGAGGAAACTGTACCCTGAAAGCTGAATATCTCAGTCTGTGCAGGGAGAAAGAGAGAGCAAGAAGCATCTGTATAAAAGGGAACAGTTATGCAATAGGCTCGGGCTCAGCAGCTCTAAAACTGGGGAGGTGACAGGTCTCTGCATCTCTTTGCCACAGGGAAAAGATTTTAGGGGCCTGGAGATCATAGCCAGGTCTAAGCTGGATATTAAGAAATTCTTTCTACAGGCAAAGACAGCAAAAGCTGCAATAAATTGGTTGAGGATGTTATGAAGCCCCACAGGCTGCCAGGTGTTTGTCAGGTGTTTGGCAGTTGATCCTCTCTCAGGATGGCAGGACTAGATGAGCTTCTTGAGTCCCCTTCTACCCTTTAGTAGTGTAATGAGAAATATTGCCCCTCTCTTCTCTTGCCACTCAACTGTGATGTTTTATGAAAATAACGGAGCTTTTTTGGAAGCTCAAAGCATTCTTTGAATAGAAGTGGTTTCAAAATGAGCTCTAAGCTGAATATTTTACCTACTCTGTTGAATGATCCTTTCAGCATGGTGTGTTCAGGAAATACTCTGGTACTGAAGCTTGTAAATTCAGCAATGTGTTAAAAGAAAACTGTACATTCACTCATTCTATCTTTCCAACAAAGATACAACTAATTTTAGTTGGCCACGCTCTACAACACCACCAAGCAGATTTGTTTGTCAGGATACTCTTGTACCACCTCAGTAGTGGTTTGAATCTTTAAATAAGACACTAAACTCAAGACTCCTTGGCCTCAATAACCCCAACGATACCCTACACAAGCAGTTCTGCTTTATCTTCTTTTAAACTCCCAGTGAAACCAGCTGAGATGTGCCCTCACAAGTCAATAGGTCTAAGCTGTTCATATGGTAAGTCAGTGTCCTTCTAGAAATGACAATTAAATGTAAAGAAAGCAAAACAACTTTCTAGATACTGTGTTTTTCCATCAGGATGAGGGAAATTTCTATTCGATGGCTAAAACCTCCAGAAGTAGCAAGTTTTATGTTTACAGTAATAATGCTCAAGAGATTGTTTTGTCAGAACTAAAAGCTAAAAATTAGTTTGATTATAAATATCTGAGCCTGTAATGTTTTTAGGTGTAAGAACTGCTTTGTGAGCTGTTCCCCACCACATTGAAAAACCTTTAAAGTAAGACTAGGACCAAACCATTTTTGCTTGCTTCTGAATGTCATGACAGAGTTAGGAGATCTCTTTCCTTTCTGACCCACATGAAAGAGGAATGGGCACTGAAACAATACACTGTATTTCGGAAACTATTTAGTTGCCCAAGAACACACAAATCCTTGCTGGAATTCCAAAAGCCAGTAGGTGAGGACCCTTACAATGGACATTAACTGCTTAGGTTGTCCTGAAAATCCCATTGAATAGGTTCCACATGCTTGTGGGCCTTTAAAAAGCTGTTCAAACCCACCTCAAAGAAAATCACATTCTAAGCAGAAGTTTGTATTTAATTGCCCTCTGTGGTCAGCTATAGAATATAACTTAGAAAACATTTTTGTGGGTTTGATTGGTTCTGTATTTCCCTTGGGGAAAGGCTTTGCTCTGCATTTCACTTTGCATAATGAGGTGCTGTCCCTGACTGGGACTTTTGTTTGGTTTAGGGTGAGTAAAGCAATACTCTGCTACACTTTCTTAGATAAAGCAAGTCATGCAGGGAACATAAAAGTGCCAGCAGCCTTCGTCGCCAGAAACAGAAATGATCATATTTAGCAGCACTGTTCACACAGAGATTAAACTCAGGCTGGATGACAAGAGGCTGTGTAGATAATTTGAAATAGATTCCAAGGGTGAATTACTGCTTGGCTGTCCTCCTCACCTCCTCAGTTCTCGGGTTTGTGTGCCAACCAACATTTTGAGATAACTCTGCTCTGCTTGCTCCTTGAATTGTCTGGCTGTTTAACAGGCTCTTCAGATAAACAAGGGATAATCTCAGGATTTTGCTCAACAAAGACTGCTTTGTGCAAATTTTAAAAATTCTGGATAGGTTGTTGTACAGGGCCTGGTCCTGCGATCCCTTTTAGCTGTGAATACTTTCAAGGCAGTAAGTGGTTGCACAATCATAGTTTCAGTAAGTAAATGGTCAATAATACTCTCCAGTATGTATTAAAACATTTTCCAGTATCCAAAGGGGGCCTACAGGGAAGCCAGAGAGGGACTCTCAGTCAGGAGCTGTAGTGATAGGACAAGGAGCAATGGGTGCGAAGTGAAAGAGGGGAAATCCAGGTTAGATATTAGGAAGAAACGTTTTACTGTGAGAGCAGTAATGCACCAGATCAGGTTGTCTGGGGAGGTTGTGGATGTCTCTTCCCTGGGAGTGATGAGGGGTCTGGAGCATCTTTCTTATGAGGAGAGACTGAGGGAGCTGGGCCTGTTTAGTCCAGAGAAGACTGAGAGGGGATCTCATTAATACATACAAATATCTCCAAGGCAGGTGTCAGACTCTGTTTAGTGGTGCCCAGCGACAGAATGAGGAGCAGTGGCCATAAACTTAAACACGAGAAGTATTTCTTTCCGTGAGGGTGTCAGAGCACTGGAAAAGCTGCCCAGGGAGGATGTGGAATCTCCCTCTGGAGACATTCCAAACCCACCTGGATGCATCCCTGTGTCACCTGCTCCAGGTGACCCTGCCTGGCCAGGGGCTTGGACTGGGTGATCCCCTAGAGGTCCCTTCCAACCTTAAATATTCCGTGTTTCTGCCTTGAGCAACCTGGCCTGGTGGAAGGTGTCCCTGCCCATGGGTCTCTACAGTGCATCCCAACCCCTTACCGCTCTGTAATTCCATGTTTCTATGATATCACATCATTTACACCGACAATTTCCCCTTTTTTGAAGGCTAAGGGGAAAAAAAGCAGCGAACACAATACTTCTGACCAAGAAAAGATCGGCAAAAAATTTAATTAGCGAGCAGGCGGGGATGTGTGCACAAGTACTTATTGAGGGATAAATAAACATCATAAATAATATAAATAAATTAAAATAAAAATAGGGAGCTCTGCAGCCGGGCCCTTTGGAGCCTGGGGCTGGGGGGGTCCTCCCAAAGCCAAGGGACGCTTCCAACCCCGGGGGCTCCTGCCCGGGTCGGGCCCGGCCTCTCCCGCCGGCGGCAGCGCCTCTTCC
>WEIV01007288.1:316283-407925 GCA_013390005.1 Calyptomena viridis
ATACTATATAAAATTATATATAATTAAAAGATATAAAAACATTTATATATCTGTTACATCTATTAAATTGATATACACACAACTGATGGGGTTTGGCAACAGTTTAAGATTAGTGAGGGAAATGTCTGAAAAGTGAAAACATACAAATCAGTGGGCAAGTAAAAATGATGAACAACTTCACAGAGTCTCGGATCCTAAAGGCAGGTCAAAGTTTGTGGCCTGAAAATCTCTCTGGTTAATTTAATTTAATTTAAAATATCCCAATATATGAAGTTTGACAAAACTGGTGTGTTTCTGCCAACAGCCCTGAGTTTGGAAATAATTCAGAATAATGGCTCATAATAATAAGTTCCAACTTCTATAAATTTTCAGAAATTAAAATGCTTTTTCAAAGCCATTTTCCACATTGAGATACGAGGGTGGGTAGGAGTCTCTTTGAACTGAAATTGGTGGAAACAAAGTTTTCACTTTGGAGTTGTTTATTGATTCTTGAAGGATGATAGAAGTAATACCAAAAACATTACAAAACCTTTAGCTGCAGAGTTTCTGACACTTTTTTAAAAACTTCACATTTTTTGCTCTTTCAGTTTTCTGGTGATGTGTTGTTTTTCAATGGTCTGGCTGAGGAAGGAAGGGAGTTTTTGGGTCGAGTGATACATGTGTGGGACAAAGGGGATTGAAATACCTGTTACCCATTGCCCATTCCATCATTTTTGTCATACAAAATTCAAGAATCCTTGTCTTCAGCTCAGTGATAGCAAAACTACATTGCTAAAAATAGCTAAAAAAATCACTTCAGGTCTTACTCCAGAAGTTCAGGGAAAGCCAGGCAGTGTCACAATGCTCACATCCAGGTTTGAGTCATAGCTCTGTGTTTTGAGAGTCATTCCTGGCTCCCAGGCCATGAAACTCCTCTGTTGGATGCTGCTCTAAATCAGTCTCAGGTCATTCGGACTCAGTTGTCACTCAGTTGTTCTTATGATGATAAAAACACATTATTTGTTTGCAATTTATGTCCCAAATACTCAAAACTACTTGGAGAAAGCTTTAGGTATGTTTCTGTTGTGGTAGCAGGCCTCAAATATATGAAAGGCTGCTGCAAAGAGAAGGGGAATAAATCATCTGTGCTGGGATTGGGGAGTAGGATTTGGCATAAACTGAAGGAGAAGGACTTCAGCCACTGGGAAAACTGTATTCCAGGTCTGCTCTGTGCCTGCTTTTAGTGATTTCCTCAGCAAGGTTGGTATTTGTCCCTGGAGACAGGGTTTGTTAGCAATGGTAGGGCTGTAGTTTTGGGACAGACAGTCTCCTGAGGTTACTGCCAGCTGGTATTTTGGTCTGTGAGAATGCAAAATAAGTGAAATAGTGCCCTGGTTCATGTTTTTTCCCTCTTTAAATGATCCAAGGAGGTTGAAGTGTTGTGATACACAATGACCATTTTTTGACTGCTCAGTTCAGCACAAGTGCCAACTGCAGCTGTTAAATCAGGGCACAAATGAAGTTATGGACTAGGGAGAAATGAAAGTTGAGATTTTTTTATTTATTTTTGGCTTAAAATAAAAGTCAACAGAGAACACCAGTAAGCTGAGCAGGACTGGTGGGACCTAAGAAAACTCCAGTATCCAAAATTAGCAGTACTCTGATAATTAGCATTGCTGAGTACAGTTATTTGTGTGGATCTGTTGATTTTTCAGGTTTGACACACAAGTATCATCAGCAATTCAGCTCTGTACTTTCATTTTGGAGGTGTCCAGCTCTACATGGTGGTCATAGTTCTGTGGAGGTAGAATTTGCTCTCAGTAATGTGTTTAGGAGCATAGTAATATATTCTGAGTTATTGAGTTCAGAGCACCTCAGTGCCAGCAGGTATTTACAGGTGGTTTAATATGTGCTGCTGTTAAAGTACTGTTTTTCCTGCCTTCAATTCAAACTAAACAGGGAGGTCAAACATCATCTTGCTATTTTACACTGCTGTCCTGACTTAAAACAGGAGTTCACTATGGAAAAAAAGCAAAGAAGTTCCAGTTTTCAAGCCAATGGCAAGATAGTTTGTGATGCCATAGTCAAATTATTACTGAGTGAATCAAAAAACAAATTGAAAAATAACTGTAGCAAGTTTATATTTTCATTGAAAGAGTTATGGAACCCTTTTTTCCTGAATTAACATGTTAGACTGATTAGTATGGATGCATAAGGTTGTATCTTAATACCCTTTGTGTCAAGATGGTAATTAAAATACTGAATAAATTGAATATTAGTTTAGAATCTCAGATTTGCTGTTACTTTTTAATTTCAAAGTACTAATCTGAGACAGTTCTTAAGTAATTCTTTTTGTCTGAATGTTGTAATTGTTGGATAATCAATTCCACTTGTTTTTTGTTTCTCCGTATTTTATTTATTTATCTCTCCAAAACACAAGTTAAAGGCCTGCTTTGCTTAGAATTTTAGAGAGCTTTCTTCCTGCCTCTTAAGTAGCCCTGTCACATCATCCTGCCAAAAATCAGGAAGTTCATTCATTTTACACAAATTTCCTATTTTATCTGGCTGTGAAATATTGTTAATTATTGTACCATCCATCCTACAGTGTCATACCTGTGTGGATGTTCCTCAGTGTCCACAAAATCAGCCCACTACTGTATTCATCTGTGTGTATTCACACGATTTACATGTCCCCACATGTCACTAAATCGTGAATAATTCAATTTCAGTTTCCTTCTAGTGTTTTGTTTCTGAGGATTCTCAGTGCTCACAATGGGGACTAATCCTCTCTTTCTTCCAACCATGTGTTTATGGTTACCCCACACAATAAGGAGTTTAAGTTCTGTTTCTAGGGACTTCTTGAAATGTCCCATGAGATTTTATATGAGTTACTCAGGCCCTTGAGTTCCCCATCTCTGAGCAATTTTAACAGGTACAGGCTCAGGCTCCTCCTTTACAAAAATATCCAAAGTATTACTGGGCTTGTTCCTCTGCACTTTGCATCCTGTGAATGGAATGTGTTCTTTTTTTTGAGATACTGAAAGGATTCTGGAGGGTTCTTGGCTTTTTGGGGGTAATTAGAACAGTGGTGAGTAACTGAACAGAGAAACCCCTCGTCTCTGGTTTCTAACCAAATTTAAAATATTTCAGATTTGTGTGCACATGGCTGAACCAAGAGGGGCTGTGAGAGGAAAACCTGCAACTGGAATGGCAGAGTGTGGAACTATGTCATACATCATCTTCTAGTGTGCTTGAGAGCAGCTGCAGATGGAATAATTTGCAAAAAATTGGTTAAAGCCCAACAGGCCAGGCTGCTTATATGAATAATTAGGCAGTGAGTTTAAAGACAAATTAATGAGTAAGATGTATTAGTGGAAGACAAAGAGTGTCTTAAGAACTGCAGGAATACTACAAACAGGTTAGGGTGGTGTTACAGGTATTTTGTTAGTGGGTTTATTTCAGTGGTCTCTCTTGTTTCCTTGGACTTCTACCAAAATCTACCTTGTAGAACTCATAATAATTATATATAAATATATACTAATAATTTTTAAAAGGGTTAATAGAGGAGAAAGCAAATCATATATTTATAATGAAGATAAAGGTTCTTTGAATTTCTAAGTGCATTTTTTGGTGAAAGTTAGTTTCAGAAGGATCTGGCACTTCCCCTTTTCAATAAATATTCTTACACTCTAAGTAAACAAAAATAGTGCTTACTGACATACATGTGGATTTTGTTTGGTTTTCTTGTAGTCTGTCATTGTGCCTGTTCACAACAGTGAATGCTGGTTAGATGAATGCTTAAAGTCAGTTTGGGAACAAGATTTTAAAGGAACCATGGAGCTGTCAGTTTTTAATGATGCCAGTAAGGTACGTTTCAAACCTTCCTTAAAATACTGTGCAAGTAAAATACTGTCTCTGACAGGGATTTTTGGGTTGGCTGACCATACAAATTAAAATAGTTGCATCTATGTTATTTTTTCTAGGATGGTTCAGCTGAAATAATTGAAAAATGGAAGATCAAGTTGGAAGAAGTTGGTGTTCCAGTGATCATTGGGAGTAATGATTCATCTGAACCTCGAGGTGGTTTGTAGCTTAAAAGAAATTTGGGGAGAATTGGGTTCTTATTGCAGGCACCTCCTGGTTTTTAGTTTGAAAAGTGGCTTTGTAGCCATTTGCATTGCAGTGGAAAAAAACCACATTGTTTTGCAGAGCTCTCTGTTCAAAATCTCATTCCAATTTCAAATTTGGCCCTGTTGGTTTGGGCTCTGTAGAATTTGTTTATAAATCCAGGAAAGAAGAACTTGGCTTAGCACTTGTGCTCTACTCTGCAAAAGAATTTTGTTTAATTGTAGTATACACAACATTGTTAATGCTTACAATTTTACTGTGGCTTTTTGATATCTGCTTTATCCTCAGGAGATGGGTTTTAAGCAAAAAGAAATGCAAAATTTCTTGCATAAAGATTTTAAAAGTAAATTCATATCTTTCAGTCTTGTAAGATAGATCCTGAAATAGGAAAAAAACCACCTTTTTGGTCCCTTTGATGATCAAATATAAACTTTTTTTTTCAAAAAAGTTTTGATTTGAGCTAAAAACCCTCACTAAACTCCTAAGTATGTACTCAAAGGGCTGAACCAGTATGTTTTAGTGAGTTGCCAAAAAGTGTGTGGTGTGATTCCCTGTTGATTTACATGCTAATATGAATCACATTCATCCACTGATCACATTACAAACAAATCTCTCCAGGAGATTTTCTTTTGCTTGTTTCAGTTGGTTTATGTTTAGGGCATTTTAGCACAAAAGCTTCCTAAAATATAAAATGAAATAAAAGTCTGTTGGTCTTTGAAGAAGCTGCTGTTGAGTGACATTGAAGTTGGAAGATCATGTCTGTGAAGGAGAACAGCAGGACAAAGCAGGACCAGTGTGCTCACATTTTGTTTGGGAGCTCTGTAATTCACATTTTTGTCATTCTGGACAATGAGTAGACAGGTAAAAATTGTTGTAATACTGGTTCCAAAGTTGTTTCTTTCGAGTTATCTCACTTAAAAGTCACACTTTGGAAACAAAACAATTTTCTGTGACACAAAATTTGGACCATTTCTGGTTTTTTACTTAATGCCCTGGTTGTAAGAACCCAGGTTTATTGCAGTCTCCTCAAAATTACCTTCTTATGCAAAAGTCCAGTTCTGTTTCAGAAGGTTTAATTTTCATCCCCAGTTGAAACATGCAAATGAATGGGGAGTTTGTGCACTGAATTCATCTGCAACCTGGTCTGGGCCCTTGGCTTTATTTACTGTCATTTGTCTGACTGTAGATTTTACAGCTGGTTTTAAACAGTTGTCAGACCCAGCAATACTGAACTTACACAGCATAACTGTTACTATAAATATTTTTAGTATTTTAGTATCTCGAGCATGAACTGGTGTTGTTTTGACAGTGCAGCTTGCAATATTAGCATTATTGGGCTGGTGATGAGAAAAGACAGACAAGGTTTGTAGAGGGAATTTTTCTCTTTTGGGGCCACTCATACAGCTGGAGTTGAGCAATGTCAAGAATTACTTGTATTCCTGGAAATTTGTCTTATTTTTTTCTCCCCCCCTCCACTGGGGGTGATCAGTCTCCTTTCAAATCTGCCTTTTCTAAGTAGTTGATGATCTAGAAGCTCAATTTCTCAAATCAAAAAATAATCCCAGAGGTTGTTAATTATAATACTGAGGATAGTTGGTGAGTAATGGTTTTGTTAATACCATTGTGTTGTGTAATATATTTTCCCATTTTATAAATGTTTTCTCCATCTAAATTGTTGTTCCTAACAGAGTGTTGTATTAATGGTGTACAAACTAGTTTTTAGTTTGCCAGAAGACTCAGGCACAAAGGTCTGATAATACTTTCTGTTAGAATTGTGACATCAGTTCACCTTTGCTCTGCAAGAAACTGAACCTAACACTGAGTTCCAGCTGGGAACTACAAGTAAATTGTGCCATTAAGGAGATATATCAGGTTATTTTTTGGGTTTAAGGTGCATTTGTTGGGGGAGCTGCAGACTGAAGAGATCTTTAATAAATTGGAGGTGGAAGGTGCAGCTGTGAGCATTGGGTTAAATCATAGTATGAAATGCAGAGTTCTGCTAGAAAACCATCCCAAGCTTATTCATGTGGAAGTCACTCTGAGGTCACCCCTAAAACAAGGACATCTTTCCTTCATGGTTGGTACATTTTAGGAGCAGGTTACTTGAAATCCACAGTATTTGTTTGCTTTCAGTGATTTATTGTGTTAAGGACTAGGTACAACTGTAAGGAGTGTTGCCTTTAAAAGAAGATGCTTTGGTACAGAAACAATGTACTAGTCAGGCTTCACATCTTCAACTATTTACACAAGATTAGGATTTATTTCTGATTCTTTTCTAACATGTAAAAGAAAGGGGGGGGAACCTAAGAAAAAAGAAAGGGTCACTTGCCTAAAAAAAGGAAACCTTTTTCTTTCCAAGAGTGAGGAATGTTAATATCTCACTGAGGCTTAAGTTTTTATGGCTGTAACCATGGTAACAGGCTCTTTTCACCAAGTAAGAAGGCCTTACAAAACTCAGAGACCTGGCACAAACATTTCATTTTGTTCAGCAAGTAATATTAAAGACATTTTTTTAGTCATGCCAAACATAGAATTTGTTGTGGTGAAGCAGTTTTTAATACCTAGTTTCTCCTATGGGGAGTTGTATCTGTCTTCTTAGTAATTTAAAAAATGTGTGTATTTTCTTCTCTGTCCTCTAAAAAAGAAAGCTGGTGTATGGAAAACTTCAGGATGGTTTCTGTCTTAATCTTAGAAAGAAATATTTTCCTACTCTTTTCCATAACAAATACAAGATATTGTGTGATTTTATTTAAAGTCATTTATTTGAAATATTTCAGAAGGTTCATAGAATAAGATAATTGTCAAATAAAATAGCTGTAGTTGCCTTTGAGACTCCTTCACTTTTTCCCTACATTTTTCATTCCTCATACTTCACCATTGTCCACTGGAGGTTGTTGAAATATTGGGATATGCTACTGGCAGCACTGAAATGTGAGTACAGGCTGCTTTACAGCTGGCAATTGCTGTAAAGTACAAATTGTGTGACAGTACTGATTTGTTTGATGCTGGGCAAATTTAATTCTATGCTGCTTTTTGTGCTGTTCTTTTACCTCTTGCCTTAGTAGGGACCTCCCCACTCCTGGGGTTTTGTTGGCTTGGCATGTCCAGACCTGCTGACTTGCATCAGTTGTTTCCCACTAAAACTGCTCCTGCCAGGATCCAGCTCTGCTCTTGTGGCAGCTCCTGTCTTTGCCAGCTGCTTTTTTACTGCCAATAGGAAGGAGACTGAGAGTTACTGTATTTGTGAGATTAGATATTCATATATATATATATAAAAGGCAGTGTGTAAATATACTGTAAGATAACAAGTCCAAGAAATCCCCGATGAAGAGAAGGTGAGGATTGAAGTGCATAAGAAAAGAGTAACACAGTTACAAGGAAGAGCCTTTATTAGTAGTGTCTGGTGGTAGTTGACATAATGTTCCTTGGAGGCAGCAAGAAATGTAGTCATAATTCTTTTTCTGTACTTGGACAACTCAGCAAAAAGCCAAGGAGCACGTGTGTTACAACTAAGGGAACCTTTGAGCCCAGTTAAACTTGTTCCCTGAGCAAACTTAAACTTGTATCACATAAAAAGAGTAGAGAACTACAGAAGTCTGCATTTTTCAAATGCAAAATCTGAAATTTTCGGGATGATACTATTTAAAATAGTTCTGCTGCACTTCATGGTGAGACCCTTTGGCTTTACATTTCCAGTTTTCCCATTAAAGAATTAAACCCCCATATTATATTGTGTATCTTCACATCCTTTGGTTTGCATGTCAGAGCACTCTTTTGTTGGAATCCCTGACTTAGTTCCATAAATATTTCAGACAAAGCTTTAGTGTTACATGTGTGACCAAGTAGAATTCATACAGCATTTTTCAGAATAATGCTGAATACAGTATGGTCTTTTCTTATATGTTGCCCAGGAGAAGAATTCAGAGATCAGAACATTCTTAGGTTCTGTCTATTGCAGAAATTATCCCAGGTAACCACTTTTACCTCGTGGTATTTCAGCAGTGCTGAGTTCATCTTGCTGCTGCTGCAGCCCCATTCTTTCCCTGGCCTCTGGATTCCCTCCCTATTTTCCTGCCTCTGCCATTTGTTTGATCCTCCAGTGCTGTCATCTGCTTCAGAAATTAAGCTGACAAAACACTTTTCTTCTGCTTCCACTTCCTGAAATGGGTGGGTAAAAGATTCAACAAGTGTTAGGGGGTCAGAAACTAAGAGACCCTGGATGCCAATGTTGTCATTTGGCTGAATTTACATGTCAGTGTGGTCTTTCATTGATGGTGTAACATGTTATGGTATAAATAAGCCAGCTTTGTGCTCTTTGTATGTATATATATAATTTATTCTGCTTTGGCTCCCCTCTGCATTACATGTGCCATCACATAAATGGCACATGGAGTTTTTATACTTCTGAGTTGATATTTAACAAGCACCGTGGAACAGAACTTTCTTTGAGTCCTTCTGAGGACCTGATGGGAAAAACAGCAATTTCTGGTTCTTTCTTTGTCTCTTTTATGATTTGTTGGTATTTGTTATGACTTTAAAGTTGGATGTATATACAGCCAAGGGTTCTCAGCATCTGCTCCTTGCAGGGGGTTGGACCAAATGACCTTTCAATCCAAACCAATCTGGGATTCCATGATCTAAGGTTCTGGATGTAAAATCTATAATGTATTTGTATTATGTATTATACCTTGTGAAGGGTCAGCAGAAGTATTCTAATTCTGCTTGGTGGTAGAATTCTCATAAGCACTCAAACATGACTGAAGTAGGCATCCTATTTAAATATTTACAAATTACCTTGTTTTAAATATGGAAAAATCATGTACTTTGTGATACTGGTTTTTGTGTTTTCTTTCATCTGTTCCTGACTGTAGTAAGCTTTTAGAAAATACAGTGGTAAAAAGTGCTTCATCATTTTATCTTTGTTTTCTCAACAGTTGGATTTGCTAAAAATCAAGCAGTAATTCAGAGCTCAGGAACCTATCTCTGCTTTCTGGATTCAGTAAGTTAATGCTTTTTGTCTGACATAGTTTTATCAATTTTTTAATGTGGTTGTTGGTTTGCCTTAAAGACAAGGTGTTTGGGTGTTAAACATGATGGTTACTATTTATAGCTGTAAAGTTGTCTTCCAAGCTGCAGAAAGCCTGACACCATTGATCACATCAGAGTTCACAGGGTGTTGTGAGCAGGGCTGGACAAGGTTGATATTTAGGATTTTTCTTTCCCACATTGTCAGAAAATTGTATTGATGAGAAACTAAGAACTAATCTATGGCTTTTTGATGCAAAGTAGGAGAGGTCTCACCTTCCACCTTGAGTTTTTTGTCCCTGTCCTTTGTGGGATATCTCAGCTCAACACCCCCAGATAAGGATGTGCCTTTCTGCAGATCCCTGAACATGCAGGGAAGGGTTTCCAAAGGTGCAGAGCTGAGCTGGGATGTGGGATCAGGCAGGAAGAGCAGGACCTTTAAGGCTCCCTGGCCTCACATAATTTCACCCAGGGGTTGGTTCTTCCCTCTGAACTGGAGCTGAACTGGGGGTTACTGTGGCACAGGCTGCACTGGTGCTGGCAGAGTGGGGTTTTAGGTACAATTCACTTTATGATTGTCTGTGCTTGTTAGAAGGTGCCAGGAGAGCAGGGATGGGAATTCTACAGCCTTACTCAGGTTTTAATTGGTAATGTTTCAGTTTGCAAACTCCAATTGCCCTACCAATTAGAGAGAAGGATTTTTTTTTGTTTGTTTCTGTGTTAAAATGTTGCTAATTATTCAATTTACTGTTGCAAGACATGGTTAAGGNACTCCAATTCCAATTAGAGAGAAGGATTTTTTTTTTGTTTGTTTCTGTGTTAAAATGTTGCGAATTATTCAATTTACTGTTGCAAGACATGGTTAAGGTTAATGTATTTCTTCTGACCCAAGGAAAAGGAGCTGAAATATCTTGTCATGCCATTTAAGAAATTCAGTGTTGCAGGTGGCTTTCCTGGTCTTTATTCCTTGCTTTTAAGTTGTTACTGTGCTCAGCAGCCCTGTGCCTTGTAAAATGAGTTTATTAGGATTTATGCTTGTTGAACAGTTTGTTGGTTTGAGGGGTTGGTTTGTTTGTTTTACAGGGTGTATTTCATGTAAATCTTTGTATATGAATTTGTAGAGGGTGAAGCTTTGAAATGCAGTATCTGATACATATGGGTATTACAGAACTAAAATTTCAAACATCCATTGAACACACAGAACTCACAATCACTTGTACAAGTTACTGGTGCTTGGAAAGGTCAGTTTCTCATACAGCAAAAAATTAGTTTTTCATACCCAGCACTGAGCATCAGTGTCTGTGTCATAAACAAAGTGTTCTGAGGAAATATGGACCCAAAAGCCACTGCTCTGGTTTTGATCACCTGACTGACCAGAGCCTCAAGGAGTGAGTGATCTCATGAATTGTGATTGGAGTGGTGCCAGTTTTGCTGGGATGGATGAACTCAGTATCAAGTTCTTTTTGCTTTACCTGGATAGAAACAAACCCAGGTGCCATTTTGCTTCTATCAATGATTTAACTCTCCTATATTGTGACTCAGTGAGACTGTTTACATAACATAAAAATCCTTTTTTTCCCCATTTTTGATATCTTTTTACAGTGATATCTTGAGATATCTCAGAATTCTCAATTTGTTATGTCCCATATGGTGTACATCTTCATGCTGCTGAGTTGTTTCTATTTGCTAACTGGGCAGAAAAGTAAAACATTGGGGAAACAAATTACAACTGTTACGGAATATAACAAGTGATGATTTTATATTTCTGCAATATTGCCATTAACATAAGTTTATATTTAATATTATTAAGACCTACTTGAAGTGAATTGAGAATTATGACTTACAATGTGGATAAGCTTGGGAGGAGTTACAAAGATTTTCTGTTCTATGCATTTTTATTCCTGCTTCAAAACTATCAGAAGCCTAATCCTGATACAAAAGGAATATTAAATGATTGGCATTATTAGATGTATTTTCTATTGTCCCTCCCTGTGACTACCATTTCTTTCTGAAAACACATTGGAGGGAATAAAATGAATGTGGAAACTGCTACAAGTCTAAAAATTGCTCAGTGTTTTGACTGTAGTTGGTAAATGCTGTGTGATAAATGCTGGGACACAGATGTTGCCAGCTGTTAAACCATTCTGCTTCCACACACCACCTACCTTCATTTCAGTCACCAATCCAGGATCCAGCTCTCTAGGAAGGAATGTTGATATCAGCCTTTTGGAATGTGCTGCAGTGGTGCCAGGGAACTGAGCTCAGGAGTGCAGCCACAATTCCAGGTTTGCTGTAGGTGGATGTGGAGAGAAATGGGGCTGGGAATGGGGGGTTTGTGCACTTTGCACAAAGGTGGAGAAACACATCCTGGCTCCTCGTCTTCTCTGAGTGAAATGGGTGTCTGAGCATATTTGGGAGCAGCTTTGGAAGCACTGGCTCCAGAGACACTGTTTTCCTTGCCATTCCAGCTGGAGTCAAGCTGCTTGTGTTATGTCTCTCAACACAGATTTGTGAGGACAACAAACTGGGAAGAAATGTGGAGAAAAAAAGGTTACAGAGCTCAGAACTGTCAGAATTTGATCAGCCTGTTGTAGTATGAAGTGGCAGCTGTTTGACTCACAGCTATTGTGGAGGTTTTTTGCTGTGGTTGTTGTTACAAGATTTCACCTCTAAGCTACTGAGATATTTTTTTCCCCATTGTGAAAACAAGTAGAACAATTGAAGATACTTATCAAATTTTTCATACTTAACATTTATAATATCAGAAACTGAGAACTAATTATGCAAATACATTTCACTATTAGCTTTACTCTTCTTCACATAGTCTGCAGTTATGACTTTATCTACCAGTTTCATTGTGCTGTAGCCACAGTTTGTCAGTTCTCTGGGGTGGTAAAAATTCTGTTTTCTGCTTTGAACTTCTGTTTTCATTGATATTCACTTAAACATGCCTATACTTGTATAAAACTGTGTTTCTTTAAAAAGGAACATGCTTTCATTTCATCCTGATCATCTCTGTAGTTTCCAGTTATTCCAGGTTTAATCAGTGTGTTGTTGGAGAGTTCCTGACTGTTAAAGAAATAAAAAAATGTGTCTAAAAAATGTGTAAAAAAAAATGTTTTTTGACCTACAGTATTTCAAACCCAGTCATATTCACTTGCTATGCTTATTTTAATCTTTTGAAAGCTCTGGAGTTGTAGCACAACTTCAGAGATTCTCAGGTAGTTCAAAGAGGTGACTCTGAGCCTTGTTGCCACTGTGTCACTTCTGGCTAATAGCTGAAAATGCCACAGGGCCACAGATAAGTTTTACTCACCAGAAGTGAGGGTGGACCACTGGGTATGGAATTCCCATGTTTAATTGGCAGCTGTTGACCTGTGAGATTTCCTTGTATGATTTAAGTGGGTAATTGTAATTTTTAATTGCTGTGAAATTAACTGGAGTTCAAGTTCAGACCCAATTCATTGAAGGGGTATTGATAAAGGTCTTGGGATGGTGTTTGGATGGTGGTAGATGTTTCAGGCACTGCAGCCTCCAAAATAGCATTCAGTTAGAAACAGAGCTGCTTGGTTTTACTGTCTTCATAACTTGCTGGGTTTGGAAACATGGATTTCTTCTTAGCTGTCATTATGCATTGCAGGAACAGATAAACTTTTGAAATACTCTTCTTCCTTTCTTTCAAATTAACATCTGTGTAGCTTAGAAGATGAAGATGTGATCAGACTTCATGCATTTGCTTTCTGTTGAACACACTGTTCCTTGCACATTTAATCCTGATTTAATAACTGAAATAAGTTGTTACTCAAATAGCAGGTAAGTGGAAGTAGTGATGAATTCCTTACCAGAAGCTCCTTCTGTCCAGAATTGCCCATGTTTCAGAATCACTAATGAGCCCCAAAATATCAAACTGGAAGTGCTTGAAGGTGTCATTGCTTTTATTGTTCTGTAAAGATGTGCTTGTACTAAAAACAGATTAAATGCCTTTATGTGGTGTGTGAAATGTTGATTTTTCATTAATGAGGGAGTAAACCTTCAGAATTTGGCTGCCATCACTGTATTTTCTCCTATGATCTCAGGTGACTCGTGGGTGCCAGTTGAGTGCCTGGTAAATGAGTTTCATAGTGTGGGGCTGTTTGAAAAACCTGCCCCTGGGGAATTCCCTGGGATCAGGGTATTGGCTTTGGTAGAGCTGCTGACAGACCAGGTTTTGGAGGTCCCAGACCTTCCTGGTTCAAGGAGTTGAACTGAACAATAGCAAGGAAAGATTTTCACTACAGTGTGAGCAGGTGCAGTGTAACTGAATGACCATTTGATGGATTGAAAGACTTTGGAGATGCCATATTTTTACTCAGTGAGTGAAACATTCCTCCTGCTGTTTGTACTGGTTGTATTTTATGTGCAATAACTGCAACAGAAGGGAGGGGTTGGAGTGTATCAGCTCTCATTTTTTTGTTGGTTTTTTTTGGCAGCCAAATACAAAGGAATTTGGAAAAGCACATCTTTAATGTGAGCTTGAAAAAGCACTTCAATACTGAGCTACAATTAGTGTCTTGTTTTCTGTGAACTTGTCCTTGGTTGCAAGAACATGAAG
Organism: Calyptomena viridis; assembly: GCA_013390005.1. NCBI lineage: Eukaryota > Metazoa > Chordata > Aves > Passeriformes > Eurylaimidae > Calyptomena > Calyptomena viridis. The sequence goes on from WEIV01007288.1 coordinate 330,007, forward strand.
TTGTGTATTTTGTTTTACTTTCTGAAGTGCAGAACCCCCCACTTTTAGGGGGAAATCATAAAATTATCACTGTGAAGCTCAGTGTGGTCCAGATAGGCTGGCTGGAGTGCTTGTCATTTGAATTTGCTCAAATTGATTTAATAAACCCATCCTGAAACAACAGCAGCTTTGAGTAGTATCCTTAAATTGAGTCTATTATTTTAGTTTTCCTTTTCTCCAATTAAACACATGAGTTAAGTAAAACAAAACAATTAGCTCAGTATAAATTGTGGTTTTATAAAGCCTCGTGCCCAGCTGAGGATGTGGAACAGGAGCAGAGGGATGAGTGTGATGGGATAGGGCTGGGAGGTGCTTATATGAAAACCAGGTTTTAGTGTACAGAAATCACCTCTGTATTTGGCATAAAGAAATAGGATTGTGGCTCTTCTTGTGGGAAAGAAGGTAAAGGTTAGATTAGAATAAATGCTTGGTACAGTGCTGGAGTTCTGGTGCTTTATTGATAAAGTGGATTAGATGGTATTAGTAAATGTTTTGAAGTGAGTCATGTGCAGAGGTTGAGAAATCAGAAGGGGCTTTTCACTCTATTGGCTTTCAAAATCAGTAACAGCTGTCATGCTTATTACCAGATATATCCTAAATGCAAAGTACAGAAATGTGCTTTTGACAATGTATTCCTTCCATCTTTTATAAACTTGCTTTTGATAAGGGTCAGTTTTATTATTCATTTGTTTTATCTTTAACCTTGAATTGTATTAAATAGTTGGATCTACTTCTAAAACTTTTTTTATTGTGAGTTGTTTTGATAAAACTATAGTGGCACCTTTATAGCAAGGTCATTCAACTCTTTAAGCTTTAGGTATTTAAACACTAATATATATTTTTGTTACCATTGATTTAATGGAAAGTTTTAATGTGGAAGTTGTTGGAAATTCAATACTGAGGTTTTGGACTTCTAATAGGGATCTCATTAGACTGATTTCAGTGTGAGGAACTCTTAAAAGAGTGGCTGTAGAACAGGAATTCAGGGCTCCTTTGAATTATGTTTGCCTGGTAAGGTTATTTGGAAATACTCTGAGAAGAAAATAGGCTGTGTTACTTTAACCAGCATCTAAGGAAGTCTGATCCTTTAAAAGGGAGGAAATACGGCAACAAAATGGGAAAGAATATAGTTAGAAACCTTAGGAGGCTAAATTTAGGGAAGGGAACTTGTGCTACAGTTTTTATAGACTGTAAAATTATGGTCTAGAAAGGATTTAATTCTGAACAGGAAATAATATAATTTTGAAAGGAATCTCTCCTAACTGTTCAAGGCAGGATAGTAAAGTTACTAACTCTTCACAAAGCAAACTGTCTTTTTGTGTATAAATAAAATAGATCTTTATTCTACAAGTGGAAGAAGTATTAACATGAAATTTAAATCTGAAGTGGTGTGTTTTAAAGCCAGTGTCAGTACTGATGTATTTGATGAGTGTGAGGACTTCTCTTTTTTCCTTTTTCTCAGAATTTTATCATTCCACATATTCTAGTTTTTGTGCTCATGAAATATGACATATTTCCAGATCTACACACAGAAGGCTTTTCCTTATCCATAAACAACGTACAACCCAAGTAGAGAGAACATTTCCCCATATTGCTGAGGTGGCTCAAATCTCGTGGTTTCAATCCAGGTGAATTCCTTGTCCTTCCAGTGCTTCTCTGGGACTTTGAGAAGTGAGAGAGTGAGAGAGTTGCTGAGTTTTTGGGAGATAAACCTGTGTGTCCACGTGTGGTGAGGTCCCAGCGCCGTCGTCACGTCGTGCTTTCCATCCCTTCCAGCTTCAACAGCTTCGAGTTTAATCCATGAAAAGTGTGAAGATATGCAATATCTCTTCCATTTGCATTTCTGACTGCAAGCCAGTAAAATGATGTTAATTTAGCAGCATATTCTAATGTGTGTCAGCCCTGTACTGTGCCCCTTTTTCTGGCAGTAACAGTGTGCTATTTATTGCAGGATGATGTGATGATGCCACAGCGGGTTCGGCTGCAGCACCAAGTTGCCATTCAACACCCAAACAGTGTGAGTACTTTTTTCTTTTTTTCTGTGTATTTGTGGGTTTGTCTTTTACAGAGTTCCGGATACATCTTTAAAAGGATATGAAAATTTCACAGTAGGGCTGGAGGAGGCAAAGCAATAACTAGTGTATTCTTTTCCTTTATTTTTAATCCTTGCACTGAATAGGAGCTTTGATTGAACTTCTTCCTTTTCTTTTTGCTGTTCAGAAAACCAGATCTCAGTATAACAGTGATACTCTTTTGCAAATGAGTATACAGGTTTGGCTGATGTCTGTAATCTAAAGGAGAATGCCTTTTTATGTAGCCTAAGTCATGTGAAAAGCTGCAAAGGATTGGCTACAGCTATGCTTTATCTGGTTTTAATATTTAAGAAACTGTAAACCATGGGGAATGTATGGGTTGTTACCACTGAAGAACTGCCCTGGAGTTCAGCTGATGCTTCTCCCTAGGTCAGCCTGCAAAAGAAAACATTATTGGCATGCCATTCTTTATTCCTGTGGAATAAACTCTTGGAAACATTCTGTCAGATAGCTGTTATCTGATCTAGTGATTTTGATTTTAAATAAATTTTTGTGATGAGGGTCTGTATTCTTTAGAGAGAGTTTGAAGATATGTTCTACTTGCCTATATAAAATATAAATATTATATATAATTATAACTTTATTATAAAATTAATATTTTTTATGACAATTACTTCACTTATCCATGTTATTGACATAGATATTCCTTTATAAACTTGCAAACTGAGTTTGTATTCCTATCAACCATGTTCAGCAAAATCAGCCTTATTGTTTTCACATCTCTGACATTTTCTTTTGTGGGAGTTATTTCAATGTGCAAGAGGTTTCTGTAAAGGAAAGGCCAATTGACTTGATTTGTTAAGAAGGTGTTTCCTGCAGGTCTCTGAACAAAACAGACAGTTTTAGGATTATCACTGTCTGGGAATTAAACACCTTTTGAACTTTTCCTCCCAAAAACACTTTTTTCAAAGTAGAGATGATTGCAGTAGTTTCAGCTGAGGAATGTCTGCCATCCAACCTGTGCTTAGTGGTGGGATGTGAACCTGCTCATCCCACCACCTGTATTAGGGCTCTTCTGAAATCTGATAATCCTTACAGTGTAATTTATTAAATTATAGTTTTGGTAATACCCGAGTAGCAGTTAACCTAATTCACATTATGAACATAATAAAATGATAAATTTAAAGTTGTTTTTGTTCTGATATCAATCAGTTAATGCAATTCTTTAGGCAAATGCCAAAAAACTGGAGAGGCAAGTTCATCCAGTAAGCTTTTATGGAAATTAGTGTTAAGCCATATAAGCAAGAAATATGATAGCTCTTATATAGCTGTATATCAAGACTTTTTTTTTAATTAAACTAAATTCAACTAAACAGTTTTTAGTCTATCTGGAAAACACTTCAGCTATTTTGCTTATATTCTGCACTGCCCAGCAGGAGCTCAAACACCAGTGTGTTACCAACACCTTTCCATATGCAATACCCAGCACTGGAAGGGCTGTTGTGAGGAAAATTAACTCCATTTTTGCCAGAGCCAGTACATTTTCCATGTTACAGGTATAGAAAACGTTTGTAGTGCCCACATGAATATATTTGTAGTGCCTATGTGAGGTGTAACCTTCTGGGTTAATATTGTATCTTACAGTCCTCTGATTTAAAGCCCTGAAGGAGAAAGGGGAACATACTCAGCTCTTTCTGTGAGCAAATAGATGAGTTTGGTCCAGAGCCCCTCTGAAGTTCTGACACAGCTTTGAGAAAAGTTGACCTTCTGGCCACAAATCTACTGACCAATGTCAGGGTGGACTGCTGTTCTTAAAAGAATGATCTCTGCTGCCCTCAGAATAATTGTGCCATTCAATTTTCTGGCCTTGGAAGATGGTTGAGGGTGTTTGAATGGAGGTTTGTTCTGTGTTTGAAGTTGTGGCCCCAGCTCCAGGCAGTCTGATAAGCCAGAGTAGGTGGATGGGCAAAAAATTAAAAAAGCAGAAGCTTGAGAAATGCCCGTGAAGCAGTGAGCTTTTTTTGGTTTGTTCCTGAAATTCTAATTTGCAGACTTGGACTTTCCACTGTTTTGCAACTTCTGACCTGGATTTTTGACTTTATGTAGTCTCAATGTATTTTCAGAAATTTTACTCCTAATCCTGGCCCTTCTGATTGTTACTGGGAGTCCCATTTGGAGCCTGGTGTTCCCAGTGAGCTCTAATACTGGAGGCTTCAGTCTACTGGTGTTACTATAGATTTACAGGTAGGAAAAGTCTCCAACTTTCTTCATCAAGAGAAATCTCCCAGATCCAAACTAATCCCTGAGGGTCTTCCTCTTATATCTTACTCTTAAATGCAAATTGCCATACCCTGACTTGAAGCCTGGTTATTAAACAGCAGAACCAAAGCACTTGGAATCCTCTTCCAGTTTTTCTTAAGGATTCCAGGTACTGGAAGGCAAAAAGGAGTGTTCCAAAATAAGATGTACTTTTCATACTCAAAACCCTCTGACTTTCATCTGACTTGGGGCCATACTGAGCATTTTTGGACACCAAATTTTCTGCTGGTCATGGTGACACTTTATTCTTCTTCTCACCACTCTTTATTTGGGTAAATGTGTGTATCCACACTATGACTGCACGTGAACAGTGTGTGGCTTCAAGTTTTTACATCTTTCTTTCAGCAAAATTGCTTATAAATAGCTGTGCTTTTCCTCACTGTCTTCCACCTGGGTGAGGAGACAACGGCTGGAATCAGAATGTGGGCAATGGAAATCAGGAACATCACTTCCTTTTTGTTTTCACTGGCTGAATAAGAGGTGAATCAGTACCAGTGTCACAGTGAACACCTTTCTTTTTGTTGTGAAATTACAGCCTCTGTCTCAAACACATAGGACACCTCTGGCATGTGAGAGAACACTGAATAGAACATTTGCATTTCTTCAATGAGAAATTCTCACTATTTTGCATCTCTAAAGCGGATTTTTGGCATATTCTGTAGCTTGGATTTAGAGCAAGAGGTGCAGCCCCTAAGGCCATTTTTATCTCTTGCATGATCTGCCTGTGTTACCCAACTGAGTGAATTGTGCATCCCTTTGATGGTTAATGTCACTGAGGGGACTGCATTGGATGGAGTGAACTAACAATGCCTGGCACTGGTGGCTCACAGACCTGTTCACCTGCCCCTGGGAGAGCTGCAAACAAATATTGCACAATTGGAAAATGAGTTGGAGAAATGAGCAGATGAATGAGAGAGATGAGCTGGTTCTTTGTGTAGGGCACAGCTCTGGGCCAAGGGCAGTGGCTGTTTCTCTCCCACCCCTGCTGAACTTCACAAATTAACTACATTTAGAAATTAATGTTTTGTTAGTTTTTTTTTCTTTTGGTCTGGAAACACATTTTTTTATTTTGAAAGTCATAAACTAACAAATAATTCTTTTGTAATATCACTGTACCCTGTGCCATTCTACTTGTCTGGGCCTGTCACACATTTCTGTTACATGTTAGAAAGTAGAAAGACTATTTTCTTTCTTTTCTCTTACTTGCCTTCCCTGTTGTTTATTGAGCAGTAGTTTGAATCGTTTCACTCTTTTATGATTGAAATGATCAGATCCAGTTGATTCTTAATTTGTTGGTCCTTTTAGCTTCCACCTTCCAGCTTTGTGTTGTTCTGAGTGCAGAAATGTTCATCTACATTTCTACATCATCTCTGTATTTTAGATCTTGCTCTTGTCCTTGGAGGCAGGGAGTTCTAGAAACTCTTCAGTGTAACCTGTTCTGAGTAGCTGTGCCATAATATATCACATTAATTGGGCAGGTGAGGGAGTCCCTGCTTATCACAAGTCTGGAGTAGAGGCAGAAGATTGTTTTTTCTGGCTTGTGCCAGGCCAGGCTGCTTCATGATGAAAGGAAACATGGGATAAAAAATAAAAATGTGAATTAAAATGAAGAGGCCACCTAGGAGTGATTTTTACATTCCACATACCAGTGGAGTTTGGTCACCTCTGCAAGATCTTAAAGCCTTTTATTTGCTGTATCTTTTATTAGTCTAATGTTAGAGTAGTCCTGAAAATAACAGATTACCTTTCAGACTATATGCAGTGCTTCCTCTTATGTATGTCAAAATTATCACTGTGCACTCTGGTAATTACAGTGCACTTAGACATGGATTTAGTCTAAGGAACAAGGTAGCCTTGTTTGGATGGCTATATCCAGCAAAATTAGGATAATGCATGTCTGCTGGACCTATGTCTTGTTCTTAAAACAGTCTTTTGTTACATAGTACTAATTGGAATTTAGAAGCTCTGCAACTTGTATGGATTTTCATATAATTGCACCAGATACTTTTTGGATTTTTTTAAACTGGGAACCATGAGAAGGAGCTGTTTATTGGATGTTTTGCTGTTCTAGTGGAGTTTCAAGTCTTCCCTTAATTAATTCAGAAGTGACCTGAAGTCTAAATGTGTTCATGGGCTATCCAGGATATTTGGATCATGGTATGGCATTATGCAGGGAGGGATTTTATTAGCATTTCTCTACTTAAACAGTGTCTGGACTGTACAAGCAGGTAAGTAGTATCTCATTTGTAATTTTGTGGTGTGAAAAGACAATAAGCATATTTAAAGTTTTATTGAACTGTCATTAAACATACCTACATAATGTTGAATTCTACCTCTCTGTCCTCTATTTAAATTCCATCCTTCCTGTGTTGTTGGTGATCTCTCCTTGTGTCTTACACTGAAGTCCAGGTTTTACCAATCTCCCTTGAATTGTTTTGTCTTCCAATTGTGGCTTAGCAGATTTCATTTTGATAAATGCTGTTGTTTTGGACATGAAAGTTATTAAAATCTTCATCATGTAGAACTTCAATAATGCTTGTTTCTCTTCTGACTCCCTTACTCAGCAAGTTGGAGACAGATCAGTGTGTGTTGCCCAGGCATGTCCCACAGGCACTGCCTGTAGAGTTGAGCTTCAATATAAGCATTAATTCATAAACAGCTCTAAAAGAGAAATTAATTCAGTACTGTCATGTCCTGAATGACGAATAAATCAAATTTGTTTGCATAACCCTGTTAGTAGGAATTTGCTCCACTAAATGGGCTGAGTAGATCTGAAGGGGCTCTGAACCATCATTGGTTTAGACAGAAGGGAAAATTATATTTCTGAGGTGATTACACACAGTTGTTGGTTGTCCAACAACAACTATTGTTGGACAATTATTGGTTGTCCAATATTTTTGATGTAGGATGAAAAAACATCTAGAGAAATATTTTCATGAACTAGTCTTAACTCTTCTGGTCAGTAGAACTTTTTATACTCAATTTCCTTATAGTGAACACAGTAATCAAACTACCAAGGCTTTTGGGAAATGTAACTCCAAATTAAAGTTATCCAGTGAAGATACTTACAAAAATATTGATAGTTATGACTTCCAGAAATTGTCATTAGACTTTTTTTAAAGTTATTTATAATACTTCAATAATCTTCATTTGATATGGAGAGTAAAAACTAGAGCAACAGTTGTGTGATGGTTTTGTTCTGAAGTGGGGACAATGGAGTATATTTAAGAGGGAAAAATATGATTCCTTTTCTTTTTGTGCACTGAAGAATATGAAAATTCTTTCTTTGACAATGTGACACTTCAATGTATATCACCCAGATGTTCTGGAATTCATCTGTGTCTTTGCTTTTTATTAGGCAGCTTCCTTAAAGGTTCTTTTTAATTTGGTATTTCTGAGAAACCACAGTGCCTTTTCAAAGTCCCAGTGCCAGTCTAAGTCTGTTCTACATTTAATCAAATATCCCAAATGGGAGACACCCCAACTTACACCACTTGGTAATTAAATTTGTGTTTAATGTGGCCTCCACATGCCAATAACCCCATCAAACAACTGTGATTAGTGGAGTTTGATATTCATGAATGTCTGATTGTAATGTGTGCTTTCAACATATTTATTTTTTTAAACTATGAAGCATAAAATGCTTGAAAATCAAGATGCCCTCCTCCTTGTGTTCAGACATTTTGCTGTGATAATAGCTGTTGTAATCCATACTGTGGGGAACTACAGACATGAGAAATCAGGTTTAAAATGAAATTAAACACTTTGCTCTTTTTGACTGTTCTTAAGCCTTATGTGAAGAACTGGTTCCAAAAGCATCTTGGCAGGATCTGAAGAGTTTATTTAATTTGCATCAAATTCTAACTGCATGTGTACTTGCTTTAATACAGAGGTTGAGTCCTTGGATTTTGTTTATCCCAGGGTGGCACATTTTGAATGAGGGTTTCTGAGCCTGATGCTTTTTCCTACCTAAGCTTGTCATCAATGTATTTGCCTTACTCATTTACCTTCAAAAAGGACTTCTGAAACTCATTTAGTTTAATATCTAGTGTTATCTTAGTAATATCTACAGATTTAATATGGTGTCTCTTGAGTGATACTTGAAGCTTTTCCAGAAATGTCATGTTTGTATGACAGGATTTCAGAGGCACAAAAACATCCTTTTTAATTGTTCATGTGTTGTGATGCTCAGCTGGACTCATTCTCATTACAGCACCTTCACTTTTTCTTTTCCATATAAATTCACTAAGGAAAATTCAGGCTTCCTTGGTTTTTAATGACTCTTTTTATGTGCTGGAAAGAAACATGTAACATCCTTTTGTGGACTTTGGACTCAAACCAGTGTCAAGGAGAATGTTTAACAGGTGTTCTTAAAGATGGATTGCCCCAAGATAAGAACATCTGTAGAAATGGATATTCATCTGACCTAAAGGATTCTCTGGGGAATCGACACCATCAACATAATTTACAATTTTTAAAATATGCTTTAAATGCACTGGGGTGTGTTTTGTATATTTACACCTAATGCAAATGACCTCCCAGGTGTGAAATTCTGAATAACACTGTTCCCTCCCTTGGAAATCAAGGGAGAGGAAATATATTTTATTACCTTCTTCTCCCAGTATGTAATTGTGGAAAGATTTTAACCTTTTGTTTATTTTCCCTTTTTGATTGTATTAAACGATGATCACAAAATCCTTCTTAAAGGAAATTCCTGTGTGGAAATTATTACAACATGAATAATAGAAGTAGGGTTTGGGGACAGCAGAGATGACATTTACCTTTCCTTTACACATCAAGATGTAGGAATTATTAACTAAAGCTGTTCTTAAACATAAGGTAAATAACTCTTATTAGCTCTTTAGTTCAGGATTTTTCCCTCTGTGGGCACATAAACAGGTTTATTGGAGAAAAAGGTGTCATGCCCTAGAGAGAATCCTTCCTATATTGCTTGTTATTTGAATAGTCTTTCTTCTCACAGAACATTACCTAGGATCATATCTCATTATACTTCTAATTAAAGCTTCACTGAGTAGTTAATTACATTCTCTTCCGGGAGGTTTCTACCATTCTGTCATATTTCTAACATAAAACTTAACATCTGCATCTTCCTCAGAGTGTAGAAGAGTGTTTTGTACTTTATGTAACCTTTGGAAGTTGCATTTATTTTGTACAGGAAAGCTGTGGGGGTTTTTTATGCTAAAATGCTTTTTTTTCCAATACCTGTTTCAATATCAATATTGATTGGTTAATTAAAAAAACTTAATGAAATAAATTTCCTAGAAGAAGACCTGAGAACTCTCATGTATGTTTGTTCACCCAGTGCCTACTGCCTTATGCAGAGTTTATGCTTTTGCCTGTCTTTGTTCATTTCCTCTTTTTATAAAAGGATGGAAAATACTGGGATAAAACTGGAGACCAATTAATTTTTCATCCTCATTTCCCCTTCAGTACAACAGAAGGGTTCTGACCCATAGGCTGCCTCCTGAATGAGAAAGATTGTGGTAAAGGAAGTTGTAGTGATTAAAAACCCCAAAAACGCCACGTCTGCAGAAAGTGTGTTGGTTTTAATTACTGTCGACTCATTTAAACTTTGTTTCCTCTCACCTGCTTCCTTTTCCATTTATATGTGCAGGGGAAAACATAAAAACCTAAAATGATGAAAATAAAAAATGTCTCTACCTGAATATTGGATTTGCAAACCACCACTGCTGCTGGGGTTTGTGCAGGTCACATATGGGACTGAAATACTCTTGTGTTATAATTTTGTAACTGACAGAACTGTGAATATATCTGCTTATAGTACAATTTTCTGATGTATTTAGTAATCCTGCCTAGTTCCTCTGAACTTTGTGTTGATCAACAAGTTACTGAATGTGCTCATTAAGTTTGTATTTCAGACCAGGGTACTCTGACCAACTTAGAGCAACTGTTTCATGGAGAAATTTATTTTATATTGTTATTATTGTTACTGTTTCAGTTGAACCACAGCCATATTGTATTGGTTTTATAGCTCTCTAAAACCTGAAAAACCTTTTAAATGCAGTGGCATAAAGAGAAATGGACAGTTCCAGCATGTTGGGAGTGCAGTAGTTGGTATAAAACAGTATCAGCTTCCTTTGCATATGTAATTAAGTCCTGTTTTACCCTGGAGGTTTAGGGTAGACCATAAACCATTGGGAGGAGCAAATGGCAGAGTTCTGCACAGTCACACTCTGGGGTTCTCCTCAGCTTTTGTGTGACCAGAGGTTTGTAAAAACTTTGGGGTTTGTATGCAATTGCATTAATTTAGAATCATGGAATCACAGGCTGATTTGGGTTGGAAGGGACCTTACAGCCCATCCAGTGCCACCCCTGCCATGGACAGGGACACCTTCCACCATCCCAGGTGGCTCCAACCTGGCCTTGGACACTCCCAGGGATGGGGCAGCCACAGCTTCTCTGGGCACCCTGTGCCAGGGCCTCCCCACTCTCACAGACATTCCTTTGAAAATTTCAACCAAAATTGTTCAAATATTCCCAAGAATGAAGCTATTGGAAAGACACTTCTCAATGTTAGTTTTGTAGAGACCTTTGAAGTCTGTAACTATTTCACATTTGAGCAGAGCAACTGTGCCAGTTTATATTATGAACATGAAAGGGTGTGTAATAAGGCCTATACAGTCCTTTCTTCTTAATAATCTCAATTCTTGGACTTGCCATGTTTTGAATGTTTATTTTATGATCTTGTTTTGTTGCCATGTGGGTGTACAGCACTTGACAGTGGGGGATTTGTCTCCTTTTGCTTTAGATTATTGGTTGCCAAGTCAGAAGGGAGCCACTGGACTCTACTGAACGCTACACCCGCTGGATCAATAACCTGACCCAAGAACAACTTCTCACCCAGGTATTTTTGTTTCAGCTGTGCCTGAAATTACAGCAGGAGAATAGAACAAGAGGTTTATTTAGATGGATTTTTTCCAGCCATTAGCAACACTTGATAACTTACTAAGGTTATCAGATTGTTGTATTTAAGGGTCAGTCTGTTTGATAAGAGCCAAGGTTATGATGCATGTGATCATTACTTAATGATGACTTCACCATTGCTGTCTGTGGTTAAATACATGTGCTTTCGTGTTCTGATAATCAGGGTTTTCTTTTTAAAAGGTGTATTTAAATAGAAAAGGAAAAAATCTTTCCTGAGGATGATTGCTCTCCCACCCAAGGTACTGACCACTCCAGTGTCTGTTTTAGTTTTGCTCACAATCATTTTAAAATAGCACTTCTTCAGGCTCTAAACATTGGGCTCATTATACGTGTTTGGAAGTGAGATGCATCTTGTGCAACTGAAGATGACAGTTTTGGCATAAAGAAAGGTTGTTTCATTAGGCAGGAGGCCAATGCTGAGCTAAAAGAGACTTTGGCAAAAACAAGTTAAGCTGTGGAAGAAATCAATCCGGGTTGTGGAGGAATGTTGTATGGAATATTGTAAGAAATCTAATGGATGGTTAGCAGAAAACATCCCAGCAGGCATTAAGATCCAAGTACTGGGTTGGGTTTTGGGATGCTATGGTAGGAAGACATTTGCTTTTGATTTCCCTGGATTTAAGTGGCTGAAAAGATTAACATGCCCTTGTTTGTTAGGCTTCATTATAAACTGTGTTGTGTTCCCCATTACCAACCCCAAAGACACACTGCCAGGCTCTCATGGGCATTGTAACACAAGAAGTAATATACAGACCCTGGTTTAAAATCAGTTCCCTGTAATTCACCAAGGGAAAGTAATGACAGAAACATGGAATATTTGGATTTGCCTTTGAGTATGGCATTAGAAAAAATAGGGATTTAAACCAGTGAATTTATCTGGTGGCAGGATCTGGATCACTGTGTGGGTGAAGAGAAAGAAAAATTTGTCCTATACAGTCTGAAGTGTTTCATCTAAATGCCCACTGGATGGGGCGTTTAATGAATTGAGCTGAAAATTAAAAGAAATATCCAATTTTGAGGTTATTTAAGGGAGAGTGTGCAAAAAGAAAACTCATTTTAAGGTGGGGATGTATTTGTTCTGGAAGAGGTGATTTAATACAGTGTTTCTGATAGTAGGAGGCAAATACAGTGGCCTGGGAAGTCCCCTGCAATCTTCTGTGCCTACAGATACCTCTTAAAGCCTTAATCAATCCATTACTTTTACAAAGGGTTTAGATTGACACATTTTACAAAGAGATTAGGAATTTTGGAAAATACGTTTGGGTCGAAAGTCAAAGAACTTGTGCTACTTGTCCATGAGTTTATTAACCTGCTGAGATTTATAGAACCACAATGTTTGTGTGCCTCATCAATTATTGATGTGTTACCTCTTCTCCACCACATTTAATGCAGAAACAGCAGTTCCTCAAAGACACCAAGTTCCTGAGTATTTTGTGCCTCCAGGTCTGAGGCTTGGAGAGGTTGTGCTGCAACTGATCTGTTGTTAAGCACAGAACCCCTTGGAGGAGATTTGAGGTGCCCAGTTATGAAAAAAGCTTCAGCTGTGACACCAGTTTGGCTTTTCTGGCTCTGGTGCTCAGAGATCTGCTTGATTTCCAGAGCATGTCAGCACATGGCACTTCCCCTGCCTTGGTATCCATCCTTCTGGTCAGAAATTCAGGTAGGGGGGTGATTATTTTCCTTTTTCTTACTTAACAAAATGTGGGGGTGAGGAGGAATTGGGAATAAAAGCCATCTCAGCTGTGCTCTAATAATCAGGGTGTGAATCAATTATGTAAGGTTTGTCCCACTTCTCTACCCCTGGTACTCCATATATTATATGTTGCCTTTTTTAACCTCTCTTCAGTAAATAAACCCCAAGAAAACTCTAATGATGGACCTGTGCTAATATATCTGTAGAATCTCTTAGAGAAGCATCCTTCAGGGAATTCAGGAAAATTTGCTTTAATTTACAGCATATTGTCTCCAGCAGTTTCCTGTAGTGAAAGAATGTTCAGCTTTTTTTAGCTGTGTCTGTACCCAGTGCCCAGCTCTCTTTCCAGCTACTTCTGCATTTCTGTATTAGCCACATGCAGATTATTTGTGCTGTAAATTGGGAAAATAAGTGACCAATTAAGAAAAAAAGCAAACTGTCAGGTCATCCCCTATTATAATATTCATGCTGTTGATCAAATAATATCCTGTAGCAGTGGATTGCAGTACTGGCCAGTGCCCAAAGCCCACTTTGGCAGAGTGGTGGGAGGAGATATTTTGGTAGGTGCCTTCATACCCCTCATGCTGCCTCTGGGTTTGTATCACTTGAGTCAAAACCAGAGTTTTGGATCAGATGTCTATCCCCTGTCCTCATGCTGAGAAGATCATTCAATACAAAATGCTGCCAGCACTTTAACTTCTCTTTTCCCTTAGCCATGGCCTCTTGATGCTTACTCATCCATTAAATGTTTCTCCAAGCAATTATACTGTAACATTCCAAAGATACTTTATGATATGCGTGAAATTTCAGAATATATACCCCAGAGAGTGTGGTGGGAGTGGGAGGGTACAAAGAGAGCATGGCAATGAAAAAAACCTACTTTTAAAAGATGAATATTTGCTTTTTCAAGGTTATATTCTAAATGATAGGTGATTAAAGCAGGCTTTTATAGGTACAGTGACATAAGCCTTAAAACACATGTAAAAGTTCTGGTAAACTTGCTCTTTCTGGCCAAGAGTGAAAAACCAAATAAAAATGGATAATCTTAAATAATGGATAATCTGCACTTCAGTAAGTGCAGAGCACAGTGACAGGTACAGGAAAAAAATGTGTAAATAAGTTAAGAGAACTGACTGTTTTGATGTTGGAGCAAGTGAAAAAACTGTAGATTAAAACTAATTCAACAGGATATCTGAGTGTGAAATGTGCTTGGAAATGGGACTGGGGTTTGATCATGCAGCCTTTATACACTGGGAATTTTACTGGCATGTATAAAGTGGCCTGAATGACTTTAAGGTTGGATTAAATGCACAAATATTTATATCAGCAGTTTTTAAGGATTGTTGCAGACTGCAGGGAAAGGAGCTGAGTTCATATGCAATCTGTCCAAACACTGGTTTAGGTTAGATTAGCCCTCCAGCCTGGGCACTGATCTGTTCAGCCTGAAGCACAATTCCATCTCCCCTACCATTTTTAACTCCCCAAAAACAAGAGACTTCTCTTTCACATGGTGGTTCACTCAGAAAGCAGACAGCAGGTTTATTGTGACCTGTGAGGAGACTCCTGCAAAAGGAATGAGCCTGGGGATGATAAGACTGGACTGTCCTGATGTAGATAAATAAGTCTGAACAAACCATGATGATTGTGAATGTCTGTGGGACTTCTGATACCTGCTGGACTTTGCAGGTTCTCTCAGAGCTCTTCCTGTTGGATAAATCTGGAAGTTGTCACAGGTGATTTGTAGTTCTTGCCAATAATCAATCCTGATCACCTGAGAGAAGAGCAATAATGAAATGTTGTAATTTAACAGCACACACCTTTCTCTGCTCCAACAGAGGACTTGTATTTCACTCAGGTTTAAAAGCTTCTCTACTTACTAACTCTTCCTATATTAGAGTTTAAGTAATATTTGCTAAAGATTCATGCTACAAATCAGCATTTACTACAAATGCTCAGTTTGGAAATAGCTCCAGCACAGTGGTTGAGTCGGAGCTTTTTTTTAAGGCAAGAAGGACCTGACAGCATAGCTGGACCTTTTCCATAAATTCAGTGCACTCAGTATTGCATTGTCACCATGTGTCTCAGTAGGAAACTTCTTAGTGCTCAGAAACTGGTAGGAGTAGATTGCAAGTAGGATGAATTTTCCAGGTGGGCCACAGATTGGATATCTGGCTCAGAGCATCTGTTTTGTCTACTTGGAGACAGAAAATCCCACCTTTACTAGTGCTTGGAGTGGTTGCCTGTGTGTCAGAACTGGAATAATAATTGAGGCAGCAGTGCCTGTTGTCTGGTTATGTCAGTAAAGGCAAAAACTGGCCAGAGGGAAAGGCTTTCTTACTTAAGAATGGATAAAACATGAAAAGACTGATAGAAATCCCCTCCACCCCCCATGTTTGCCACTATTAATGGCTCACTTGTATTTGTTATCTTTCAATAAAAAGATACTCAACGTTTTCTTGGGATTTTTTTGGTCACTGTTTCCTCTCCCTTCACCCATATTATCTAAAAATGTGTCATTAACAGTGAGGACCTGAAGCTTTAACACTGAGTGGGGTAGCCAGTGTCACAAACTGGTTCTTACAGCAGATTCCAGTGGGTTCTCTGGGATTGAGCCTGTATCATATAAGAAAAAACCAACTGGCTGCTTCCTTTTGTGGTTGATCCTTGTTCTCCTCTGGAGGAGAATGAACCAAAGTTTCACAAGCTTGACAGTGTTGATATTTACATGTGAAAATGTGTGTTAGAGGGTTCATGGAGCTCTAGAAAGTTTAATGAGAAGTGGCTTACCCACATCTGTGAACTCAAAGCACAATTAGAACTTCCCAGTGAGGCTTTATGTAAAGGCAGCTCAGGGTCACATATTTTGAACTTAGAAACAGGTTTGCAGGAATTCAGAAATGTATACAGCTTGTGCTTTGTGTGTGTGCAGTTTTGCATGAGTTTAAAGGTGTCCCATGGGGGAAGGAGTGTTAAATAACTGGGATTTTTCCTCTTTGTATTTTGTTTGATAATTTGCATGCTTAAACAAGGCTGGAATGTGGTTCATAATGCATGATAATGTTTAAATGGAACAGAAATATTATAATATAGTATAAAAGCAACTTGTGACTACAATAAGTTTGGCTTTATTCCAAAAAGTTCTTGATGAATGCAGTCTTACAGCAGGATCCTTGTATGGCAGAAAAAGCATGATATGATTTTGATGGACACAGAAATTAAACTGGTAGGAAACAGTTTATCTCTGCTTTGAGCTACAGTTTGTTCCAGCTGATGATACTGCCTTGTATTGTTAGTAATTAATCATACCAGTGTGGAATGCAACATGTTTACATCCTAAAAACCAGTTTTCTTGAGATACATGAGATGGACAGGTAATGCTGTATATAAAGGAAAGCTGTCAAGGATTAAATTTTCCTATATACATAATTTGCTTTCCAAGTTATCTTTACTGTTTATATCTTCTCAATACTTCTGAAAATTACTTTGAAAAATAGGGCAAGATGTTAAAAGAAAAGCAGGACTTAGTTGATAATGTAGGGCTGCAATTAGGGACATGGATGGAACCAACTGATAACTTCCAATTTCTTAGTGCTCCACTTATTCTTGTTTTATCTTCCATATTTATCCTGTTGATGTGCTGGTTCACAAATAAACAGCCCTTAATGTTCACTTTGGGCTTCACTCTCATTGCCTGTTACAGTTTAAGGAAATTACTTTTGTCCAACAGATGAGGGACAAAACACAGTTTTTGTTTTAAAAAGACAGGTGAGATATTGAAGTAGCCCTACCTTTTTTCCTCCCTTTCAAAACAAAAAGCCCACTCCAAATACAAGTTTCCAACTAATTCAGTGATGTTTATTTTTTGGTTGGTTGTCCATATGTAAGAGCACAGAGCAGATACACCCTTTACTTCCTGTAATTTGCTTTCTTTGAATTTGAAAATCAAAGTGCTGATTCCACAAAAAAAAAAAGGAAATATTTTTACTGTGGCTTCTAGTGTAATAAAAATTAGTGATTTCAAAGATATTCTACCTGCAATGCAGCTCCCTACTATAGCCTTATATATAGGAAAGAGCATTTTATGTCTCCTACAACTGAGCACTGAACAGCTTGTCACTGTTTTAAAAATTGTGTGTATGAGTTAAGCACATTCTATTTATTATTGGAAAATAACTTCCTTTTTTACTCTCAGCTTTTAGTGATAAAAGTACTGGGCCAGATTTTCAGGAGAACTCAGCAATTTGCAGTAGGTCACAAGGCCAGTTTGATTTATCACAGTCAAGATTTTGTTCCTTAATTTTTTTTTATACTGACCTCACCCTCCCATGTTTGACATTTGTCTCTACAGTAGTTGTTGCTTTTCTGATTTTTTTGACTACTTAAGGAAGCTGAATTTTAAAATATTTACATCCACCATATCCTCTCAGAATTATTAACAATATATGTTATGCTGTTATGGTTGAAGTTTTTTTTCCATTCTGTGTTGTAAAAAAGTCAGATTTGTATCTAGTCCAACAGCTTTGGAGTATAAGGATCCAGATTTAATGAGTAATGATTAGCTCAGTTGGTTAGAGCAGAGTGCTGATATAACACCAAGGCTGTGGGTTTGATCCCTGCAGGGACCATTCACTTATGAGTTGGACTCAGTGATCCTTGTGGGTCCCTTCCAACTCAGAATATTCTGTATTTGATTTTTATATTTTTTTTTAGTGTGAGTGTGACATGGCACTTTTATTCTCTTTGTACAGCCTTAGCCTAATGGACTGTGCTTAGAAGTTCTTGAGCTGAAGTTGTACAAATAAAAAAAATTACAGTGAGCTTTTCAGAGCATTAACTTGGATCAAGTGTAGCTGTGAATGGTGTGTGTCCTTTCTCATAAAGACCAGACATTTGTCTGTTCACTTATGGCAATTTCATGATCCTAAGGGTGAGTAGCACATCCAGTTCCTCCAGGTTGTGTGTGCAGCATTTTGAGATTCCTTAAGCTGGAAATTCTGATGCTGCTGGCCAGCAGGGTAGGAGGGCTTTGTAATTGCAGCAAACCACAGTGATTTCTTCAGAGCTACTGAAACAGAAAAAGCAGATGTTGCCAGACTTCTTTTTATTAGACAAATTAGCCACCATTCATTTACAGTGTTGAATTTATTGGAGTAGATCTTAATCATGCCTGTCAACACAAAAGATAGGTGTTCATAAAGTTTGTACAGTAAAAGGAATTATTGTTTTCAGGTGTATCAGTTCACTGTATGCCAAGTGTCTGTATTTATTTTGGATAATTCTTGGCATACCTGGACTGTAATAATGTCAAAATGAAATAAATATAGTCATGAACATGTTAATCTCAGGGTTATGATTATTTTATAAAATCATAAAACCAAATTAAGCCAAACTCTTGCTGTTCAATGGTTCAAATTTTTTCTTAAGAGAATGTTTTAATCTTTGTAACTTCAGAGGATTTATTCAGTTACTAAAGACAAAATAAGTGTGCTGTCTATAATGTAGCTTGTTAAGCTTTTTCCTTTGCTTTGTTGGTTTTTGGTTGTTTTTGGTTTTTTACATCAGACTGCACATGTTACACAAATGCTCCTTCCACAGCCACGGAGCACAAACAGCTTCTGCATCACATTTACTTGGTTTGCCTGTGGTTTGGTTTTTGTCTCATCAAATGTGTGTGTTCCCAATTCTTTTCTCCATCTGGCAGACACTGTCCTTTCTAAGCACTTTTGCAGCAGAATTGAGAATTCTTTAAAGCAAATTTTCGTGTCCATGTTCTTCGTTAAGAGTAGAATAAGGCCCAATTATGTGCATAATGTCACATAATAATTATTCTGACTCTTTTATACATCTTCATTGACATTTATTTTGAACATACATTCCAGACTTATTTCTCTGAAAACCATCTGTTTGACACTGTAATTTGGGGGCTTAGGGGGACTTTGTATGCCCAGGTCTTATACTGTATTTTTTATTTTATGTGTCCTAAACTTTTTCACTATTTTCCACTGCAGCTTTTGGAATTGGTTTTTATGGCTGTGACAAAACTCAGTAGCTTTCACTTTCTCACTTGATTCTCAGTTTCATCTCTTCCCCCATATAATTTTGTCTTTCCCTGATGCCTCACAAAAGAGCCACAAGTTCACCACATCCTTAATTGCCCATTCATTTTGTGAGGAGCAGATTGCTTAGCAGTTTTTAATGAAGAAATTGAAATGTAACCACCCATGAGTACAAGAAAGCAGCAGATGAATAATCATTTTCATATTCAGGAGAAAACTGCACTGTGTCCATGAAATGCTCTATCACAGTCAAGGCCTCAGGGGAAAGGAGGTAAATTGGTCACCAGGTTGGCAATTGCTGATTTAAACAGGTTTTAATGTTTCTGAGAGAAACCAGACTGGAAACAGCCCTGTGATAAGCAGTGCTCATACACTTTGACACACTTCACCTGGAGTCCTGCCAGGCCACAAAGGTAATACTGAATCCAAGCAAGAAGCAATTTTACTGTCACAGCTTTTACAGCTGGGAAATTGCAGAGAAATCTCAGCTTTATTGTCATAGAAGCCAGAAAGAGAGATAAAGAGGCTGTTGCAGTGGGCCTGGATATAGTGAGTGCTTCAGCAAGACACTAAAAGAACTGTGTTTAGCTTTATGTTCTCATTGTTCTTTTCCTTCTGTGCATTTCCTGAGTATTTAAGCTAAAGCAGAAAGGATTTATTATTTTATAGTTTTGTCTCCTATGCAGCCCACAGTCAACCTGTGCTTTGTGTAGGAGTCAGTCAAGAAACTCTTGTCACATTATGTTCCAGTCCTGGAAAACTGTCTGAGAATTGTGCTGGCAAGGACTGACTCCCCTTATGATTTGTTGTTCAATTATTTCTGTTTCCATTCTCCCACTCCTGGTCATGAAGAGTAGCATTGCTAATGAGGGCTGCAGTCAGGATCTGGTGATGCATCTGTGCATCTCTCTTTTTCCCTTACTCTTCTTCCTATTTATCCAGGCCTGCTGACAATCTAAAATTGTAGTGGGGCCATGTCCCTGGAGTTTTCATTCATATCTTTCATATTGGCACTCTTCTATTAAAAATAAAGAAATAAATAAATAAATCTGTGATTGTGAAATGAAAATAAATTAGAAAGTGCTGCATTCAAATGCTTGACAGTCTCAGAACCCCTGATGACTCATTTGAAGGAGCAGGAGATTTGAGTTTTCGGGTGATGGTGCTGCTAAACTGTCCTCAAATGTGTTTCTTCTTTTAACTGAAACCCAGGTCATGTTGAATGCATCTGCAGCCTCACTTTTTGAGTTGAAGTTTGTTATACTTGGCATTAATTAAGCAGTCAGAGGAATCAGAGCTTGGAGCCCACACCATCCAGGGATGCTCCGTTTCCCTCCAATATTTGAAAACGATGTTTTATCTCAACTGCCAACATTTATTTGACCACCTGACTTTAGAAAGTAATAGCCAGCAACGTTAACTTTTCCTTCCTATCCCGAATTCCATCTTAATGGCATCTTTCAGAAGAATGTAAATCTTAGCCTGCGAGCAAAGCAGGCTCTTAATTTCAGCGTTGGATTTTGCGTTCACGATGAAAAAAACCCCCAAAACCAACAACCCTTGGAGTCAGTAGGAGAGATTTTTTGTATGTGTCATGAAATGACTCCTAGCTGTGCAGAGCAGATGTTGACAATTACAGAACAGAGGCCTGTCTGTGGCCAGGGAGCTCCATTCCACGTGGGCAGATCAAGGCTCGAGGCAGCGGCGATTTCCTGTCAGCGCTGGGCAGCAGCGAGGGCAGTTTTCGTGGGCTGCAGCCCAGCTAAATTATACAAAGTCACTTTTGTGTGGCCTTGGTTCTGTCTCTGGGCTGAAAGAATTATGGTGCTGGAAGGCTCAGTGCTCTGGGCTGAGAGATCTGTGTCTATTGATACGAGATTGTGGGTTAAAAACTTTTTATGGATTTTGTGTTTCTTTGCGAGATGTTTGCCCCCTCCTTTTAGAAAGTGCAGAACAGCTGACCCTTTCATTTATTGCAACTGTGGTGTTTCACATCTTCATTATTTTAGCTTGAACTCTATTTAAAGCACAGTCCCTCCCAAATTTTAATGTATTTTTATATAGGAACTTAAATGGTAGCAATTTCCTGCAAATTAAAAGTGATAAAATTATATCCTTTTGCCTTCAGAGCAGTTTTCTGTAAATTTTCATGGTTCCAGGTGACCTGGGGCATCTTCTCTGCTGACAGCACTGCTTGGCATGCTCATGTAAACAGGCATTTCCCAGCAGTACAAGAATTTTAACTGTAGCTCATTTTGTGTCAGACTGAATGGAGTGGTTGCAGTAATGATGCTGCTGATGCCATGCTCAGTGAATTCCCATTTTCCTTTTAACTGGTAGAACTCTTTAAATAATCATGTATTAGTGATGGAAAATTAGTAACATTTTTGTCTGCAAATTAATAATTTTGATTTTCAAGTTTAACAAGTGCAGGCACTGATGGAAGAAACACTCCCTGCCCTTTTGGAGGCCATAGGAAGAGGAGAATGAACAAAACCAGCTTAGTGGAAGGAGAAGAAACCTTGTGGGCCTGGTCGTTGTTCAAGATCAGAAAGATGGTTTCTAGAATTGGAAACAGAAAAAAATTTCTGGTGTTCTGCCATATATTAAATTCACTCTTTGATGGCTTTTATAATCAAGCCATGGCCATGGAATGTGAGCACGTTAATGTCAAGTTGCAGTGATTGGGTCTGTCATCCTGCTGCTCTGTACAATGGGGATGCCATTGAACACAAATAGAGCATTGATAAAATGACAAAAGCAAAGCATAAAAATATTCCTTAAATGTCTGAAACAGTATCTGTGGTAAATACGTGTTTTGTTATTCAGGAACAAGAAATTATTTTCTGTCTGACAGGGCAGCACACATTTATTTCTCTGACAACAGGGTGCTGTGATAAGGATCTGCCACGTTCTGTGTGTGACTTGAAGCTTGGGCTGCTTGGGCTTTTTTTTTCATCAAGTAGGTAATGTGAATAATTTTAGAATAAAGAGGAAGGAAGAAATTACATGCCTCAGTAGCAAGCATGTGTTCTCTGATACTTCAGTTTCAAGTTCTGTATTAAAGAGAGGTGAAGTCCAAAATCTCCTTTTATAGCAGGATACCAGGTGCAGGCAGTGAGACACAGAACTCAATTCAACTTTAGTGAAAATTATAACACAGCTTCAGTCTTAATGGCAAACTGCCATTGCTGGGGAAGGGCTTGTGCTAATTTGTTAGGAATAATATATAAGCAATGCTAATAGATATAAATTTTTAGTCTGGAAGAGGCCAATGCATCTTCTGGGTGACTGGAAGGGCTGCAGAGCCACGTGGGTGCAGCTGAGTCCTGTCCCAGGGAAGGAAAACTCACTGAGCAGCACCAGCCAGGGACTGACATTCTGAGTTGTCTAAAAACAGGAAAATTAAGGGTTAGTAATGACAGTTGCCTGTAAAGATATTTTGCCAGACCACTTTTTTAAAATATGTCATGCTGAGGTGTTTACCTGCAAATGAATGGAAAACTGTCATCGTGGATCAATAGCCAAATATTTGCTGGTCAAGTCAGAATCTTTCCAAAATTACACATAGAATTAGAAGCTAAAGAGTTATTTTGCAGCCTGATGTTCCACCTCTGTGACACTTTTTGTTGATGTGTGGAGAGTTTTGATAAATAGCCTGAAGTCTCAGTTCTGACCTCTTGCCAGAGAGCTCTATAAACACAAATAATAAATTTTACAAGGAAATAAACTTCTTCCTAAAACCGTAACATATTTCTGCTACTGCTTCACATATTCTGAAGGTTGTTTGAATTTCCATCTGGTATTTGTTGTATTTGGTTAATTTTTTCCTGGCAGCTTTGGTGATTGTAGAAATGTTACCTGTCACCACCATTAGCAAACCAAAGATGTTTATTAGTGATATTTTTGCTGTCTGCTTATAATAAGAAAAATAACAGGTTTTTATAACTTCTAACAAACCTCTTTTTAAGAAAAAAATGTTGTTGTTTGGACATTGTGTATGTGATAACATCTGTGACTATCCAAAGAAAAGTAGCTTCTCCACCTTTTCCAAAAACCAGAGGTTTATTCAGGCAGAGTTTTCATAATTGCCTTTTAAAATGTGTTTCATTCTCTGAATTTGAGATACTTTATCAAAGGAATTATGCCACTGGTGAGTGGCATAATTGAGTGCAATTATGCATTCGTCCAGGAATCCAGAATAATAATAGTTTGAGAAAATCAGGATGTTAATAAGACAGTGCTTTGGGTTGATGGTTCCGTAGGAAACAGAGCAATGCAATTTTATCAGAATCCTGAGTTTCAAGAGAGTTGTACAGACAAGTTTGCAAACACAACTGGAGAATATTTAGTCATTATTTCAGCTTCCTGTAGCTCTGAAAGGCACGAACTACATCATTAATCTTAGTGCAGAGCTCTGGGGGGAGGATGGGGGAGTCATTCTAATAATACTTGAAAAAATGCTCCCATTTCTCCTAGAACAGGGATTTTGTGGCCTCAGCCATGAGCATGGACGGGCTGTGGAATTGTCCTGGCATGGCCTGTTGGGCAGAGGTGTGTTTGAACTGACAGTAAGTGATGTTAAATATTTGGTGTTATCTCAGGCCTTCTCAGTGGCAGGAATTTATAACTAATGAACTCGTATATGTGCCCAGATATAGGCTGTGTATGCAAACCTTGTGCCATTTATAGTGGTTTTACATATCAACTGGTTTAAGTTTGGGTCTCTTTTGACCACAACTTTGCATTTGTTGCTGTTTATGCATTTTAAAATATTGCATTTAGGAAAAGCGTTTCTCCTTAATGTTTCTGGGACTGTTACAGGGTTAGCACAGATTCATTGTATTAGTAGGAAAACTTGGGTTTTTTTTTCCTTTTAGAAGAGAAAATAGGTAATGTCGCTTTCATATCTTATCATTGAATTTATCTCAAGAACTGCTCCTTGTGCTTTGCTGTTATTCTTTCCTGCTTTAGCAGGTTTCAAGCTTCTGAATTTGATCTTTTAAGTGGTGTGTGTAGATTTTTTATGGAAATTTTTATGTCCACAGCTGCTAGAAAATAAGAGAGTATGTGCCTGTAAGATGACAGACTACCAAATAAGCCAACTAAATTGAGGTCTGGAAAAAATAGGAATTTCCAAGCTAGAGGTTTATTGGAAAGGAAAAAAGCAGGCCAATTTGAGTGCTTTGCACAGCTGTTTTAACTGACTTATTTCATCCACGTGATTCTATAGAATAATTTATGCCAAAAGTAATACATAAACATTTTTTTTTGTTTTGAATCAGTGGCATACACAAAATTGGTTTCATATGTTCAAAAACTTCATTTCAGAACAAAATAACCAAAAGTTTGGCTCATCTTGCGTTTGTAAAATGCTGCAGATCAGCAACATCTACGTTTTCTGAATCATCCAGTAAACATGAGATTTTTCTGATAATAAATCAGAAGAACTGACACTTTTTTGCCTTATAACAGCAAGATTTTTTTTTTGTATTTGCTAACAATGTACATAATAAAAATCTTGCTTTGAGCTGAAGGGTTATGCTTTCAGATTCTCTCACAAATTAAATAGCCGTACTAAGTGAAAATGTAATTTCTTAGGTGTAGGTTTTATATTACTGTGCCTGTAGGTCTCTAGTTCTTGGTTTCCACCTTCAGAATTGTGTTAGGAAGTTTTAATAACATACAGGACATTTATGCTCCAGTGAATGGGATGTGAGTCCTCCCATCCCTGTGGTTGGAGATATCTCATGACAGAGAGAACACATTCTCTAGGTAGAAATGCAGCAGATGCCAAACAGCTGTGAATCATCTGTATTCTGTTATGGGAGAAATGAGAACCTTTAAGCCCGAACTGAAGAAAGATTTTGTTTGTTTGTTTGTCTGTCTCAGCACAAAGTGACTGGTTTAACCCTTTCTCTGCACTGCTGATTGCAGCTGTTTATCTACTTACCCTTACATTAATAAAGAATCCTTCTGGCTGCCTGTTCCTCTTAAAGCCCTTCAGATTATATCTCATTAGAAGTCAGTAAAAACAAAGTGTCAATTTAAAAGCCAGGTCCTGTTTTGTCCTCGTTAATGTCACTTGACATTAAGTGCCCATAAGTCTGTGACCTTCACACCCCCCAACATAAACAACTGCAGTAATTCCCTGCCCGGTGCCACTGGACTTTTGGGCCTCTGACACCCAGGGATATCCTGCTATTGTTCAGTCCCATCGTGTTCTTGTGCTGCTGCCTCTTTAACATTCCCAGTCCGTTTGGTCCGTGGTTTTCCCTCCTTTGGCAAATGATTTCTTTATATCCCCTGGGTTTATCCACTGCTCTGCCTCAGCCACCCTCCCCGCCAGCATCCCTGCTCCATCAATAAAGGCCTAGTTTGGAATACAGTTAGACAACAAAATACCACTTTTTCCTTGGCCTTTGATTGTTTCCAATCAGGAATGAATAGTTTCAAACCTAAATACTTCCACCTTTCTCACCAGGCATGAATGGCTTTCCCTCTCTCACCCTGACAGCTTTTTGATGCTGTTGTGTTGCAAGGTCCAGCAATCTTTTTGGTGAACTCAGCATGTTGTTTTTGAGCTGTGAGGCACAAGTGCTCTCCCCAGACACACAGAGCATTCCTGGATGCTTGCTGTGAACCCTCGGAGCATATCCTGGTTTAACAGAAGGGTTTGTCTGTCCAGGGAGAGAGAGGCTGCAAGAGGCCAGGAATGGGATAAGGAATGCTGTGCATGTGGGTTGATTTGGAGGGCTTTTTTCAGAGAATCCATAGGAAGGAAAGGATTGGGAAGCTTATTGAGGACTGTAGTTTTCAAAGTTTCTTGAGATATATGGAAAGAGAGAATGTAAAATGAGGAGTCAAGAAAGGTAATTGTTATGCCAGAGACTGAGGGGAGAAGGCAAAATTAACAATAATGGTTTCTCTACCTTGGAAATGGAAATTGCCAAATCTTTTCCAGTTTCTTGGAAGTTTGCTTTTCATGGCTTATCCATGAATTTTGGTGAACCATCAAAAGAACAGTATTAGGTCTCAGAAATCGGTTGTGATGGTAAAACACCATTGACCAAAAATGACAATGTTGGAACTAAGGAACTGTGTGACTTTCTGGATTATTTTCCTGTTCTTGCTTAACAAGTGTGACACAAACTGCAGTTCTGTCCCCTGGGAGCTGAGGCACAGAGACTGAGGATGTGTTTGGGCGTGAGCTCCTCACATGTGTGGATCAAAGGGCTGTGAAAGCCTCACTGACTGATGTCACTGGGGCACTTTGTACAAAGACAGCTTGGAATTCTGTATGTGCAATGTTGGTATTAATTTATTATTGACACTGAACAAAGGAACTTTTCTAATCTGAACCAAAGCTTTGTGAGTTTTGATGGCTTCTTTTATGAATGCAAATGTGTCAGCATAAGATTATGCAGTGCTTTGCCTACTCTTTTGGCTTCTCTTCCTTTAAGTTCCAAATTAATGTTCTTTCTGTCATCAGTCTCTGACTAATATCATGGAAGAACTGGGGTTTTTTGTGTTTTAAAGCATGAATTTTAAGAGTTAATATATTTACACAGGACATATAAGATTATTATGCACCTTAGAAACCAGTAGATTTAGGGCTTATTTGACATTTTCTTTGCTGACAAGGCAGTTGTAGCAATATCAACAAGTATTTTGTATGTTAGACGTTTTAGGAAATACTATCTTACTGGATGCTGATTTATTCTTCATTTAAACAGTCTGTAGCATCTTTAAGGTAAGCATTTGGACTTGATGATCCTTGTGTGTCTCTTCCAGGATATTCTGTTATTCATTTAAAGAGAGACATACTTGCTTTGCTTGCATCTTCTAGATCCTCTACAGGATTTGGTCTAAAGCAGTTCTTTTTGTACATCAAAATCAAAGAAAATGCATAATGCTCCACAGCTGCAACAATTGTAAACAGTTGTTTGAGAGAATTTCAGAGAAGACATGCTACAATTTAAGGTGGTCGTTATATGACAGCAGCTGGAAGTGCTTATTTCCCTGGTGGTGTTATACAATCATCAAAGCATCACTTTTGGACTTATTTAATGATATTAAGTCTTTAAAACCCACCCAAAAATTCAGTATTGTCAAAGTAGATGGAGAAAAACAGAGTCCTTGAGGTTGTCCTTGAGTCTGTACTTTGTAAATAGAAGTCCAACAAATTCAACATGTAACAGAGAAGGTTAAAAAATCTCACTGTTTTTGCTAGAAAAGCCAAGTAGTCCCATCACCTACTGCTGTGACAGAATCCACTCTGCTGTTCCTTTCCACCTGCTATGAAAACACACCATGCTGTGTTGTGGAGAAAAAGTCCTGTTCCACTTCACTCAGTTGGATGCCACACTTGACAGAGGTTTTGGAAGTTTTTTCATCAAGAAGCCAATTCCAGGTTGGAGTTCTAGTTTCATTTAAGTCAGTGTCTGTATTTCCACAGACTCTGGGCACCCTGACCTTATTCTCAGCCTTCTGACCACAGACATCATCACATTACCACTGCATTTGTCTAAGGAAGAAAAAAAAAGATAAAAGTATAATTCTGAGTTATACAGAGCCAAGATACATTCTGTTGATTGCTTGTGGTCTTTAGAGAACCCTACACAGTTCAGAGTATTTCTGGGTCAGTGATTTTTCTGTTTTGATGGTGGAAAGTGTATAGACATATGCTCCAGTGCTTTTATATTGTGCTTCCTTCTGTTTCCTTATAGGCCTTTGAGAAAGAAGCTGAGGGATGTTTGGATAGAAGGCTGGAACTTTTCTGTGGAGTCAACATAGTTAGGCACAATAATAAGGGCTGTTGATAGACAACTCCCTGAAAAGGAAATGAAAATGGTGTTTATAAAACCCCACAATGTGTATTTCCAGAAGAACTAAGTGAGACAGTGTGCAAGAAGATGAGGTAACCACAGGCAAATGTGCTTCTTTTTTTGTCACTGGGCTTTTCTCTCGTGTCTGGTGTCTTTAAGCAGTAATGGTAAAATGAGATGATGTTTATATTTTTCTACATCTTCACGGTGGGGAATTGTGGGTGAATTCCAGCTTGTGCTGGGTCTGGCTCTTTGAAGTTTGGGTTAAAATGTGCCATTTCTAGGCTTTGAATTGAAGTAGATATTTTGCTGAGAGCGGTTGTCACAGTATCCCAAGAAGCCTGTAGTGTTCTCACTCTTTTCTTTTCCCCCTGTGATGCCCTGTAAATTCTTTCCTCTCTTTTTTGATTTTATTTTTCTTAAATTTTGCACAGAAGGCATACAGAGGAGAGAGTAAGATGTGATCCATTTGTCAACAACTTTGTTCCTCTTCAGATGCATAATTTTTGAAAGCACCAGATTTCCAATTAGTTGCTAATCCCAACTGGCATGAAAATTGTAGTGAGAACCTTTTTTTACCAAGATGTTCTACCTTACTGGGGGAAAAAAAAAGTGCCTGAGGGAAACCTTCAGGGGATGGTGCTCTCAGGAGATGGAATCATCCTGTGGCAACACAAGAGAATAGTGCTTGTCATTTAATAGTTCTATAAATACTCACCCTGTGTCTTTATTTTCTTGTTCTTGGGCTTTCTCATGCAGATCCCTGCACTGCAGTGTCACAGGAGTGTTAGCAAAGCTCAGCTATATTCCACTGGGGAGTTGATTTATATTTCACATCGTGGCCAAAGTAAAGAATGAACTGAAACCAAAATCCAGTGCCATCCAGACTTTGGATGTGGTTCTTGGATTGGAGATCTGTGGTGCCAAACAAACAAAAAAAAAAGAAATCTTGCAATAAATTAAAAACCACACTCCTAATTCACTAACTATTGTGTGATTATACAGGAACTGGCTGGAGACTTTATAGTGTGAAAAGCCAACAAGAACTTTTCCTTATGAGATCCTTCCAAATGCTTCCTTCAGCTGCTGCTGTAACAATAAATAAACCCAGGACAATAAAAAACAAGGATAAAATGATTGAGCCTAAATCTCTTAATTACAAGGTTTATATAACTAGGTAAGAGTAGTCAGAAGAGAGGGATCTTGAAAAAAATACTGTATTTTTTAGTAAAAGTGCAGTATAATATGTATAATACAATCACTTCTGGAAATAATGGAATGTAGCCTCTTACTGAGAAATGTATGTGATAAATCTTGAGAAAATAGTAAGCCACTGTACATAGGAAGAGTACAGTCTGTGCTTCCAGGGCATTTCCCAAGATAAATTTACCTCATGAATGAGGCCTTTAGTTGTTAACTGTTGAAAGGGGTCTAAAATAGAAGACACATCAGGTTTTCCAAGTTGCAAAGTCCATCAGGGAGTTCATTATTATGCACACACATCAGATCAGCTGCTCTATGGTTTAGTCCATGTGTCAGCATTTTTTGTACAGTAATGTTTATTCTGAACCTTGTCAGCTGCATAAACTTAAAACTAATCTAAAGATGTGGTGAGTTTGTACACAAGGAGGAAGTGGGTTTTTTAAGGTTTCTTTTTCTGGTAAAGTGAGTGGTCAGCCTTACTGTACTGGTGTGTCAGAAAAAAAGACTAAAACCCAGGATATGAAGGTGGTGATCAGTGGTAAGTGTTGGCCACCTTTGGCCACAGGACTAATTATGAAAGAGAGGAAGAATTTTTTTCTGTTATTGACATCAAACCAGTTAGTTACTGGACAGTGAATTGTGAAGAGTGTGCAGGAATTCTGTTTGAAGATCATGTGTTCTTTGCTGTCCAACAGAAAATAAATATCAGCAGTTGAAGAATGGTAAAGTGACTCAGTTGGGGGGGGAAGCTGACAATTGCATGGCTGCTTAACTGCACAGAAGTGACTGAATTCAACTGCTTCTATTTCTTACTTTATAAAGTAGCTGTTATTTCACTACTTTAAGTACTGAGAAAAAACATTTAGTGTTTGAGTAAAGTGCTTGTTTGTGTAATTGGGAAAAAAATCCCAATTGTCAAAACCCCTATGCCTGGCATAATTCTTTTTTTTAAATGCATTGTTTTCAGTAAAACCCATCATTAATCTCATCTCACAGCCTTCAATTGTAGATTTTTATCCTCCTTCTATTCAGTTGCTCCTTTTTCAAGTATATTTTCCTCATAATTACTTGAGTTGCAGCCAAGTGGATTTTATATGTGGGATTAAAAGCAAAATGTGATCAGTGTGATGTGGGCCATAACTATGTATTATTTCAATATATAGTTTCCAGATTAGCCTGACTATTTACTTAAAGCACCAGTATCCAGCTGTACTTGGAAATCTGGAGTAAAAAATGTGTGATCAGGAAGTCCTTTGCTGTTTACAGCTGAACCAAGTGCAGCTTTGATATACAATATTTTTTCATGTTATTATGTAGAACTGTGTTTATGTAGAGAACTACTGAGACCTGTCCTTGCTGGGCAAGGCACCTCCTGAGGAGCCCTGGCCCACAGACAGCAGGTGATATCTAATATTTTCAGGAAGTATATCTGTGTGTACTGCAGAGAAAATGGCACATTATGTCTGCACATTGTTTTTCATTCAGTCTTTTAAGGTTGTGTTGCAGATGCTGTTGCATTACCTACAGAAATTGTGAATATAAGAAAGATAAATGCATAAGAGAGTTCTAGTTATTAGTGTTACTGGAAGTAATAGAAAACATTGCAAACTGTGTTTTATTTTTGTAAAGCAAACTTGTGTGTGTTCATGTCTGCCCTTTGTTGGTCTAAACAAAGCAAAGTGATGTTTTTATTTTTTAATGAAGCATCATTCAGCATCAAGTTTGTCTCGCAGTAAATACATATTTCAGATTGAACTCCATAAGGTCTTTGCTTCTGTATTTAAATGCACTCTACTGTAGTTTTAAACTGTGGTTCTTTTGATTGTTTTAGTTTACACAGGTCCTACCCTCTCTCTCCTTTCTTCCTCATCCCACCCATTTCCTTGCTGGTACAAGGGTTTAACTGAACTTCTTAATGAGCCAGTTCAGCTCTTCACAAAGAAAAGAAAAAAGCTTTCCTGTTTGTCTGATGTACTTGAGGAAGGTGTGGAGCAGCACCTGTGCTGCCCACAGTGGGAGAAGGCAGAAGAAGGCAGGTGTTAATGAGATTGGGGTGGGGTTGCAGCCAAAAGTTCCTTAAGAGCTGCTGAGCTTTTCTAAGAATTCATTGTCACCCAAAAACCTGCCTGGCAGCAAGGCAGCCCAGCACCCTCTCCCGAGCTATTCCTGGTGCTTGTCTCCTCCTCCAGGAGCCCATTGAACTTGCTGGGCTGGTAGGAAATAAAGAGAGAAAAAGAAATATTTTTTTTGCTTGGCTGGAAGGCTGAATTTTGCTGCAGAGGGTTCAGACAGCGGGGCTGGAGGGAGGGAAGTTGTGGGGAATGTGTGGCCAGGAGGGAAAAGCAGCTCCCCCACTCAAGGAGAGCTCCACACTCGTGGGATCCAGCAGGGCTCATCCCATGACTTGCTGCCACCCAAAGCACTCAGCCACCCTCCTTCCTCTCCCTTCCTTTTGCTCCTTTGGGGTTGCCCTTCTCTGCCAGCTTAGCAAGCTGAGGCAGTGCAGGAGGGCCAAGGGCAGTGCCAGGGAGGGCATGGACATTGGGGGCAGGGAACATGGGGAACCCCTTCCCTTTTGTCTGTAGACCCATCCCGTGGAACTCCTGGTGCAGCATTTTCAGTCACATCAGTCTGACAAGTTATTTATTTACCTGAATTTCGCTCCCCTCCATCTCAATGAGTAATCAAACTGTCTTAGCACCTCTTCCTTGCCTCACCACATTGTCTCTAATGTCACCAGTCCTGTCACTGTCACTCTCTAACATGATGGGTTTGAGATCTTACACTTGCCTTAGAGGTGCATCAAGAAAGAGAATAAAGCAAGTTTGTCCTTAAAATGACACTTGATCACTACAGCTTGTATAAAGTATTCTCTATGCACATTATTTTAAAGCAAAAATGAAGAAAATTAAATACTTGGTCCACAGACTTACAAATATAAGTTATGGAAAGTTCTGCTTTTGCTTCAGCCTTGTATTACTGATGTGTGATGGAGCAGTTGGGTGAAGGGTAATCTCAACGTTTGAAGTATTTTCAGATGAAGACTTAGAAGTCATACTTAAAAAAAAAAGTTTGAACCAAGATAGCATTCTTATTTAAAACAGAAAAAAGATAACCTGTATGTTTCAGCTTCCTGTTTAAAAAGGACAGTCTGGCAAAACTGAAAGGGGGATTTGGCTGGGGGGGGCATTGCTGGTGATGGTGACTTTTCTAACAGGCTGTTTATAAAGCAAAGTACCAGACAAAAAATTACTGGCAACTGTATATATGTTCAGAAGAACATAGGGGAATAGGTCTTGTATAGACTGTAACTGATAATGTCTTTCTAAATATCACAGATATTTTGTAAATGAACAAAGTGTATTATGTTACAAAATTCTCATCTAGGTCTCTGCTTGATAGAGATATTTTTCTGCAGTGTCAGCTGTTTGTCTCTGGCTTCACTTCCATAATCACAGTTCTATAAAGGCTTCCAGCAGGACATGAGCATCCCTTTCATGAGACAGACCCAGCATCCAGAGCTCAGGGCAAATGTCTCCCTGCAGGTTTAGCAAGAGGAGGATGTGAGGCTTTTCACAACTGAGACATTACATCAGGTAGGCAGTGATTTAACAGCATTTCCACAGTGCTTTGTGTTTTCCCATGGATTTTGTTTCTGGTTCTGTTCTTCAACAAGCAATCCTGAAGGAAACACCTTTAAAATGGCAGGTATCTTTATGAATTGCTAGCAAAGATTGCTGCTGGTGCAGAGGAAGAAAATACATCCTGTCAGTTTATCCTGCAGATAAATTGCTCACCTCTGTGTTACCCAAATACCTGTAAGCATTTCATTGCTTGATTCACAAGTCATCCAAATACATTCTCTTAACATTAGTTTTAATCTGTTTATTTCCTACCAATTCCTAATTCATGCAGATTTGGCATAGTAGAATTAAACTATTCCTTGTTAGGAAATCAGTAGTTACATCTGGATATTCTAGCAATTACTGTGGTTTCTCCCTTAAGAAAATAAATTGCAATTCAGCTTTAGCTTTGTTAGGGAGTGTAGAACATGTGTATGTTCAATGTGCTCTCCATTAATCCAGTATCCCTGGATTAAATCATACTTTTGAGGAGCTTTTTGGGGAAATTGTAGAGCTAATTTGAGGTAAGTATTTGGAGGGGGAAAAAAAAGAAGTATTTCATGCAATATAAGCTTAGTCTTACCTAACAAGATAGATTTTCAGAAAATGGAAGTTGGGGATCAAACTCTCATGAACTGAAACAATCCCTGCCTTCCAAATCTATGGAATTTTAATTTGCTTGTTTAGAAAGCATAAAGGTGGTTACATACATTTAAAAGCACTTTAAATCACCAGGGCATCTAAGGAATTTGAAACACCTGTAGGCCTTGAATAATACTAATTGATATCTGTGAAGACTTTATAAAATCCACACAAAAGATAGAATTTTGAGTGGCTTAAACCTTTATTTACAATTCAATACTGACTAGAAGTTGCTGAAGCCTCTCTCCTCCCTCCAGTCTCTCCCCTTTAACCTCTGAATTACTGAACTGGATGGAAATGTATCCCTCAGTTAAATATTGCTCTGGGCTTCAAAGGCTCTAACAAAAGTTAGAGGTGCACAGCTAAGTTTCTTAGAGCTTTTCTAACTTGCTTAAAGCTCAAAAAAAATGAAAAGCAAATTAAATTTCTACTTATATCCAGGATAATACTGAGCCCAGTGTCAAGACAAAATATTCCAACAACTGGCTGCAGCAGATGCAATTCTGCACCTGCAAGTATTGGGTGTTTTTCAGATGTTTGTGTGTACATATATATATATACATATATATGTATACAGCATTGTATACATATATGCAATGTATGTAGGTTATATGCAGTTACACAAAAAGATATAGAATACCAGTGGGCTTATCAGTAGTACTGGGAAAATAAGTATTTACAGGGTTCTCATTCGAGTAGAATATGATGAAAGTTAGAAAAAAATGGCAGGAAGTTAAGCAGTATAGGTGATGACATGAGGGTATTAAAGTCCTGACAGGAGAGAAGAATTTCATTTAGCAACTCCTATTATAGAAGCTTTAGACATTGACTGTGTATAATCTCAAGCACTGATTATTGGTAAATAGCCCTTGTCATATTTTTGGCAAAATTATTCATTTTCCTCCTGTGTAAGTGCTGTGTGTTTAGAGCAGAAGACAAAAGCTTGTATGTGGGTGTGTGGTTCTTGTTTACTGTCTTTCCAACAACTCTCTAATTAAATTCTTCTGATTATTTAGTGCAGGCAGCAGAAATCAGAATTTCTGGATATGTTTATTCTGCTACAGAAACTTTGGGTTGTTCCAGTAAATTTATTTTCTCCTCACTTTTACATATTCCAACTGTTGTTTCTGTGATTGTGGCTGTGCAGAATCCAAAGCCAGGCCTTAAGGATCTGGCAGTTGTGCATTCTAATATCCTTCCATCTCATTCCCATAGGAAGGAGGACACCTCCTCATTCATGGATTTTTGCATTGCAGTTGTTGGTGTGGCTTGACTGGGCTGTTAACATGAGTGATAGAGCAAATGGCCTTATTGGCTTTCATAGGGCAGGGCAGGAAAGTTCTGTATGGATTTTAAAATAGTAATTCTTCGTGTAAATACCCTTAGAAACCTTGTTTGACAGCTCATTATTTAAATCCTTTAATTTTGGGAATTTGTCCTTACGTAAGATTTCCAGCAAAGCTCTTCTCCTGCTGGATTCATGCAATTATTGTTGTATCATCACAGCTTGCATTGCCTCCTTCTGCACTCCTGTACAAAGAGCACCAGTAGCCTCTTGAACATGTATTTTTGTGCATGACATTTGTAATTTGAGCTGACTTCTTCAGTTTTGTGTTGGGGAAGAGGATGGGGCCACATCTGATTTCCATAAGTAAACTGTGGCAGAGAGATTGAACCATACAGCCTCTTTTTTTCAGGGTTCCTTCTTTTGGAATTACAGTGAAAATTAAGGGTGGATTAAGGGGACTCCCATGGCTGCAAGTGAGGAACTTGAGGATTCACTGAGTCAAAGGACTTACCTGTGAGAACATGTGGTGAACTGCCATAGGTGGTCAAGGGAACAGAACAATTTCGTGGAATCCCAGGCTGGTTGGGGTTGGAAGGGACCTTAAAGGTCATCTCCTTCCACCCCCTGCCATGGGCAGGGACACCTTCCACTGTCCCAGGTTGCTCAGAACCCTGTCCAACCTGGCCTTGGACACTTCCAGGGCTGGGGCAGCCCCAGCTTTCTGTACCTTGGACCAGCTGTTAGTGCTGGGAGATTTTGGGTGTCTCTGAGATTGATGCAGGCTCGTGACTCGGGTCACATCTCTGCCTGCTGATGAAACTGCATGTAGGAATGCTGACATCTCTGCAACAAGGTGAAAAGGGGGTCAGATGAGAATGGATCATGTTTTCAGCTGGTCATGGTTTGTGTGGCTGCTCAGCTGAACCCCAAATGTCTGTGTCTTAAATAACTGAGCAGATGAGTGCAGTGTTCAGTCTCACCAGTGGTTTTCATTTGCTTGAACATGCTTAGAATGAAGACAAAGAGTGGACTTATGCAGGCTCCCCATTATTAATTCTAATAGTTTATCCAAATTTTCAGGTGGATGAAGCTGATTATTTGTTGTTGACAGAAGGACTGCAGAGGGAACTTGTCCTAACAAGCAGTAATTGTGTGATTAGGAGAGTTTAATAAAGAAAAGGAATTCTAATTCATTCCTAGTACTTGGTTTGTTGACAGTTAATGTCATTTTCATTGAAAGGAATCTATCAGTGATGCTCACATTTTCAAGCTATTTGGAAGTGCTGGTATTCTGAAGCTCTACTGTTTGCATCTAAGACCAAAGTGAAAACCTGTAGAAACCAGGAAATATTTGTAAAAAAAGGGGTTATATTTATCCTTGTTCCAACAGTTACTCAAAGTCTGGTTTTTATGATGTATTGTTTTTAATACAGGTCTATTAATTCCAGATGCATTGGTCTGGAATAGTTT
Organism: Calyptomena viridis; assembly: GCA_013390005.1. Taxonomy (NCBI): domain Eukaryota; kingdom Metazoa; phylum Chordata; class Aves; order Passeriformes; family Eurylaimidae; genus Calyptomena; species Calyptomena viridis. The sequence goes on from WEIV01007288.1 coordinate 366,167, forward strand.
GAAATTGAAAGTGATGCTTACTTGCCACTTACTGTGGTGTTAAGAGCAAATACTGATTTTCTGCCACAATACTGTGCTTTGTGCCATTGTGGATTTGCATCCAGACTTAGTAGTTGCCTTACAAGTGTATGAGAGGAGAAATGTGTGTGTGGACATGTGTTATAACATGTTAATAATGTGTTATTTTGAAATAGAAGGATGGCAAGCACTCAAACTGATTTAGAATTTTCCAGAGGGATGAGGAGATTTTTCTGTTTTGACTCAGAGAAATAAACACATGTAAAAAATGCCTCAAAATAGCAGCACATCTACCAGTTAGTCTGTACATAGGAGAGATTCTGCTAGTGAAGAGGGGCTACAGGAACCTGGCTTTGGGAATAATCAATGCAACTTGACAGCACTGATTTATTTATGTTCACAGACATGTAACAAATGTAAATTGTTTTATTCACACATTGCTTTTCTTGGCTTTTTAGTCCCGGAACTCTTCAGTTATTTTGGAAGGGAACAATACAAAGTCAAACTTGTAATATATATTGTTTCTTTTCCAAACAAAATTTTGTAAGGAAAAAATGGAATTCACTTGAAGCTTATAACTTTTAAGGTTAATATTGTAGATTTCATAAAGAAATAACCTAAAAGGTTACTAAAATATGGAAGTAATAAATACAGATGTGGTGAGTAGTCCAGTATCTTTACCATTTATAAGTTTATAGCTGAATAGGACTATACTTTGCCTATTCAAAAATGATCTTCTGATCCAGATAATAAAATTACAAATCTGTAATTCTCCTCTCTGCCTCCATAATGGGCGTGCATTAGACAAAATTAACTTAATCAGGGTTTTTTACTGGGGTCTATTTTTTTGGCCAGGCGTATGAATTAACCATCAAAATTGAGCATTTTCATTTTGACAGGAAATGGTTTTCTTATAGTGAAACATAATTTATGATATAAATACACACTGAATCAGGCATTGTGATGCAGATGACCCAGTGGCCCTGTATGCTTTCTGAAGTTTGGAGCTGAATACTGGTTCATACAAGTTCTTCCTTAAAAAAGGGAGGGAAGGAGGGCAAACTGGGGAGAAATTCCCACAGCTCAAAATATTTCTAAAGCTGCCTAACAAAGCAGCTTTAACTCTCTGTATAAAGCTTTCTCTAAGCAACTTGGTGGGTCTGGCATAAGTATCAACTTTGAACAAGATTTTCATTTCTAATCTCTTTTCCTGTCTCAATACTGAATTATGTTCTGAGTTTTCAGATCATGCTTGTCACAGTGTGACATGGGGAAGCTGCCAAAGCCCACAGCCCACAGTGGGATCTCTGTATTGATTACTGAGACTTCTGACCTGCTGGAATTGCCCTGAAACCATTCATGGCAGTGATTCCTAACAGCAGTAAAATGTTCACCTCATTTCTTGTAGTGATACTTTATTAAATTACCTTAAGTCCCTTTTTAGGTCCTGTTCTTATATCAAAAAGTTTCATCGTAGAATTGGAACTATATGGGGATAAATACAAATGCTGCAAACAAAAATATGATTTTGGAACATGAGGTATGTGCTTTTATTGTTGCCTTTTTCTCTCACCAGCATATTCCTGAAGCATTTATTATAATGAAAAGATAAGCACCTGTCTGAGAGGCAGCAATACTGCTTGTGAGTGGCAATATTTACTCTTGGGCACTGGATCTTTACACTTCAGAGTCTTGTGGTGTCAGCTTGAAACAGAATTTGAGCAATTTGTTGCTGCAGGTATATTCTTACCCAGAATCACGGGTGTCTTTATGGTCAGACTGACATTTCTGAAATGTATATTTTACTGCAGCATGTTTGTTGTGCAGTAAGGTTATACATGCACAGTAAGGGTTTGTTATGCACAAGATGATGTGACCCTGTGTGTGCTTGTTTCAGTGAATCAGGTGTTTTGAGGGACAAAACTTAATTCCTCAGTGCAGGAGACTTTTCTTGTGCAATTTTTAAAGAGATTGGACTTTGCTCTGCTCCTGTGATACTGTCACACAAGGCAAACTTCACTGGGAAGCTCTTCAAATAATGAAAGTGAATGTGCATCCAAAAATCAGCTTTTGATTGTGTAAAGGAGACATTTTAGTAGCTTTGTGAGTCATGTTTTCCTTAAGGCTCTTGGGACTGGCTGAATTGTACAGGTTGTTTCCTCAAATTCATTCTGACTCCTAGCTGAGACATCATTGGCTTCTTTCTATAGTTCCTTTAATAACTTGATTTACTTTATTTATAACTTTGCCTTCCAAAGGGAAGAGTTACCCACATAAACAAGATGGTGGCTCTTTTATTGGCTGGAAGCTTTTTAGAAAACATATCTGATTAAACACGACTACCATAAGTTATTAACTCATAACATGGACATTTACTTTCTTAGAAGTGCAGGACAAGAAGGGATGGGGGCCTTTTTCCCCACCAGGATTTACTATCCATCTTTTCTGTGTACCTCTGAAGTCATGGACAAGTATTGGCTCTTGAAAAGAGTTGGGAAAAAAAGCATTAGTATTGGAAATGAATTATAAAAACTGTCAGCTCTTCTGTGTGTCTTTTTTCAAAGTATTAGATACTGATGGCTGGGAAAGCCTGGTTAATCTGCTGAGTGAGATCAAAAGGAAAAATGAGCTTCAGTTCAATTTAGTGTTGCCTGAGATTTATGGATCCTGTGCTGCTCATTTGGCTCGTGTCTGGTTTGTAACCTGTAACTCTAGAATTTGGCAGGCTGTTTTCTCCACAGAGGTCTGCTTGCTGTCTGCTGAAACTTCATTTGGGCAGCAGTGAAGTCAATGTGGAAAGTGCAAGTGAGATTTCTCTAACTCAGTTTCTTTCCTATACAAAATGGTAAAAAAGACACTCCCAGCAAATAGAGTATTAAACAAAAAAAGGGCTATTTGAAAGGATATTGTTGTGGGTGTCCTGTTTGCAATATTAATGTGTGTAGGTTTTTTCCTCCTATGGAAAAGCCACTGGCTCAGTTACCTGTGGGTGTGTTCTGTGTCCAAGGCTCTTGTTCCAGAAGATGTTCTTCCAGAAGTAAGAACAGGGTTTGGAGCACAACTTCAGGCACAGCTGGTCTGTATGAAATAATTGACAGTTCTATAGCCCAGTTGTTACATTGCTGTTTCCTGGAAGAGACAGATTGGGTTCACCAGCTTAATCCCCAAACATGTGGTCTATATTCAAATACGAAATGAGGCGGAACTGTGAACAAGCTTTATGTTTGGGTGGATTTATTTTGGTGTATGCCAAATATATATTCTGTGCAAGTGCATCCCCTGGGAGCTCTTCCTAAGCTGCTACTGCCACCCTGATATCAGACCATATCTCAGTTCCTCTGACTGGGGGTGTGTGGGATTCCTGGATGGGCCTTAACCTTGGAGCAGATTCCATTGGGAGGCAATGGTTATGGAAAGGCACAGAGAAACTGACTGTTGTCCTTATTCATCTGTAGGTTTTGGTTTCTGTGACACACAGACTTTCAGAGAAAAAAAATATTACTGGTAAGAAGTAATTTTTGATTAATGATCAAAATTGTTCTATGTATTGTATGAAATCTGTGAGAGAGATTTTTATAATACATTCTAATAGCCTTTATAGCTCAGCAAAGAGTGAGAAAATGTATTCAAATTAATGTGCAGATATTTATTTGATGTCGGGGTGATTTAGGATGGATTCAGGAAACTCATCAGTAAAACAGCGTAGATTAAATTAAAACAAATCCATATGTTTTGGTCTGTAAGTGCAGACATTTATAAAATAAATTGGTATATCATGTTACTTTTGTTTTTCTTTAAGATGACTTCATGTGAATTAGACTCAAGTGTGGAGTTACAAGATGTGTTGAAACATGTTGAAAGGTATCAGCCATATACACAACTTCACCTCCTTTGAGTTGAGTAGATGGGCAAAATTTGGGGTCGTCTGGGTTATTGCTGTGATGGGATAAGCTGATTAAAGCAGCAGATATTTTTTGTCATAGTCAAGCTTCTTTACCCATGCAAAATCCAATTTATTTCCCTGGATAAAGCATAAAAGAAGCAAAGCTAAGCAATTGCTTTGCTCACTGTTCCCAGCCTTATAGGTTTTTCTGCAAGTTCTTGCAGTCCCATCTGCATCTTTTGGGTCTTTCTGCAGAGTGCTTTTATTTCCATCCCCTCCCTCCAGTTCTGTTACTCTCCTCCTCTCTCCTCACTTTGCTTTAGGTACCTATTCCATACTGAAATTTGAATTTGGTTTGGTTTTGCTGCAGAAAGGTCAGAGACTGCAGTTGTCATCTTGAGAGAGGTTTTGGCTGCCTGCACCTGAGCAGTGTCTGGCAGAGCTGAATTTTAATCTGCCTTTATCTTCGAGTCTTTTTTCTGCCTGGGATTATTTTTCTTTTTTTTTTTTTTTTTTCCCAGAGGACACTGGTGTTTTACCTTTCCAAACACAAAAAGAAAATTTATGTTCTGTTATCCAGTGCTGCTCTTTGATCGGAAGATTGTGTTAACAATTCCTCTTGATTTTGAGACCAAGAAAGAAATGCTCAAGGGTGACATAAATCATCCAGGAGTTCCAAGAGCCTTCCTTTTAGATAAAGAATCTTCTCCTTACAAGATTGAAACTTGTGATCTGTCATCAGAATGCGAGTTGCTTAATTGAGATTTTAGCACCACGTTGTGTCTTTTGCTGAATTTAGGGGAAGTTATTTACTGCTCTTGACTGAGGGCTAAATATGTAGCATTGATATCAACTGCTAACAAAAGAGCCTCAAATATTTGCAGATATTCAGAACCAGAACAGCCTAAGGGGATTGCTTGATTTTACTGACAGAATGCACAAGCCCTTTGGTTAAAAACTTGATTTTCACGTATAAATCGAGGTGTCTTGGGTCTGGCTGGGCTGGAGTTAACTTTCTCCCAGCAGAGCTCTGCTGCATTGACTGGGCTGGTGTTGGTGTCCCAGCAGTGGTTGGGCCAGGGCTGAGCAGGGATCCCACATCCCAGGGGCTGCCCATGGGAGGGGACACAGCCAGGACAGCTGATCCCCCCATCCCTGGGAGTTTCCTACAATGTGGTACCATGTTCAGCAGTAAAAGCTCAGAGAAAGGAAAGGGGAGCCACTTATTAAGGCATTTGTCTTCCACAGCAGCCACTCTGTACTGAGGCCCCACTGCCCAGGAAGCAATGGGAAATGGGGAATAAATCATCTTTTTTCTGTTTGTTTATTTGCTTCCATGTTCAGCCTTTGCTTTTCTTTTTCATTAAACTGCCTTTATCTCACACCATGAGCTTTTCATCTTGTTTTCTCCCCAGTCCTGCTGAGGAGGGGGTTGGAGTGGCTTGGTGGGCACGTGGCCACCAGCCAGGGTCAGCCCCCACCCAAGGGCAGGACATCCTTGAGCTGTGGGACACAGGCCAGTGTCTTGCAGGACAATTTTTCATGTTTATGAAAAGCATTACAATTGTAATATGCTGTAAAAAGCTCATACTTTGCTCCAGCTGTTGAAAATTAATTATAACACAGGCTCACACAGTAGCATAGGATGCATTTCTGTGCTTCCATGATTATTTTAAAGCTTTGGGATCCATTGCAAAGGCTCATCCAGGAGCTGGGCAGCATTGACTGGACTGGCTGAGATTGGATATGGAATTGCAGTCAGGAAGAGATTCAAAGGTAAAGCATGAAGGTTCTTCATTTTCTTTCACTTTAGAAACCATTTCTTCCCTGGTTTTGTCCAGGGAATGGTTTATTTCAGCTAAATGGAAATATTTAGAACATGAAGGACATTCCTGACAAGGTTATGGTTTTTAATATGAAATGGATCTTGGGTTTTAAATTGTTTGGCTCTTTTAAATATTGATGTTTAAAATGGTTGTTGGATTTGTGAAGCAGCTGCAGTGCTGAGGGTATCTTGTGTTTGCAGCTGGCTGTGATGGAATGATGTTGAATTGGACAATACCAAATACTTTATTACTCTTAGTAATAGTCTTTCTTAGTAAGGAAAGAAATTATGTCTAGAACAATATAGAATGACAAGGCTATTGTGACAACAGGTGATAGACTGGAAAAATGAGTGAAACACTAAGATGTTGTCAGAACTGTGCATGGTTTGATTCAAACAAAAAGAACATTGACCCAGACATTTTCATAGAGGGAAGGAATGAAATACATGAAATATGCTTGAAAAACAAACTTTCGTATCATTGTTCATCAATGCAAAACTTCCTTGGAGATTTTAAAAATTGCCACAAAGAACATCTGTTAAAACACAGCAGTCCAAGAGGAACTTGTCTCTGTGTCCCCATTCTGCTTTCGTAGCACTTCTGATTTATAATATTTAGTTTAATACAGTAAATATTGAGATTCATTTTTTGTAAATGACTACTGAAGCTGGAGTAATTTGCAGTTTCTATAAAGTGCCATCACTAGGAAATCCATGGATTTGGGGAAGAAAGCATGGTGGTATTTAACATGAATAAGCTGGTTTAAATCACTGATAGCTCTACTGGTATTATTTTGTGTAGCTCAAAAGATAAACTAACACCTTAAAGTACCTATCTTTTTATTTGAACTAAAAATTTGTTAACTAATTCCACAGCATATATTAGTGTACTTCTGCCAAAAATGGCATTGATCTTGAAGATTTGCTTTTCTTTATTCATTTCAGCTCATGTGAAGAGGTGACAGGTCTCATGGTGCAGCTGCAATGAGATAGTCCAGGGCTGGTGGCTGTTGCACAGCATACACAGAATGTTCTTCTGAACTGTTTGACTGTTAGACTGGAAAATATTTAAACAGAATGAAAGGCCCAGAACAGCTGTGACAGCAGAGGAAGTTTCGAATTTTCTCCTTTTTATTCTTTTCTGTTTTCTTGAGCATTTTGTTATATTGCTATCCTCTCCTTCAAAGGACATGTGGTTTATTTTGTGCCCCCTGAAGTAAAGGTTTCAGCCATTTGACTGTGAGTGACATGAGGGGCAGAGTGCTGTCCTTTGCCATCCCATCTGGAATCCCACTGGGAGCAGGCACTTAGGGAAGACACTGGGATAAGGTGGGGTGGCCAGTGGGGCCCAGTGGAATTAACAGGGCAGGCACAGGGGAGAAGATGTGCAGAAATGTATCTGGGCTGACAGCTTGGAAGTTGGAAGCTTTACAACTTGGAAATTGAGAATAAGCCCAGCCTGTCACAGAAATATGCCAAGTAATATGATGAGGCTGAGTAAAACTTGTCCAATCATCTTTGGTGGTGACAAAATAGAAGTGTCTGTTGTGTTTGACCAGGCTTCCCAGAGAAATGGTCCATGTCCTGGGTCTGTTGGTGTTGAAGAGACATTTGGACAATCCTCCTTAGAACATGTTGTAACTTGGGCAGCCCTGATGTGCTCAGGCAGTTGGACTGGCTGGTTGTTGTAGGTCCCTTCCAACTGAAATATTCTATTTTGCTCTGTGTGTATAATTTTTTTTTTTTTGTAATTGCAGCTGTGCCTTAAAATATGTATAATTTCTTAAAAACCTTCAGGTACAATCTCAATGTCCAAATGACCTGGAGTTTGGACAGGCCTTTCCAGCAGAAATGCCTCTGCTCTGGGTATGTTGATGCAATGAGGGATGATGAGTTTTATCCCAGGTCAAAGCAGGGATTTAATCCTGCTGACTGATCTGATGGAAGCCCTGTGCCCAGGCTTGGCATGGCACTACACCTGAGCTAACACACCTCCTTTATCCCAGAGGATCTGGCAGGGACATCAGAGCTGTGTGATGGATCAGAAGGTACAAACATCACTTCCAGTTGTGCTCTGCATGCAGCAATTCCCCTGAAGCCAGGGAAGGTAGTCTGGATTTTCACTGATAAAAGTGGAAACAGAAACATCTTCCATTCAACCCAAAACACTGTACAGCCACTCTGTGTTATTTTTTAACTTTACATTTTGCAGATACTGTACATAAACCTGGTTCATGTCTTTCCTAAGTGGCAGTTGGTATAAACACAGTATCATGGTGTAGTATGAAACATGTGAGAAGTTCCCCTTGGAAATGAAGGGAAGAGATTATTATAAACAACCTAATTCAAATTAAAGTGCTTGAAGTGTCACACTTGCTGCAATGCTGAAAACTTGGCACACCTGGTGCAGGGAAGCAGCTAAAGTGTGTATATGGGTTACAGAAAGTGTTCTTCCCTCTGGTGCTGGGATCTCTGGTATCAAAGGGAGGTTTTCCTCAGCCTGGAGGGTATTTTCCTTCCTTGTCCTTCATTGCAGTTGTACACTACAAATATCAGCAATAACACAGCACCATATTCTCCACTTCTTCCTAGAATTTACTCACATTTCAGTGAAGTTGAAAAATAAATTGCCATTTTAGCTGAACACGACAGCTTTTTATGTTCCATGAGGTTTAAAGAGCTGGTGTCTCCTCTTCATTTTCATTAGCAAGCTGGAAGACTTACCAGTCAGTATTTTGAGTATTTGGGAATGATATTGCTGAGTTTGGAGGTTTGAGCCCAGGGAACTGCAGCTGGAATTCCCTCCCTGTGGCTGGTGCCTGTGACCATCCCTGTGCTCCAGAGATCCAGCTTGTCTGTCATTTTCCACAGGGTGTTAGTTCAGGTGTGACAGATAATACCTGAAGGTATTATACCTCTTGAGTTTTATGGTCTTTTGGTAGTATTTGAAGGGGTTTGGTTGTTTTTTGTTGGGTTTTTTTTTTGAGGGGAAGATGATGTTTATCATCATGAAACTGGGTGTGTGACTAAAATGCTTCAGCTGGTTTTGGGACATCACAACTTGCAGTTCTTTTGCTGAATTCAAACTGGAAAAGACAACTTGGTGCTAGAGGAGGTGATATGAGTAACCTTCACAAAATAAAAACAGCTTTTATAGATGAATTGGCCTTTTTTTCAGGTTCCATTTTCTCTTTAAAAAACTGCCTTTTTTTTTTCTCTTTACAATCTCAAAAGGATTTTGCTGGGGCAAAATAACACATGTGCATGTGTGAAAAATTGCTGTTCATCAGTGTCTCAGCCCAGCTAAATATTTAAACATCTGCAGCTTGCCTATGTATATGCTACTGAAGGAATGGTTTCCTGAATCAGGATTTAAAAGATTATTTCAAAGGTTATGCTGATTTTGGAACTTAGACTCTGTTACTGCAATGTGTGGATCCTTCTGGTTCTATATATTATTTTTATGTAGGATTTCCCTGTGAAGTGTTGCAGTTTTGAAAAGGGCAGAGATCATCACTTCCAAAAAGAGGTTACAGTGCTTCTGTTGGATATAATTAAAGCAAAACACAGGGGTCTGATTCCCAGAGGGTTCAGTTTGCTGAGTTTCTTATGCAATGCAGGGAAGGATTTGAGGTCTTTTCCAACCTAAATGATTCTGTGAAGGGGCTCAGAACAGCCAGACTTATCTGTGCTGGCCAAGAGGAACTCACTGTGCTCAGGGATGCTGCAGAGCAGAGATGCCTGAAATCTAGAAATGTGCTTTTTTTTTCATCTTGCACAGGGACTCAGAGCTTCATATTTAGAAATCATATCTATTGTTAATTAGAAACTTATTTTCTCATAGATGTCACTGGATGTCGAGTCAAAATAAGAAAAGTCGTGTTTTAATGCAACAAATATGAAGAATAATAAATACTGTATAAGAAATAGGAGTAAGTATTGTTGATAAATTGATTGTGCTTAATACAAAACTAAGTTGGATAAAGCCATATGGGGGAATCTGGTTAATGCTCTTACTCTTTTTAAACTTTTGTTGTGCTGACGTTGTACTTGATTTTCAAAGCTCCGGTTGTTTGTCACCCTGAAACTCCACATTTGTTCAGTTGGTAACACTGAACACTCCACCCAAGCTGGAAGGAATATTTGCTGTTCCCAACAGGAATGTCCAAACTGGTGTCTTCCCTTGCTGTAGGAAAGATTGGATCAATTTTCATGATCAATGATTATTAGCAAAAACTAGAGAGTCAGCTTTGCTGAAAATTCCCTTGGTTTGCTGTGTTTTATCTTATTTTTTCAGCAAGTAGCACATGCAAAGTTCTTGTTACCAATTTCATGGAGTTTTGGGAAAATTATCAGAGCTTTTGTCTGAATTTTATGAAGTAATGACATGGAAATGGTGACTATTAAAGATTTTTAATCACAGTATTTCTAAGATATGTTATTACTGTGATTTGTGTGTTACACTACCTATTTCAGAATTTGTAATTCAGAGACTTGAAACCTCATTTAAACCTTAATCGTTTTTAGCAGGATGTGTGGGACAAACAAGGTTGTTTATGTTGAGTGACCCATGGAGCTCTCAAAGATATAAATCACAGGAGCTGCTTAGTAGATCCTTCCCAGCTGGTGCTACAACCATGTTTGGGTTTCAATGTAGCCAAAACTGCTGTTCTGTTTTCAAATTTTAAATTAAATTAAGTACAATTTTAGTATCTGCTTCCTCCATTAATTTTCAGCTTTTTGGCAGCTGAAAAATCAATATTTTCTTTTCTGATTCAGTTGGATTTCATTAGATGCTTATTAATAGTTTTTCTTTGCAATTATAGCAAGACCCTTTTGTTCCTACAGTGCTATTACTATTTACTGATGATAGCTGTGAGGGCCAGATAACACATTTACTGTCCCTTTAGGTGTAAATATTCCTGCAGGACAGGGTCAAAAAAGAGTGTAAAAAGTTATTTCATGTGTAGCAGAATTGGCTTCCCCTTAAATCTTTGAAGATTTTAGCTGCTTTTGCCTACTATCAGATTCACATACTTTTTCAGAGTATGCTTTTTAGAGATGATTTTTAGAGATGATTTCCTGTTACAAAAGTTAATTTAATCTTATTACAGAAATTAATTTCATCAATTTTGGCATAATTGTAATAGTTTGATTATAGGAATGTATGGCTCCATGAGATTCAGGCATTTTCACCTGAACTAGTGAATTTGGAAGCCTCATTCTCTGGAGCTCCACTGGATTCATTAGAGATGGTGACAGAGATCTTGGGTGGGTTGAGCTGCTGATGCTTTTACAGACAGAAAATAAGTAATACTTGCTTTCAAATAATGCTGTGAACACTACAGATTTTATAAGTCTTTGCATGAGTAGAATTGTGGTGCCATTGCAGAAGGGGACATTGATGTCATAGTTTGGTTTTCATAGATCTTTGAGATGAATATACTTGTGAAAATATATATATATTCCCCATGGCAGAGTTCTCTGTGGCAGAGATGGGTTTATACACCTGGCTTGGGGTGACCCTGGGCCCTAATCCTGGCTTTTTGTTGTTGATTTATGTTCCAGCCTCTGCTTGGAAGGTCTGGAGCCGTTTATTACCTTTGCTCTTATCAGAGAGTTCCCGAGACTTTAAAAATATTTAACATGCTGGCTGGATTGAATGACTGACAGAACAGTGACTAATTCAAACCAGGGAGGGGGAAACCCAAGTTCAGACAGAATTCCCTATGGGAATGAGTGTCAGGGGTGCTGCACACACAGGGCCCAGCTTCAGAGACATGGTGTGACTGCAAACTGCCCGTGCTGCCAAAGTTGGGGTTCAGGGGCAGCAGTCACAATTAAAAGGAAATGTTGATCACTTTGCTGGCTGGAAGGCAGGGAAAGAACCTACAAAATCAAATCTCACATATAAACCCATCAACAAGTTCTTAGGGAGGCTGAAACAGGAGAATGCAGATGGGAGGGGAAGGCTTTGTAGTGCTCTCAGCTCTGTTTTCCCTCAGACTTTTACAAATTGATGGGCACTTAATTTTTATCTCTGTGTATTCTCTGGGTTGGTTGAGGTCTTCCCAGTTTTGTCTTCTGCACTATTGAAAAAATAAACTCTTGTAACAGATCACTGGGTTCTTGACATGCAGTGGGTGCCTTTCATTATCAGAAATGGGGGGTGTGTAAAACTGTTGCTGAGGTCCTGGGGTTTTAATCCCCTCAGTGTTTACATATTTCATTATGAGAAAGTGATTGTGGGGTAAAAGATTAAAGCCAGTGTGCAGCAGGCTGTGTGAGGCCATTTATGTAAAACAAAACTCTGAGATCTTAAATTTTCCCCCCCTGTAAGATCTGCTGTCACTGTTTCCTGCACTAGAAGTGACATTTATTTTCCTAAATTCAGTTTTATTTTCTGTCTTCTCTTTGTTCTCCCAGTCACAGTTTTGAAGTGTTACAGAACACAAATCAAACACTCTCAGGGCACTGGAATGCATTTGGTGCTTTGATACCCCCCAAAGACTTGTGATATGATGGAAGACATGAGGGAGAGATTTAGGGTGAAGTTTGCTTTGATTTCCTAAAGAAAACATTCTGCTATTGCAGCTGTTAATCAGATAATCAGAATCTGTAGTTTAAGATCTAAGTTTTCTCTTTTTGCTTTCTCTAAATGTTAAAAGTCTGTAGGGGGCAAAAACACACACAAAAGAAATATAATTTGTATTGGAATAAATGCAACAAGTTTGCATGAATATTTAATAATTAATTTTTATTTAATGATTAATCCTGTGGATTTTTGCATGTACATTGGCACTCAGCTGAACTTCTCAAATTCAGAAGTGATCTCCTTACATTACTTGTTCAGAAGGTGCTTGTATTATTTCTTTAATTTAGCTGAGGGTCGTGTGTCCCCCACTTCCAAGTTGCATAAAACTTTTTTGACAGGAGTGATCATTTGAAAAGGGAAATCAGTGAACTTGAGCATGGAGGATATGTTATGCTTCTGTACAATCCTGAACACTCAAAAATATTTCATGTTTCTCTCTCAAAATACCTGCATTTAAAAATTTGCTGAGGCTGAGACTTGCCAGGAGGTTTATTCACTGAACATTAATTTTAGAGGGTGGGATGTGGAAAAGTTTCATGTGTTGCTTTTTACGTGAATTTATTTTCCTCTTTCCTATCAAGTTTTAGGGAAGCAAAGAACTGATTACTTTGTTAATTGTGAGCATGGCATCATGCCCTCTAAAAGGCAAAAGAGTTTAATTTTTTTAGCTGCACACCATGTAGGGAGATGCTTCTGCTGTCTGTATTGTCATCTGTTAAGTACTGTCTAATAAATCACAAATGTAGCTGATGTTTTTATAGACAGAAAATAAATAATCCTTGCTTTCAAATAATGCTCTGAACACTACAGATTTTATAAGTCTTTGCATGAGTAGAATTGTGGTGCCATTGCAGAAGGGGACATTGATGTCATAGTTTGGTTTTCATAAATCTTTGAGATGAATATACTTGTGAAAATATATATTTTGTTGTAATAACAGAATACTTCAGTTATGTTACCTTCATTTGGGATGATATCTTTATTTGGGTGTCATCTCAAAATATTACAGACCAATTCAGTCTTCATCTTGTGAAAATCCTAAATTGCATGACCTTTCCATTTGACTTGTGGACATTTTTAAGACTTATTTTACATCAACATTGGTCAATGCCATTCCTTGGGAGATTTCTTGTTCTAATCACAATTTAGGACCTGCCAATATGACTTTAAGCAGATTGTTTTCTTTCTTTTTTGGTGAAGCTCAGCACAAACATGAAGCCAAGTAGACAAACTCTTGGTGCAGAATCCTTCATTTTACTGCATGGAGTAATTCTTCCATTGTAAATACTTGACTCCTTACATACTGGAAACTCTCCAAGAATTAGAGAGACTTGTTAAGGCATGGATGTTACAAAGACCACTTTTAGCAGCTTACAGAGGAGAAAAAAAGATGTAAGACATGCTAAAATCATACAGGCTATTCCCTTTGCATGCAGCTATTGTTTTGGCTTCAGCAGTAGGTTAATTCATCATCATTAGCAGATAAAAGCTCTGAAAAAGAAAGAAGAATAGTGCTTGCTATTGGGCATTCAGCTAAGAAACAGAGATATTCAGCAGTAGGGTCGGCTCTCAATTATCCCACACAAAGAGGCTGCCAGGGGCTGCCTCAGAAAGCAGAGACACAGCCAGTTCAGTACATAGGTGTGGGACTAGAACCCCAAAGTTAAGGTATTTAATTTTAGAAAGTTTGTAAACAGATGTCCTTTCAGCAGCGAATTTTAAGAAAACCTAAAAATAGATGTAAAGTGTAGCCTGCTATAAGCAATCTTTACCCTGCATTTCATTGTCAGTGGGGCTCTGCTGTAGCCAGAGATATCAGGGAGGGTTGATGACCTGCTAATACACACTCTGTTACTCATTTCAGGCAGTGGTTTCACTGCAGACTTGCTATTAAAATTTTATTTAGCATAGGGAATACTATTTGCATAAATTTGGTATAAAGGTCTGGTATTTATAAGGAGGATTGTCATGTTTTTCTGAAAGTGAAGGGCCTGGTGAAGGTGAAAAGCACTAAGAATGTAATAAACTGTGAGGGATCAGGGAGTTTGTAAGTGCAGTGCAGTATTTCTGCTGCCCAGCTCTATACTGAAAAGGGCATTAGCTGTATAATCTGGGTAATTGTTACAGAAAATAACCAATAAAGGTCTCTTTGAAGAGCAGTAGGAAACACTAGATAGAAAAACAGGTACAGAAACTGAGGAAACATCATCTCTCAGCTCCTCTCACTGGTTCTGTTCTTGCAGAGCCTGCATTTCCTGCAGACTGGGAAACATTTCTGCCTTCATTCATTCCTCAAATCCTGAGGAAATCACAGGGAGCTGTAGCTCATAAATTTTCCAGGAGCAGGCCTGGAATACCTTCTCAGAGGTGCTGAATGCTGTCTGCTTCCACTGCCATTAGCAGTTCTCAGGACTCTTGTACTCTTTTTCATTAGTTTTGTTGCTGAGTAGAGTTTGGGATTGTGAAGGTTAAGTAACACTGATTTTTAGTCAGGCCTGCACCAGAGTTGCTGTGTATATATCAGATTTTCAGTACAGAGAGGTATGCCATGGTTTATTTCTATAATCTGCTTTTTGCTGTGCCAGATCCCAGCTTCTTTGCAAAGGGATTTTCAGCTGCTCTTGAAGCCCACAGTGATGAGGTGACACAGGCAGTGATTTGTACAGGCCTAGGAAAGGGCACAGCAGTTCAGTACAGGATAAACCAACTGGATGTAATCCACACTACATTGGTGTTCAGGTTCCTTAAAGCTTTATAAATCTAAAAAAAAGCTTGTTATGATTTTGTTTTGAAAAATCTTGTTTGCCCAATACTTTTTTGAAGTAGGAGGGAGGTCATCTCTTATCTACCTTCTGTGCCTCTTCCACACTAATATGGGCACCTAATTCTGGGTGTAAACCTGGTACATTCCCTGCTGAATTAATGCACAGGTATCTTAATACAGAATTTTTTCAAAGGCAAGAGTGATGTCTTGTAGCCCAAGGTCTGCCTGCATCTCACAGATTCACTGTGGCCCCCACCATGGTTTTTGCTTTCTTTTCTTTTTCACCCTCCAACATTTTAACGTATTACCCTGGGTATTGAAAAGCTTTATTTGTTTCAACAGAGGAGGTTGTTTCTAATCCTTGATGTGTGGATATAATTTGGAAAAATGCTGTAGCCAAAGTAGAATTAAATGTGTGGTGAATGTTGGGAATTAGCTTATTGCATTGGAAAACTGTCTGGGCCCACAATTAAATGTGAACTGCCTGGTTCCCCCTCTGTGTTCTGCATGACATGATGTGATAAAGTTGTTTCACCATCTGCCTGTGTGCTTTTGGCACTTTGCTGTTAGATTTTGATTTGCTGCTTCAGGAAATAGAACTTTCCTTGAGAAGTGACTGTAAACACAATGAGTGCCTTTCTCAGTGTTGGAACTGAAATTTTGCACTCAATGCTGACATGATCTGCACTGAGCATCAGTGGGGACCAGAGTCACATGTGCTGTTGACAGCTTTGAAACACAACAATGAAAGTCACTTTATCAACTCTTTGTATTCTTTAGATTTATTTTCAGAGAATCTGTGTGATACTTGGATGCAATTTGATAGCCAAACAGTTAACAAGAACAAACCAGTTCCAATTACTTGCTACTTGATCCTTAGATGACACTAAAATCCCAGATGACAATAAAAATTCTAAATAATTTAACAAAAATGCTGCTGAAATAGCAGCCTGTCTCCATCACCTGGAAACTGATGGAGACAGACTCCACCTTGGTTGTGACAACACTGTTCTTCAGGAATTCTAAATCTGAACAGATTTATACCTTCATTTACAAGTTCTGTAGTTGGTTTTTAATAAGTTGGCTTCACTGAAGTAGACAATATTTAGATAATCTTTACAGCACACAGTGTACTGTAATTAATAACAAATATTATTAAGCATTAATCTTCCAACCCAGCTGTGTGTGAAAGGCTCACAGCTCCAAGTTGCTTTCCAATATACTGAATTAACTACTTGAGGAGGACTGAAAACCCACTGATGTTCCAGGGTGACACAGGACATTTGTTAAGCAGAGTTGGAGAACATTTCCAAGAAAACTAAACATGGTAGTTCATGGCACCATCCTTCAATTTCTGCATTTGATTGATTTTCAAATTAAGACTAGCTTGTCCTCTTTGTTTCTCCAGTTCCAGTCCATGCAGTCTAAAAGATTTATGGATAAAAATCTCAGGTTTCAGTCTCACAAAGTGAGAAGTTGCAGTTTTTATCACAGAGTAAAGCAATTTGACCAGTTTTTAACGCCTTGGCAAGAGTTTATGACAAGAGTAGACAACAAAGAAATACAGAGGAGACTTTCCCATCTGACTAAACCAAGGTGAAATATAGAATTTCCAAAGTGCAGAAGGTTGAGGTTATTTTTTTTTCTTTCTCTTGAAGATAAAATTTCAAATACTCTCAAAGGTGGTTTTCAGAAGTTTGGCAGATGCTGCAGTGTTTCAGAACAGTTGTTAGGAGTCAGTGTTTTTCCTGGGCCAGTTCCCCTCCCATCAGTGTGAGTATTCAGAGGATGCAGTTTTATGTTACAGCTGGACTGATTCACTGTGGGCAGTGACCAAAAAGGGAGGTCTTGTTTTATTCTCCAAAGCTTGTTCCTTCCCCCTCCAGTGTATCAGTGGTATTGCTGGTCTGACCCCACAGTGAACTGATTCAGAGAACTGAGGCTATAGAAAACTAACACTAAAAAAAAAAGGGAAATAATGGCTTTTTAACTGATGTAGTGCTCTGATCTATCACGGGGTCAGGTGAGTGCAGTGCTGTGACTGGGGTGCATAGCCAGAGGCAGGATGAGTGGGAGAGCTCTTCAATTAATGTAGGTGTACTGTAAATCTAGAATTTGAGCATACAATTTTATCACCTTAAAGATTATTTATGGATTATCTCAGCTGCTGCTGAAAAAAATGCTCTTGCTGTTCTCTCTGTGCTTGGTGCCCTGTTTTCCTACATCCTCCTTTGTGGCAGCACTGCTAATTTTGTGGTTGGTTGGATCAGGGAGGAGATCCAGCTGGAAGTTTCCAGACATAAGAAAAGTTTAAAGAGCTCCATCCCAGGCTGAAATCAAGAGGAGCACCTTTAAAATGTGGATGCTCAGATGCACATGACAAAATGTACACTCATGCTCTGAGGTTTAAGAACTTCAGCTATATAGGAATATTAATATTACATCTGTAACATGCTATGAAATCATCATTTTACAGGGTCAGCATTGTCCTTGGTGTTTGCCTGACAGGAATTGTGAAGTTGGTTTTCCTGCCTTTGTAAACCAGGGTGTGCTCTGTAGTTTGTGTGTCACTGTTGGAAGCAGGTTCAGGCTCCTGCCTTCCCTTGGCACGTTGTGTTTGACAAGTTCAGTCTCTTCTTTGCCTGGATACTTCATCTTGTGCTGAAAGAAAGAACCAGTTTAACTTCTGTAATCCAGATTCTGGCTTATTTCACACTGAAAGAAAGAACCAGTTTACCTTCTGTAATCCAGATTCTGGCTTATTTCACAGTTGTATTTACAACAAGTTTGTTTAAAGCCACAAAGACCCATTTGTACAGATTTTGGCTGTCACTAGTGAAGAGGATGAAATTAATAACCACTCCCTTTTCAGTCCCTAAAGCTCTTCCTTTCCAATGGCCTTTTAAGGTGGGCAGCAAATCCATAGTGCTCAGCTAATGTTTAAAACAAATTGCATCTTACTTTTCCAAGGTAGAAACAGTAGAGAAGAGAAAGTTATGGAATACGAAGCAGGAACTGAACTCTCCTGTTGAGCTGTGACACCTCAGAGTTGCTGCACTTTCAACACCAAGCACATCTGAAATTTCAGGCATTTGCCTTTCTCAGTGCTTGAAATTGCTGGAAGTTAATCCTAGGCCAAGTATTTGCCAGATTTAGGCCTGCTTTGTTCCCCAGCAGATGTTGGGGTTGGCATTCTGTTAACTGACTGGGTTTTTACTCCCCCTAGGTGTTCACCTCCCATGGACCCACTGTGATCATGCCAACCTGGTTCTGTTCTCGAGAATGGTTTTTTCACGTGGGAAAATTTGATGAAGGGGGAAAGGTGAGTGATATGGATGATATGAAGTCCAGGAACCATCCCTTTAACAGCCTCTGGAAGCCCTAAACCTGTTATTAAGGAACACTAGACCAAGGAGTATAGATGAAAACTGAGGTCTAAAAACTGGGTCAGACCATTCACCTGCTTCTTTGAAAAACAGTCATTAACCAACTAAAGTTGTTTGGGGATAACCCTGGTGATTGAAGGGGATGGAGTTTGTAGATAAGTCTAACACATCTGTTAGATATGTCACAGTACCTGGAAAAATTAAAGAAAGATTCAGACATACAAGCTCCTCTTTAGTCCCTGAAATAGATGCAACAGATCTGAAAGCTAAAAAAAGGAGATTCATAGTTTTGTCATGAACTATCCCTGCAAGGTAAGGGAGGTTGGTGAAAGAGAATGGGAGGGAAGAAAGATTCAGGATGGCAGAGATGGAAGTACATTGTCCTAAGGGGGATGATTTATATCATCATATGAAGAAAGAAGGGAGGAGGGGAGGTCACAATGTGCCTGAAAAGTACAGGCATTAAATCTCATTTATCCACCTGTCTCATATCCACTTGTCAGTCTCAGTTCTTGTGCTTGTCCTTGGAAGATGTTAAGTAGCTTCTCCTCAAGGATCAGGACTGAGGTTACAAGTTACCTGAGAAGTTTTCTTCCCCTGACAGGTGTGATTTTCTTTATAAATTTCCTCTACAAGTTCAATTTGGTTGCTTTAAGCTCATGAGCATGTTTATGGAATAAAATCCATGAATGTCTGTTGGCAGTATTTATTGTGGTAGTACCAGAAATATGTTGGGAAATAGATCTAATTCAGATGCATTTGGATTCATTCTGTGTGGTTTGGACCTGAGAGGTTTTGCTTCCAGTGGTTTTAGGGTTAGAATGGGTGGTTCTGAATTTTTGGGGGAAAGTCTTCCTTTATTAGTTCTCTAAAACATCTACTATTTCCTAATTCATTATTTAAACTGCATCATATTATGATGACTATTATTTTCATAGCCTCTAAATGAATCTTTTCATTGCCATACAGTGTGTGTATGTACACACAGACATACACACATGTATGTATGTATGAGGACATACAAATATTGTTCTTTGGGCTGCCAAAAATGTTGCAATTTAAGGAGACAACAGAGAACAGAATTGTTTTAGAGCAGTGAAAAGATGTGTCCTTAATTACAGGATGAGTGAGTGGGAGAGCTGGGAATGGTGCCTGGCTTCCAATACAATCTACATTCACTGACCCATGTTCTTTATTTCTATTTTATTATTATTTCTTACCATTGTATTTTCACTCTCTGAAGAACATTTGACTTAACTTCTTGAGCATTGTTAGCAAGCTCAAAAAAAAGAAAGACAGCAAGTTAAAACAGTAGCAACAATAGAACAGCAAGCCTAATGATAAAGTTCAAGAGGTTAAGTTAAACAGACTATTGTTCTGTGCTTTTTGCTTTTCGTTTTGGGGGGTTTCCCCTTTGCTCTGGTTTTTTTTGAGTTGGTGTTTTTTCTATTTGCTCTCCCCATGTGATTGTGTAGGAACTATGCCACTGGTTATTCAGCTGTAATACACTGACAATCTTAATCCTAATGATTTGTCAGCCACAATGCATGATATGTCCTTCTAGTTTTAAAAATTACCAGTGATAAGTTAAACATATTGTTTGTCCCCATTGTGAAGTGTCCAACATGTCCTTGCTCAAACTCTGCTCCAGAGGACCTTCAGAAAACACTCTACAAACAAGGATCTGAACAAAGCAATGGACATCAGTGATGGACTCAAACCTTTGTCCTCTGTGGGTTTGGAGGACACAAAATCAAGTCCTAAATCTTGCAGTGTGTAGTGTTGCAAAGTATTTAGCATTGCTCCAACTTGTTAATTTTCATTTGAAAAGAATTCCTTTGAGGCAAAGGAAGACTTTTTTCTCTGTGTATCAGTAGAGCTGTTATAAACCAGTACTGAGGACTCTTCAGAATCCCATCCCTGTGTATGTTGTGACCTGACCAGGATCTGTGTCATTCTGATCATTTCCATCTCTGTTTTTGAGTTGGTTTTTAGCAGTGAGACCTGCAAGTGTCATATTGCTGCAAGTAAATACAGAAACAGGCCAACAAATCTCCATGTTTCAGCTTTCTCCATTTGTTAAACAGTTTCAGTGCCAAAAAGCTGCATTTCTCATTTGAAATTAAATCCAAACACCTGTTCTTCATATTTTAGTGCTTAGAACAAATGGAGGGTAATTCTTCCATGGAAGAAGTTGTGATTTGGTGTTTATGGTGATAGTTTGGGTGGACTGATAAAATACAAACAGATAAGTTATGGTGTAATTCTTTTTTTATTCCAGGTAAATATGTATTTATCTCTCCAGCCATCCAGCCTTTAAGTGAAACAGATTTTTAAAAATATATACTTTTTTTTTTTAGAAATAAGGTTCTTTCTGGTCACGATCTGCAGTTGGAAATGTGTTCCTTTTAGGAAATCACTGTGACAATGTCCAAGCAAAATCCTAAACAGGATTTTCATAAATGGTCTCTAAGAACCTGACAAGTCTGGTTTATGCACTGATTAACTAAAATGGTAGAGGTGTTATTTATGCAGCTCTGATAAATGATAATTAAAGCAGAAATACTGAGAAGCAGTGGATTTTAGCCAGCTCTGATGGTGTGCTGAGGCTGGGATAATGCAATGGAAGTGATCACAAACCTATAAAGTAACATCTTAAATAGCATCTCCTGTTAGGAGGAGAGCCATGTGAGCCATGTTTCTGACCTACTTTTTTAGGAAAGGAAGGAAACTTCCTGTTATGCAGCTGGTTTGGATAAAGAGTGCAGTGCTTCCTTATTGAAAGGAGAAGCAGGAACTTCACTAAAGCCCTCAGAACTCACACTTCCAATAATTAGAACCATTGTTAAAAAGTAATAACTATGTCCAAAAGTGTCTGGTATAATGTGAAAAGCAGATTTTGAAGCTGTGTCACCTGTTGGAGAGGGGAACTCACTTCATGTGCAGTGCTGGATGAGGTGTCTGTTTTAGGGGAGCAAAGTTGTTGCTCCATATGTTTGACAGGGCACTTCAGTAAGAAATCCTGAGTACAAAAAGAGCTGTTCAATGAGCATTGCTGACCTGCAGCCTCCATTCCATGCAAATGTGGAAAATTGTCCAGTCTTGTCTCTCTCCAGGCACTATTGCTCCTGACAGTACAACTGTTAAATGCCAAACTTTGTTTCTTTCTCTAGAGTTCTACCACAACTTGGTCCCAAGTTTCTTGTCACCCCTGTATTTAACCTTCCTTCTTTAAGTATATGAAAACTAAAAATGGAGTGACAGCCTTAAAGTTCTGAACTAATCTCAAAGTGTAAACAGGGGAAAATTATTCTTAATGAGCCCCAGATGGAATAAAGTATTATAAACCACTTGCCTTTCTGAATACAAACTGTGGCTCTGAATAAAGTTTCTGGAGCTCAGTTTCATTCTATTTTTGTGATAAAAGGTCACACAAAACACAAATTGAGGAGGTGTTAAAATATCCTTGGGTGCACAGGAGACTGTAAAGCTCTAAGGTAACTCTGTAGCCTCTTAGGCACTAATTAATGCAATTTTCCATTTCTCTCTGCCAGAGCACACAAATGTCATTCCCTCCAGAAAGGCAAGTGGTTACAATAATGCCTGAGAGGTAAAAGGCTAAGTAGGACTTTTGGTTTTTTGGAACATGAATTAAAATATTATCAGCCTGTCAAATAACCTATTGAGGTGCTCTGGGGAGAAATTGGGATAAAACACAGGCACTGTTGGTTTTGGCTGGATGTAATTAAGGCTGAAGAGAGATCAATATTTGATCTAAAAAGGAAAGAAAATTGGTGGAGCCAATGATTAATTACACTTTATAAGCTATTTGAAAATTCACCCCATACCCCGTGTCTAATTACATTTTCTGCTGGTCTGTTACTAAATATCATTTAGAATTTACCACCTCCCTTCCATTTGACTTCCCCATCATCTTTGTTTAACTGAGTTTCTCTGTGCCAAGACATTTGGATGAAAGCAACCTTTTGGAGTTTCCTCTAACCTGTTATTTCCAAACAATGAAGTAAATGTTACAGGCTTTGGGTCCTATAATCAAGGCAAAATGATGTAAAGGCATGATTTGGATGGGAGCCAAAAAAATGAAGTGACAGATCTGCAGAAAGAGAGATTTAAGAATGTACTGGATAATCCTGTAGAGAAGCTATTAATAGCTGTTTAATTCTTTCCATTCACCAATTTTAAGCTCCTTTGAGGAACTGAAGCAGTTGGGTGTATTCTGTCCCACAGTCACCCTGGTGTTGCTGGCTGGTTTACAAAAGGTGTACTGAGTTAGAGCCCAGTTTTCCTTGATGCCCCTGATCAAGAGGAAGGACTGAGATTTCTCCAAACCTGGAAGCTTTTTTCTGTGTGGATAGATCTGCTTCTCTTGTGTTGTTTGTCAGCACTGTTTGTTATAAACCCATTTTCACTGGTCACACTGCTCTGCACAGACTAAATCTCCACTGGTTGTGCTCACAAGGTTCTGGCACCTCTGCTAAAGTGTCAAGGGGGACTGAGGGATGGCTGGATAGAGGTGGATTAGGAAGATTGATTCTGCCACAGCATCGCTCTCCTGGATTGGTTTTAGCAATAAAAGGCAGCTTTGATATTGTGTTTGTGCCTGTACAGCCTAATGGTGAGTTCTGTCCAGGAGACCAAAACTAAAGAGTCCTGTCAGCCTCAAGTGCTGCACAAGTTACTGTTGGTCATCCAGGGCTGTGACATGATCTCACCAGGTGTTACAGCATTGCACAGAGGGCCACTCTTGGATTAAAAACCCTCCAAAAATTGCTGATTTGTATCCTCATCCCCACTGATGCTTCTCATCATTATTGCTGGTGGAGCTGCAAGAACTGGAGCCAGAATTGTAGTGGTCAGAGGCTTGAACCTCCTTGAAGATCCGTGTGTTGAGGTGGCTGCAGAAGTAATGTGATAAAGTGAATTCTGATTTTGCACGTGGCTGGTGCATGTTGCTCAGAGCAGAGCAGGGGCAGGCTGTGCTTTTCACTGGGGGCTGTAATCAGTTTATCCCTTAGTGCAGCAGAGGGTGTAGAGTTGGGTTTTGTCTATGATGTGGAAAAGTCTGTATGTAGCCTGGTAACATGTAAACCATGCCATTTAATTGTATTTATTAATGCTGAAAACTATTGATGTGGTAGCCCATTGCTGAAATGCTGGGTTGGTAATTGATACTTTTAGCTATGGATATTAATTTTTAAAAAACACAGAAAAATATCCCTTTAGTGGTTAAACAGCTTTTTCTTTGAAAGTTGTGTTGTTTGACAAAGATTCCTGGTGTTTAAAATGCCATCTGGATCCAATAATAGATGTCAATTGGGAAGAAACTCTTGTATTGCAGCAAACTTACACACTCAAGAGCCTTAGGAAGTCCCATCCCTGCAGGATCCATAACACAGTCAACATCTTTCCTCCCCTGAAAAATGTGTGGCTGTGGTGCTCCTTTGTAATGTGAGAGGCCACTGCTGAGCAGTACAAGGCACCTGCTCCTTCCTAGGGCTAAATGCACTTTATTCCAGAGTATTCCTGTCAGTTAAAGGGAAGCAAAATAGCACTTGGAACCAACCAGTGTTCTGAAGGAGCCTTTTGCTTTTGCAGTAACTCTTAAATATACGGTTGTCTTGAATAAAGTAAATGCTAATCCAGAAGAAAAGGAATTGCTGATATGAGTGATGTATTCAGAGCTCTGAACCAAAACATGACTCTTGTAGCAAACTGGTATGTGCTGCAGAATTTGTGCCCTGATAACACAGTTTGTTGTGGAACTGGAAAAGAGAACAAGGTTTAAATGTTGCTGCTGGCTCAGGGATTCCACTGAACCCCAGAATAATCAAAATATACCAAGGGCTATGAGGTAAGTGGAAAGAAATTGAATTTGTGGGGGTTTTGTATTCTCGATGATTGTGGTTGCTGTTTGCCACTCCAGCTTCCTCCAGATTTCTTTTGTGGCTTTCAGAGTAGGTTCATATAAAGCATAAACTGTATGAAGTTCTCTAAAGTCTTCTCCATCACAGCTCTTAAACCAGAAGTCAGCCAAGCAACAGCTACAGCTGAGCAGAATCCATTTCATTCTGCATCTGGGAGCAGCCCAGGGTCTTACATAGAGTGAGGTCTGGAGCTGCCAAATCCAGAGCTTGGTTTGATTCTGATTTCTCCCAAGATACATATATTTAACTGAGAGTTTTGGAGTTGTTTTCCAGAGTTCAAAGCTTTTGTTTTCTTGTTTCTCTCCAATTCCCAGACCCTGTTTGGTGCTCAGCCTGGTGGGTTTCAGTGAGAAACACTCACTGACCTGTATTGCTCCTGTAACTGGGGGGCCCAAAGAAACCACAGTGGGATTTGTGTCCAGCATTTTAATTGGAGAATCTCATTTTCTTAATCATGGAAGAAGCTCAGAAACTGTGATAATGGGGGAAGAGAGACCTTAAAGATCATCTTGTTCCACTCCCTGCCATGAGCAGGGACACCTTCCCCTATCCCAGGTTTCTCCAAGCCCTGTCCAACCTGGCCTTGGACAATTCCAGGGATGGGGAGTCCACAACCTCCCTGGGCAACAGAGCAGTTGTGTCTGTGGATAAAAACGATGTTAAACCACAGAAAAATCAAATGTCTTCAGATGTAACTGAAAGCTGCTCACTGTGTGAAATAAGTGCTTCTGTTCCAGGGTGTCCCAGAAGATTTGTTGTTTTTTTATGAACACATCCAGAAGGGGGGTGAAGTCCTTCGAGTGAACCATTGTCTGCTGCTCTACCGGTACCACCCAGGGGCTGCCACTCATTCTGTGCTGCAGTAAGTTGTGGGGTTTGGTGGAATTTAAACACTGCCTTTGCCATGGCTGATAGGCAGCAAAGATGCTTAAACTCTTCCAGACATTGCACAGCAGAATAATAACCCAGTTGTGTTTAATTGTTTGTTTAAAAAAGCTGAAAAGCAAGCATTGCATAATATGTTGGTGGTTTTGATGGGTCAGTTTGCTGTTTGTTCTTGCTATAAATTGCTTTTGAGTAACATCCTGTAAGGCTGGAATCAGGGATGGGAATCCTGGGTGCAGAGCCTGCTGCCCACAGGCTGTCACTGGGACAGTGTTGGTTGGTGGGGCAGGAATGGGCTGGGGACACCTCAACGTTTGCCAAATGTTCTCAGAAATTGTTTTCTCCTCACAGCTGTTCCTGAAATAATTTCACAGCAGGTACTGTAAGAGCAGGGAGGCATTTGGGGGCTGCATTACAGCAGTGCTGTGTTCTCACTGTCCAGTTACTGCTCCTTCAGACTCAGCACCCATCACATGAGGTTACCTAAGTAACCTCTCTGCTTCAGTAAAGCATCCTTAAAATTAAAATTTAAAAATCTAGAATTAAAAATTTAACATTTAAAGAGTTTCTTGCCCTCACGGCAGATAAAAAATGCTTTTTATGGTTCTATATCTCACCTGATGAACACCTGTTCAGAAAGTGGTGAAGCAATTATTTCTTCAATACTTTGAACATGAAGGCCAGAATGTGTTTAAAATATATCCTGGTGGTGAAATTTTATTGGGGTTTTTAATTAGGATTTTTAATATGTGAGGATTTCATTCTCCCGTTTTTTTTTCACGTGAAACGTAATATAAAAATATAAACCTATATATAACATAATACAAAAATATTTTTAAATGCTAAACCTTTATCTCAAAATCAACTCTCTCAATTTTTAAAAAGTAAACAGAAACTTGTACCACCAACAAAACTTCCTTTTGAAAAAAAAACCAACAAAACCAAACCTTTAATCTGATAATGTGCTGCCTTTACATATATTATTTTCCTATTTTAAAGGGTCTAAATCAGATAATGAGGTTTGAAAAATCCCTGAGGATGTTTAGGGTAATTATCTCAGGTGCTTCCCTGTGAGCTGTTCCTGCTGCCTTTGCAGGGCTGTTTGGCCCCTAAAGGAGACATTAAATTCTTGGTTGCTGGTTCCTCTGTGTGCTGCAAACTGAGCCAAAGTTGTTCCTTTCTCCTGTGCATTGACAGGAATAAAAAATTACATGAGTTTTACTGTCTTTTACAAGTCCCACACCAGGATCACAGTGGTAGTTAAGTAAACTTGGGGTTTTACTGATTAATGATATAAATACACTTTTCAGTCATATTTATGTGGCTTTGCAGAGGTGACTAGCAAAACTAAACATTTCTGTGTGCATTTGAGTTGTCTCTCACCATATTATTGTACTGCTGTAAATACTGTAACATGCTAAGCATAAATAGCACACTCATGATTAATGTCACTATAGATTTTTATAAATACATGTATATATATGTATGCATATAAAATCATTTAACTGTGCAAAGGTCATCCCAAGCAAATAGAACAAATGATTTGGATTTTGCAAACAATCATGAGGTAAATTATTTTCCTTTTTATTGGTGTTTAAGGATTTTTTTCTCTTTTAGTGTGTGATCATTTTGGCAGTTAGTGACCAAATTTCAGCCACGCATCATGGGATGCTGGAACTCTTGGAAGCCTTTTGCTCGGATCTGTGGGAAAACATCTTATTGTTGGAAATGAATTTGTTTTGAATTTACTGCAAGCTGTTGCTTGTTGAGCTCTCCAAGGTTGTGTGGCACAAGCCCCTGAGTTACAACGTGCTGGGGGGTGTGGAAGTGCTGGGAGCTGTTCCACATGTGCAGGGGATGGTCCAAACTGGTGCCTTTCCTGTCTCATCCCAAGAAATCAGGGGAACCATCCTTCCCCTTGGCTTTTTCTGGGGGTGAGCCTTGCTGGGAACTTCCAAACATGAGGTTGAGCAGCAGCTCTTGGTCCTGGTTCCTTTGTGCCCAAAGTTGTGAAGGGTTGGCCAAGGTTTGTATCTGAGACTGACGTGAGCGTTGGGCAACAAGAGATTAATGGGCTCATCACAAGGGTTTGAGTTTATAATTTAAATTGTGTCTTGCCTAATTTGCCTTTGGTCACTCCACCTTATTTAATGAGTGTTCTGGCTTTTCTAGAAGCTTCTTTTTTTTTATGGTGTGTTTTGTTGGGAAATTTTCCGTGGTGTTTTGCTTTTTGCCATTGGCCACATCGTCTTCGAATCTGGAGTCAGCCTAGACCTGGATTTGGAAGTAGTAACTCACCAGCCAGATTAAGATCTTGTCTGAGATAAAAATTATGCTGAATTGAATTTTTTTTAACACTTTATGCCTAGTTTCAGTCTTAAAAACCAGAGCTGGTTACCAGAACTTACTTACATTCAATTTTTTCAACAAAGACAAGAGTTACTTGTAGCCTGTGATGGGCTGACTTCAGTTTATGTGGGTGTCTTTCAGAATCATTCAAGGGGAAAAAAGCCTAATTTTGCATTTTCAGACTCCTAAAATATATGTAAAACTACTTGGCAAGAGACATTTAGGTCTTTTTTTGATTTAATATGTATAATTGTAAACATTCATGGTGTTTAGGTCATTTCCTATGATTAGTATCCTTCTGGAACAAATATCTAGAGCTGAGAATATCTGTGATGCAGGAAACAAAATCTAATTTGCATTCTCCCTTTCCCTGGGGGCATCAGTCTGTGTTATTAAATGTTCTGGGTGTGTGACAGAAGCTGCATGAAGTTCAGTGTCTATATTTAGATTTCATTGGGGGCATGAAGAAATATAAATGTTCTCATTGTCAGTTCATCTCAAGCCTGGGATGGATACCTGCTAGATGGGAATGAGCAAGACAAGTTTTAAGAAATTTAGCCAGGAATTTACAGCAGATTTTGTATCTCTTGGATCTAAATCACTTTATCTGGTTATATCCCAGGGCTGTGTGTACCCAGTGCTGCAGAGCCACGTTACACTGATGTGATATCAGAGCTGGCTTTAGAGTGAGAAGTACTGGGGTGAGAGAGTTTGATGTATAATAAAACCATTGTAAAATGCATAGATTTTTATCTTGCTCAAGTGGAGAGAAAGGAACTGTCTATACAACAGTGTACCTCACTGAGAGATGAAAGGCAGCCTGGAACAAGGTGAGCAATAAAACATTGCACTTGTCTCTAGGTGGTGTTGCTCACAGACAGGTGGTTGGAGCTAATCCTTGTAGCACATTTTAGTCAAGAAAAATTTAATACATGCAGAAAATGAGTTTTGTCCCTTCTGTCTGAGGTCCAGGTAATTCTGTTTCAGGCAGAAAAGGTGAAGGGCACCTACAAGGCTTCAGTGATTTCACATCCCCTGTGTTCAGAGTATGATATTGGTCTGCAGAAATAACCAAAATTACATAATCTATTGAAACCATCTGGTTTCAGGCACTGGGAGCTTCCAGTGTCATCTGAGCAAAGGAGAACAGGAACTTAGAAACATTTGGCTGTTGCAGAGGTGCTCCAAGGCCTGGGTCTCCATCAGGGATGAGCACAGGAATGCTTCCTTCATTTCCTGCAAAAACACATCCAAAAATAGGCAGGAGAGAGCAATAGTGTGACATATTCCTGTACAGCTGAAATAAAGATGAGGTCAACTGTATTTTTATCTTCTATGCTTGCATTTGGCACTTCAATTAAACATGGAAACTAATGACCTCATTAGATTCTTGAAAAGTAAATGCCATTAACATTGATAGTCTCTGTCTTTCTTAATAAGCCTTTCATGGAAAATAGGCCACAATGCAAACCATGCCTCAGCTAATGACCCGTGACCTGAAGATGAACTCAGACATTAATAGAACCTATTAACAGTATAAATGTAATAACTCAGTGGGACGATATAGTCCAGCAATTAATAAGTTCACATGAAGTTCAACAGAACAACGACGACCAAAAAAAACCAGTTTATTCACCAGCATGGCCAAGCTTCAAATGGGATTTATTTCTGAATTTCCTGTGGATTGTAATTCCTTGAATTCTGCGTGCAAAAGTAGCTGTGAGGAATCTTCTTCCAGCTCTGCCTGTGATGGAAAAGCCCTGTGTTCTTCCACCTCTGGTTTATCCATCAGGTGAGATTCACCTGTAATCCAGAACTCTCTTATCCTTCCATGAATTAAAAGCCCCTGGAAAAGGCTGTTCATTTGGGCAGCTCCTCTTCCTGTCTGGTGTTACCTGAGCAGAGTGCAGGGCCAGCTTATGGAGACAGGGTCAGATTTATGGCTCTATAGTGTTACTGTGGATGGCAATCAGTGCCTAAAATTCCAATACTGTTTAGGACATGGGCTTGTGTTTCTGCATTTCTCAAGTACTTGTACATCTGTCTTTGCTCTGTTGATTCACTTATGGAGCCTCACTGGGGGAAGGAGGGGAAAGGCACTCAAACAATATGGTGAGGTTTGACTGAGCTCAGACACTAAATCATATTGCTTTTATTGTCACATTATCTGTCATTTCAAAATAGGAGTAGAGCAGATGTTTCTTGACTCCTGTGTTCAGTCAGGAGGTCACCACACATTCTAACAGAGCTCCATTGTTGCAGTTCTTGGGTGGATGGTCTGGTAATAACTGTTTGGGGCTGAGGAACACACGGTGTAGTCATTCTCACCCACTGCATGAATACCCTCATTTCACTCCTGCAGAATTTTGGCTCCTCTTCTTCCTTCCAGACTACATAACTGATGAGTAGTGAGGGGCCATGGCAAGTGAGAGCTTAGGAAAATTATGTAAGCCTCAAAAATGACTTTCCAAGTGGAAAAGTGTATCCTTCCAACATTTCTTTTGTAAAGATGTGACAAGAAAATGAAAGAAATGGGGAAAATAACGTATTCCAAGAATTAGGGTCATAGGGTATTAGGATATGGGAACAAACTTGTTCAGTGGGAAGACTGTTATCCCACCTTCTGGCTGAGGGAAATCTTTTGAACTGAACAGAGGCTTGGAAATGGTACTAAAGGCCACTGCAAATGGCTCAGTCCAGTCCTGGGGGGGGGAGGAAAAGCAGCCTTGATTTGGGCTGATCTGGAGTAATAATCCCTGCTGGGTTTTGCCGGTGGCTATGAATATGTAATGATGCCGAATGTGCAGAGCTGTGAGAATCCTCCCCGAGCACTGCTTTGTACTGGGAGCGTTTCAGGCGTTTCCTTTCATCATCCTTTGCACGTTGCTACAGCTCCTGCCTGGTGCACCTGCACTGGCTCAGAAAGGATGGGAAAATGGCATTCCCTTATCCCTCGAGGCAGGAATCCCACTTATCTGTTCTGGAAACATCAAAAAATGTGGCAAATTAGGTGAACCAAAAACCTGGGGTGGGGGGGGAACCGAAACTCCCCTTTGACACCCCCCGAACTCCCTTTTGCTTCAACTTGTGGGAGAGATTGTGCAGAGCAGGTTTTCACAAAGATCAAGTCTGAGAGTGTCACAACTTCTCCCCTCAGTCCTGTGGTTCTCTCTGCCTGCACTGTTAGAAGTGTTTGAGGGTTAACTCAGGAGTGCAGAGTGTTTGATATGACTGAAGTTTTCCATGGAAAAGAGCACACACAATATGGGGGAGCTGGAAGTTCTTTCCTGTGAGCATTGTCATCAGAATGGCTCACAGTGATGCAAGCAAAAATTCCTGACAGCTGGACACATTGGTGTCATTTTCACAACCCAAAGTAGGTGTTTAAGGAAGCTGTCTGATAATATTCATATGTTTGAAGAACAATCCAATTAATTTGGAGTTTCAAAGCATTCACGTCCTTTTATTTCTGAGTGCAGTTCTCTAACATCCTTTTCCCACTTGCATTTCTCAACATTCATAGGTAGGATGGGGTCAGTAAATCTGCTTCAGTCTGAAATCTTCTATCAACAGCAAGATTTGGTCTGCTTGAATTTTACCTCTGTAGGGATTTCTGTGGCACAAAGGCATCACCAAGCAAAGATGTTCTGTCTGGAAGAGCCAATGCTGCTGTGCTGGGATCTCCTTGATAATTAGGAACATTTTCTCTGTGGCTGGAGGTAGATTGCAGTGCTTGCCTTGCAACTACAAGTTAGTTGGTAATTCTATTTATGTCTTGTAAGGTTGCCTGTTTTTTACTTTAGCTTTCTTAACGTTAACAAACTCAAGTGGAAAAGAAACTTGCTGGTGTCACTCAAGCCAACAGAACACATTCAGAAGTACCTCTGGAATGTAATGTGGTGTTATCCTTCTGAAGTCACATTTCAAGGGAAAAGCACTTTTAAAACCTTTCCATTTACGTGCAAAGCAATAATCTTCCTCTTTAGAAGTGAGCAGAAGCTCTAAAATTTCTAGTAAAGTGATCCTGGAAAAATACTTGACCTTCATATTTGGTTCCTTTAACTTTCCTTCTGGGAATATAGTGTGCTCTAATGAACAGGGAAAAAAGCAAGTGTCAGAGGGTGCCAGCAGCAGTTAAAGCTTTGCAGCAGGAATGCAGCTTGTGGTTGCATTAGAAGAGCTCTGTGATCAAATCCAAGAACATTTTCCCTCCATTAGTTGGAATTGTGATGCACAATCGTCATCCTCCACAGGGGGGGAGTTTTCTCTGGAGTAGCTGATGTGCTCGGGTCCATTTATTGGGGCACGAAGTGTTTCCCAAGTTATCAGCCCAGGAGCAGTGATGAGGTGCTAAGCAGGGTTTGGCTGTGGTGCAGTGAGCTTTGGTTGCTGGATGGAAGGAACAATCCCAGCAGGAATCCACATGTGTGTCCTTTGTATGATGGTTTTCAAACCATAGCTCGGGGCTGTGAAGGAATGATGCAAATAAGCAAATGGAAAAACCCTTTTGAAGAAATGCCTTTAGAAAGGAGACACAGTTAGATGTTCCTCAGCCTTTCCTATGAAGAAATCTTCAACTCAAGGTGCCTTGTTCAAGAGATGTAGGTTAGGAAGATTCATTTGTCAAGCCATAAATGGAGGAAATCAGTGTATTCTATCTGAAAACTGGTTATTAAGTCTGAGATAGGTTCCTACTTAATGAATATTAACATGGACATAAAGCAGATGTTTTTAACAGCAGGCAGTTTTCTTTAATCCACTGTAAATAATGTATTCTTAAATATTATTTTATAGGGTGGAACACACATGAAAAAGTGCTGTATTTGTCAAAGTGAATTTGCCAGCTGGGAGGAAAACAAACTGCTTTCCTTGACATTGTCTTCTCTTTCTTAGAACCTGTCATGGAGGCGTTGAAGCTCTTAATGGGCCTCCAGGATTTAAATCTGGTGGGTGTTCCAGAGCTGTGTGGTTCATCATTTGGTATTAGTGTCACACTTGTTTACCTCAAGCACTTGGCTTAACTTATGTTGTGGAACTTACCCCAGGGATGAGGACATGAAGGTGTAATTGGACACAGACATCTGCCAGCTTCCTTTCTTTCCTACAGCATGTTTCCAGAAGCTTTGAGGCGTCTCTCTTCTTCCAACAAAATAAAAATAAAAAATTTCCACTGCTCTCTGTTCCTAAAAGTGCAGTTTCTTATGAAAATTGTGTTCAGATAAAGGTTTTTCATCTTTTCATGATGTTAGGGTTCTTGAAAATAAGTGGGTTAGTTGCTGCTTCCAATCTATCTGAATGATTGTTTTGTCTGAAAACTTCCACAAAATTCCTTTTTTTTTCCCTAGCAACTCTTTACATTTCCCCTGGAAGTTTCTTGCATGATGTTTTGGTGTGATTTTTTTTTTTTTTGGTATCATGCAAATCAGGTCGGTCTGGTTTGCATGTAGGAAGTAGGTACATATTCATGTGGGTATATAATAATAATGTTAAAAGTTTCACAGGTCAAAATCCACCTTTTTTCTGGCTCTCCAGGGAAACCATCTGGAATCACCGAGTCAGGTTTCTGGAGGACAAAGTCCTGAGCTCCTGGACATCATTCACCATTTGGAATGCTGGCAAGCAAGGCAAGAAGCTCTACAGGAGCTTGTCACCAGCTCATCAGAAAAAGGTGAGTTTGTGAGGGGGTGACATCTGCACAAACCCACCTGTGCTGCTTCCCACAGCATCCTCAGAAGGTATTTTGTGCCCAGCTCCCAGTCCCATTAAGCTGATGATTAATATAAATTGGGGCAGTTCTCCATATTTCACACAATGTATTTCTCCTTTTAAAATGCCATGTGACTTTATTTAGGGTTTATGGGTGTGTTTGGAGAGCAAGGTCTGCACCTGAGCTCCTGCTTGTGGGAACTAAGTGTAGTAGGAGCTCAGGGTGAGCAGTTACTCTTTGTTTGGGTGCTGTAATGCTGAACTGCCTTGTCCAGGGTCATTCCTACATTCCTGATCTTTGCCCAGTTCCAAAGTGGATACTGGACAGGTCCCTCTGGGATGGGGATCAACCCTGTTGGCCTTTATGAGCTGTTGGACTGTGGCTCCCTTTGGAAGCTTGGTTGCCAAAAATGGGGTGAGGTGTGGGGTGAACAGGCAAGTAAAACTGTTGGACATGACTGGCCAATTTACAGGCACTTGGAAATGTGGAGTTTGCTTGTATTTGGCAATGGCAGATGTTTCTCAGGACAGATTTGTCTGAGAGTCTGAATACCTTATTTTTATAGCATTTTCTAGTGTGTAATAACTTTTTGTTAGATAAAGGCTTTAGGGCTAATGTCAAATGGCTGTTTCTTATAAAGAGCCACAGAACATTCATTTTATTGCTTGGATGTGTTTTTCTTTTCTAAAGAATATGGATGGGAAGACAAAATGACAAATATATATATAAACCTGATTAATGTTGTGGCCCTCAGACCACACACATATAGAAAAAATAGAAGACATTTGTATACACATAGTTAAAATTACTGAATAGACACAGGAGACACTGAATGTACAAAGGAAAAACTGAACTGAATTTCCTGCTTGATGATCCAATGCAATTCCAAAGGCATCCCTCAGTCATTGCCAGCTGTGGCAGTGGGTGAACAGTGTGAAGAAAGGAGGTGAAATGCTGTGTGAGCTTCACTCACAGAGGACAGAGCTGCCCACTAAAGGTGTTGCCTTGGTCATGCAGTGCAGAGTGCACAATATTTTGGGGGGTTTATATAAACATCTTGTTTCATTCCTTTTGCTGAGCACTTTGTGATTCCCAGTGAGAGCCCACGGCCCTGGTGACACTGAGCAACAACTCACTCCTCTGGCTGCAGGGACAGCACAGTCAGAAAGGGACTTCCAAGGGAAGAGGTGGCAGCTGGTCTGATTTTTGAGATGTTACAATAAAAATAGGCTACGTTGGGTTTGTGCCAGTGTCTCACCATCTTAGTGCTGGGGTTTTGTTTTGTTTCCAACCTTTTTTGCACCAAGGCAAAGTGGAGGTGGATGCTGCAGCTTTGGGTACATCTGCAGGGACTCACTCAGGACTCACATCCTGCTCAGCAAACACCAACTCAAAGGTGTCCCAGCACAGATGATAAAAAGGGCAAGAGAAAAATGATCTTGTTGGGGTTTTGCCACTTTGCTGCCAAGGAGCCCCAGCTGAGCTGTCCTGCAGCAGGGAACCCTCCCTTCCCTGCACACCAGCACTGCTGGGGGGGTTGGGATGGTTCCCATCAGCTGCATCCCCACATTCCTTCCCCCTGACCTTCCCAGAACGTTTGCTTTGGCAGAGCTCAGGGCTCTGATGCTGTTTTGCCTCTGTCAAGGTTACAACTGCACATGTTCCACTCTGGTTTGGGTTGCTGTTGAACTGTTGCATCCAGCATTAACCCATTCATTGCTGGGGGCTGCCCCAGACACGTTCAGCTCGTGCCAGAGCAGTTGCTTGTGCCAAACATGATTCATTTTGCACATGTGGTGCAGGAAACTGCTGCTGAAATGCAGGCACAGTGATCCTCAGTGCCTTACACAGAGGAATCCAACTCCATCCCCTGAGCCTGACCTGCTGTCTGAAGTAATAAGAGGTTTTCTCAACAACCTACAAAGATAAATTCCTTCAGAAAGGGACTTGTGTCATCCTAAGTGAGAGCAGAGGTTTTAGATAACTAATTTCTGATTAAATTAATGTTCTCTGTAGTGATTAAAGCACTGGTTTTATGTATCTGTTCAGGTTCATTATGATTGCCATTGTAACTTCCCAGCTTTTCCAAAAGTGAGAGCCCAACTCCATCCATCCCATTCAGAACAGGCACTTAAATGATATCTCATGTTTCATGTAAGTCACTGGGAAAGGCTGCAGAAGGAGTGAAAACATCTCACTTCTCCAAGAGCTAATCAAGGGATTATGCTGCTGGAATTTCAGGAAATAAATTAATATCATTTGCAGTGGGTAATTTGTGGCAGTTTTAATTTTATTCTAAATTAGTAAAAGGACAGTAGAGAAACTCCATGTTTTACTTTTCCTCAAAAATCCTTCAGGTATTTTGTGACTAATCTGCAGCTCTTGCCAAAGACTCTAAAATCCCATATGAACCAAGGTTGTAAATAGTTGTTGCTTCTTCCTTTCCAGCTCTAAAAACAATAAAATACTTTTCCTGTCTCACCCTTTAAAGGTCACTTTAACAAGATTTAAGCTTTCATATATTCTGTTAATTATGAGAACACTGGAGACTCAGTATCACATTGAATCTAAAAGTAGAATCAGTGTTGTCTTGTAAATGGAGGCCCTGGGATATGAATTCATCAATTATGTTAAACAGACACCTTTAAATTCCAAAACCCCTGAGGGCAAAATATGATTTATTACATCCATACAATTACCATTTTCTCTTCTTGAAGGTCCAGTTGTTAAAGAAGAGTGATCTTAAGAGATCCAATACCCTTTGAAATTCAAATAAAATTGCCAAAATTAGCTGTAAAGTTTAACTGTATTTATTTAATTGAACTGTCTAAAATTAAATTCAGTTGGTTTTATACTTTAGGTCAGTTTGGCTCTGGATAATTTCACCTGTGCTCTGTTTAACTGCTGCTGCATCCTTTTATTGAGATGCAGAATTCCATTGGATGTTCTGAGACTGACTTTGGTTGGACTGTGGGTCACAGGTTGTTTTCTCAGTTGGCACAAAGTACCTGTAGAAAATTTGGGACTTGTACTCCTGGGATAAATAATACCCCCAAAACCCCTGTTACAGACAGCTTGTGTTATTTGGTAATTCTGAAAAAAACCAAACTCTAATAAATCCTCAGGAAGAGAATCTGTTTATTTGAACTGTCAAACTTAGGGTGTGTAAGAAAACATATTTTTTTTAAAAAAGAATGTTTCTAGTATTTTTAGAAGCTGATAAACAAAGCAATTGCATTTCCTTGTGCTGACTGGGTCTTGCTGGGGTGTTTGAGAAGTGCAGCTCTGTTCATGCCAGGCAGCATTGTTTCTTAGAAAACAAAATTTAGGCAGTTCCAGGAAGCAGAGTCTGTGTATGTTCATACAGACTAACAAATTATTGCTTCAGTCTGTTTGGAAAACAGTGTGAATTTGAGTTATGGTTATGCCAAAAGACAAAAGGACACCTCAGCAATTCTCTTTTCCTTCAGCCATCTGTATGGGGAATATTAAAATGCAGCTTTGTCTCCAAAGCATTCAGGCACAAATCCAAGGCTCACTATTTTTGCTAAACAGCAACACATGAAAAAAATTATTCCACTAGTAGAGGGGGTTTTTTTATGAATTAATTACCATGATCTCAGTATTCTTAGGGAAATTTTGCTTCCTGGCTGTCCCCTTCTTGATTCACACCACTGACAGTGGGTTCAGTATGAGCATTTCTGCAAGAATGAAGTCAAACAGACCTTGTTTTGTTTAAAACACATCCGTCGTGTCTATAATTTGCAGCTGAAGATGGAAACCAAATGTTTTTTGGGATGCTCCATGTGCCTGGAGGGTTTCTGAGCTGTCTTGTCTGCTCTTTTATTCTCCATCAGACTTTTTAGCTAAAAGGAGAAGTTCAGCATTAAGGTTTTGTGTCATTTCCGAGGGCTGGAAATGGGGCTCCCAGAAAAGAGGGGAAGGATGAAATAAGCACCAGCTAATTAGTGGCCTGGAAATAGTGTTTGTGCCCAGCCAGGGCCTGGAGTTTCTCTGAGACAACACTGTCTGCTGGTGGCAAACTCAAAAGCCTCAGAAAGTGTTTTGAAGGCCCTTTTTCCTGGCTCAGTGACCACTTAAATCATCCCTGAGTTTCTCTTCACCTTTTTCCGAGAGCAGCATCACCAAAATATGAGACTCAGTTCTGATCCTTCAGCTCACTCACAACAGCAAGAAATGTGGAAGTTTTGTGGCGTTTTAATCACTTGGAAAGTGTAAGAATGGCAGCAGGAGAGTGGAGTGGGGACATGTGAAAGCAAAGAAATGTGAATAAAGGGAAGAGTATCACACCCACCTGGACTGTGAGAGGTAGAATGGAAATGAGTTAAAAGCCTCCTGAACAAAGAGAGAGAGACAAAATTCAGTTAAATGCAGGTATAAAGCACCCTGAAATGATGTGGGGTAAAACAGAGGCTTCATTTTGGATTAGAGTGACTTCGTGGGGAAGTAATTCCAGGAGAACTCCCTGCTCCTTCCATTTGGGAAGATGAACCTTTTGCAACTTCTGTATTGTCAGCACAGATGTTCCACCCCTGAAACATTCCTGGCAAACTCAGGTGGTACCTGCTCTGGAGGGAGGAGACAGTTGCCTATAAAGGTGTTTGTTGTATGTGATGAGGGGAACTTTGCCCAGTGCAGCTTATTTTGCATGTTGGATTCTGGTATTAAATTCTCCTGAGTGACTTTGTTGTGTTTTATGTGCAAAGAGGGAAGGAGCTGCTGCTGTTTTCAGTGGAACAGTGTGTAAATGGAATCATGAAATGCATCCTTGGGATTTAAAGATCCCCACAGCTCCTGTCCTGGCTGCAGTGCTAAAGGGGGGAAATAAAAGCAGCCCTGGATACAAAAGTCACTCAGCTTGTGACAGAGTTGTTTGCTGGCTTGTGTTTGTGGCACACCAGGAGATGTTTATCCCTCTGTGTGTCTCTTGCTCTGTTTGCCATTAGCTGTATCCATTGAAACTTGCATTTTAATGCTTTCAGTTACTTTGTTTTGACGTGAATGTTCAAAACTGATTTCCCTTTGGCAGAGATGTAAATTAACAGGCTCCCAAGGCTTTCTACCAGCCTGAATGGAAGAATTATCAATAGAAGAATTAGGAGGGTCACTAGAAGTTCAGAACAGATGGAGGATTGCATGGGCTGTGGAGAGAATGGAACAGGGAAGATCTGCTCTTGTGGCATTTTGTGGAGTTTGCAGGTTGTCTGTGAAGTTTGGGGCAAATATCTGGAGGGACAGTGTGCAGGTGACCATTTACTGAGAGGGTTTTGCAGTTTCTTGTCATATTCTGCTCAGTTTTTCACTCTCCCATTGCCCCTCTGACCCTTCCAGCTCGAGCAGACCTTGAGAACCTGCAGTAATTGGGTTTTGTTGCTTCCTGTCAGTGCTGGTTACAGACCAAACCAAACCACAGGTGAAAATAAGGTGAGGGAATAAAATCCCCTGGAGATCATTCACCATAAAAGGACATCATGAAATCTTTCAGTTTCTCCATTAGGAACTGAGTGGAATGGGAAGTGTGAGGAACATTCCCTGCAGTGAAACAGGAAACAAACAGTTGTGAAATCCCAGCAGAGCTCACACTGGGAGCTCTGGGGTGGTGACAACTGCACCCCAACCCCTCTGGTGTCACTCCCAGGGACATTCCTGCTCCTTCAGGGACTCCCTAGGATGTACATTTGGAGGAAGGTCAATGTGCTGCCCATTAATCTCCTTTTCCCCAGGGAGGTCTGAGAGCCCCAGCCTGGGTGTCCCTGTGTTTATGAGCCAGAGAAGGGCTTTTATCTTCCTCAAACGTGTCCTCCCCAAGCAGAGATTGGTTTGGGGCAAATATCTTATCTTTTGAGCTATGTAAACTTTCTTTATGAGGGAGAAAACTATTTCTCCCTTTCCCCTTACACCCCTGTGAATGGATGTTGCAATCCATACTTATAAAAATAGCAGTAATTCCATAGGTTGTCTAGAACAATCCCCAACTATGTCTTCCAGTTTTGAGCTGAGAGAATTAGCAGTCTTTTTGTGTTGGAATTGTGGAGATTTTCACACAAGTGATGTTCAAAACAAAAATATGTGATCATTTATATATTTTCTTAAAAACTGAACTGGGATCTGAGGACTCTGCAAGCCTCAGTGGTGTCACACTGTCACAGGCACTGCCAAAGAGTCATTTTGCTCAAAGGAGGGCAAAAAAACAGCAAACTGAGACTGTTTTATGGCTTTATAATTCATAGGTTCCTCCCAGGGAGGCAGGAGTTCATGTGTGGGTAGATGGTCTTCATAAAAGCTACAAGAAAGAAGCCCATTAATGCAGGAAAATAAATAGGTAACTCTGGGTTTATCCTGGTAGAGAGTAAAGTAAATAACTCACATAAGCCTGATGCCCTGAGTTCTCCTTGTAGGATAAACAACTGTGCCTAAGTCCTGTATTTAGACTCCAGACATGGCTTTGCTTTAATTAGAAAATAAATAGTGTCAGAAAAGCAGTTGACTTCCATTCTGGCCACCCACATGGTGAACAGCCTGGCAGAGAAATTGCCCATTCAAGTCTGACCTGTTTTATACTGCTGTAAATACCAGATTGAAGCTGATCCACTGAGGATTGCACAGGGAGACACCTCTGTTACCTCTGTGGTGACTCAGAAAAGGGTTTGAGTTGTTTCCATCCTCCAAGGGGAATGTCTCACAGACTCACCTGTGAGCTCAGAGTGAGAGGAAGGATTAGAATCATTGGCAATCACTGATACAAGAACTGTCTTTGGGCACAGACTGTTTCCAAGGGAATGTAGTGACAGGACAAGGGCAAGTGGTTGAGGGGATGAGCACTGTGATACTTTCCAGCACAGATCTTACAGCTGAATTCTCACTTACTGGCAGTGAACTGTACACAGATTTTCACTTTACCTTGTGTCATGTTGTTTTGGTGTTTTATTTTGGGTTTAATATCTCTAGGAGCATAAGCAGCTCCAAAATAGCTTCAGTTATGGGGAGGTAAGTCAATGTATTGGACTGTTTTGTTCCTAGAACTCTGTTGGCTTGGCAGTGAAGGCATATCCTGCTAAATTTAGTTCTGATCACAGTTTCTGGGACAGTAAAACACTGGTGGTGGGACTGAGATTGCAGGATAGTGGAGAATTTTAAAGGTGCTTAACACAGAATGAAGGGAAAACAGCTGAGGAACCTCTCTTTCCATAGTGGCTTCTGTTTGCTTCCCTTCATGGACACACATTTCTCTCCCTGTGTGTGGATGTCACATGTAAATAAGGTGGGTGCAGGAAAACTTGGGATATAATTTACTGTGCTCAGGTCACACAATCTGATTCTTCAACTCCAGTAAAGCATCACAGGGGGCCTGGAAATAATGCTAGGGATGGAAAGTGTATTAATTTGTGTTTAAGAGAGAAGAAAGGCCCTGGTTCTCAGTCTGTGCTTGAAGGAGTTCCCTGTGTGTTCCTGTCTCCCCCAGCTGCTCCAGCCACACCCCTGCTACAGTGTCCAGGAACTGAATCCCCTTTTCTCTCTCCACTGGAATGCCTGACAGGGTTCCTGTCCTTAGTGCACTCCCTGCCCCAGGCCCATCCTGGATCTGCCAACCTGTCCCAGGATTCCTTCACTCACAAAGGCCCCCCATGAAAACTCAGTGTTTCCTTAATATTCTGTTCTTTATTTCCTTTGGTGCCTGTTTTCCAGGAGCTGTTTCCCAGGAATGTGCCCCTCTCAGGGGTCCCAAGGGCTCTCCCTGCCCACCCCTCCAGTCCATCAGCTGTTTCACACTGGTTGGGGCAGGGCTGGTGTTTGCAGTCCCTTTACATTGGTGTTTGCATTCTCTTCCATGGATGTTTAATGAAGGAAGTGACACTATGGTATCAAAAATCCCAGTGTTTCCCTCTGCACAAACAGAATGAGGTCACTTTAGGTAAAAGAAAACCATCTTAATCACAGGAAGAAAATGTTTGAGAGAGATTTTATACATGGAAAATGTGCCAGGCTTTTGCAGCCTTCTCTAACTTAATAAATTAATAAACAGCTGTTTGGCTTTTCAGATTTTCTCAGCAGTAAGTGTTGTTAATCAATTTTTAATGGAGCAATTAAAAGGATATGAAAGCTGCTATCCAGCTTTGACCAGAAAATTGATTTCTGTAGGACCCCAACTATCTCAGCTGTTCTGCTTCAACATAAGAGCTCCATGTAGAAAATCTGAATGGATCCAGTGGAAGGCAGAGGAAAACACAGCCATGTTTATTTTAAAAAGTCTTCCAAAATGTTCCTGGCAACCTAATGGCTCAAAAATAAGGGCACTGTGTCTTTTGGATGGCAGGCATTTATTCTGTCTGCATGTTTATGAGGAATGCAAATAAAACACCATCTGAAATATTTGGCACCTC
>WEIV01007288.1:408135-524936 GCA_013390005.1 Calyptomena viridis
AGTGGTTGAGGGGATGAGCACTGTGATACTTTCCAGCACAGATCTTACAGCTGAATCCTCACTTACTGGCAGTGAACTGTACACAGATTTTCACTTTACCTTGTGTCATGTTGTTTTGGTGTTTTATTTTGGGTTTAATATCTCTAGGAGCATAAGCAGCTCCAAAATAGCTTCAGTTATGGGGAGGTAAGTCAATGTATTGGACTGTTTTGTTCCTAGAACTCTGTTGGCTTGGCAGTGAAGGCATATCCTGCTAAATTTAGTTCTGATCACAGTTTCTGGGACAGTAAAACACTGGTGGTGGGACTGAGATTGCAGGATAGTGGAGAATTTTAAAGGTGCTTAACACAGAATGAAGGGAAAACAGCTGAGGAACCTCTCTTTCCATAGTGGCTTCTGTTTGCTTCCCTTCATGGACACACATTTCTCTCCCTGTGTGTGGATGTCACATGTAAATAAGGTGGGTGCAGGAAAACTTGGGATGTTCTTTACTGTGCTCAGGTCACACAATCTGATTCTTCAACTCCAGTAAAGCATTACAGGGGGCCTGGAAATAATGCCAGGGATGGAAAGTGTATTAATTTGTGTTTGAGAGAAGAAAGGCCCTGGTTCTCAGTCTGTGCTTGAAGGAGTTCCCTGTGTGTTCCTGTCTCCCCCAGCTGCTCCAGCCACACCCCTGCTACAGTGTCCAGGAACTGAATCCCCTTTTCTCTCTCCACTGGAATGCCTGACAGGGTTCCTGTCCTTAGTGCACTCCCTGCCCCAGGCCCATCCTGGATCTGCCAACCTGTCCCAGGATTCCTTCACTCACAAAGGCC
Organism: Calyptomena viridis; assembly: GCA_013390005.1. Taxonomy (NCBI): domain Eukaryota; kingdom Metazoa; phylum Chordata; class Aves; order Passeriformes; family Eurylaimidae; genus Calyptomena; species Calyptomena viridis. Next base: position 408,954 of record WEIV01007288.1, read on the forward strand.
CCCCATGAAAACTCAGTGTTTCCTTAATATTCTGTTCTTTATTTCCTTTGGTGCCTGTTTTCCAGGAGCTGTTTCCCAGGAATGTGCCCCTCTCAGGGGTTCCAAGGGCTCTCCCTGCCCACCCCTCCAGTCCATCAGCTGTTTCACACTGGTTGGGGCAGGGCTGGTGTTTGCAGTCCCTTTACATTGGTGTTTGCATTCTCTTCCATGGATGTTTAATGAAGGAAGTGACACTATGGTATCAAAAATCCCAGTGTTTCCCTCTGCACAAACAGAATGAGGTCACTTTAGGTAAAAGAAAACCATCTTAATCACAGGAAGAAAATGTTTGAGAGAGATTTTATACATGGAAAATGTGCCAGGCTTTTGCAGCCTTCTCTAACTTAATAAATTAATAAACAGCTGTTTGGCTTTTCAGATTTTCTCAGCAGTAAGTGTTGTTAATCAATTTTTAATGGAGCAATTAAAAGGATATGAAAGCTGCTATCCAGCTTTGACCAGAAAATTGATTTCTGTAGGACCCCAACTATCTCAGCTGTTCTGCTTCAACATAAGAGCTCCATGTAGAAAATCTGAATGGATCCAGTGGAAGGCAGAGGAAAACACAGCCATGTTTATTTTAAAAAGTCTTCCAAAATGTTCCTGGCAACCTAATGGCTCAAAAATAAGGGCACTGTGTCTTTTGGATGGCAGGCATTTATTCTGTCTGCATGTTTATGAGGAATGCAAATAAAACACCATCTGAAATATTTGGCACCTCAGGCTGCAAATAATGCCTCCATAACTCCAGGAAGAACCACCAAAATGAGGCAGTAATTATAGGTGTTTACACCCCAAATTCACTGAACTTTTCTGTGTTAAAACACAAGTCCATGGCCATAGGAATTCCCACACGTGGTGTGTTACACCTAGAACTGAGCTGAGCACCCAAAGCAGGGCTGCACCAGAGGTGTCTGCTGGTCAATTTGAATTCTATTCCAATTCTGTTCTGTTCTGGGAGGTTTGTATTATCTTGGGTGTTTAGTGGAAGTGCCAAAATGAGGAGACTGGTCTCTGGTTTTAGTTTAATCAGCCTGTCCCTGAGAATGGGGTTGATGATCTCACAGATGTTCTCTCACAGTCAGTGCCTTTGATCACTTGTCCTCATGTTCCTGGAAACAGAATGTGCAGAACTTGCCCATCTCCCTTTAAAATACACCCAGAAAGGATTTAATAAATGTTTAAGCTCTGCAGGAGCCCAGGGTGTGTTGCCCTGTTCCTGTGTCCATCCCCTGCCTGCAGCATTCCTTGCACACAGACACTGAGGTGAAATCCTGCTGCTGAAATGCTCTGCTTCTGTTTTCCAGGTCATTGCATTTTGTGATGTTGATGAAAAGAAAATAACAAAAGGATTCTACACTTATGAGGAATCTGAGGTGAGTTATAACCACTCTTGCATTCTTTACTGTGATCTGGAGTGTCCTGGGCAATGTGATGGAGTGATATCTCACTGATTTTAAATGTTGAATAGCAGCTCATTTTGGTAAGGAGGCCATGGCAGAGGGCTGGGGATTGATACTGAGTGCAAACTGGAGCCAGAGCTGAGGGGCTCACACTCAATGGAGTCAGTTTAGAAAGAAAAAAATACACATTCTGAAAGGATTCTGATGATGGTTCTTCACTGACAGGTTTTTCTTTTAAGTGGAAGTAGAATTTGGTTTATGGTGGATAAAAGTGAAAGGGAAAGGAACTCTCAAAAAAAAAAAGTTTTTGAGTTATTTTGTCAATCAAATTCCTCTGGGGTTGCAAGACCCCGATGTGTGATGGGACCAGGACTGAGGGAGGGGCCCCTGCTCAGGCCCAGCCTGTGCTGAGCCTGGACTAACTGCACAGTCAGGCTCTGCCCTGGGAAGTCAGGGAGTGCTTTGAGCTGCATGAAAGAAACCGGGATCCAGGGTTTTGACCTGGAATACTGAGCCCTCCCTGCCTGCCAGAGTCAGTGTGATTGCACAGATCCTGGGCTCTTGCCTTCCCAAGACACACCCACCCTCTCAGCTCAGCCATAAACGTCGTGAATCCTTAGGGAATTCCACAGCTTGGATCCTTGGCGAGTCCCACTGGGGTATAAACCATTCAACAACTTCCACTGGGAGTTNGAGTTATTCTGTCAATCAAATTCCTCTGGGGTTGCAAGACCCCGATGTGTGATGGGACCAGGACTGAGGGAGGGGCCCCTGCTCAGGCCCAGCCTGTGCTGAGCCTGGACTAACTGCACAGTCAGGCTCTGCCCTGGGAAGTCAGGGAGTGCTTTGAGCTGCATGAAAGAAACCGGGATCCAGGGTTTTGACCTGGAATACTGAGCACTCCCTGCCTGCCAGAGTCAGTGTGATTGCACAGATCCTGGGCTCTTGCCTTCCCAAGACACACCCACCCTCTCAGCTCAGCCATAAATGTCCCACTGGGGCATAAACCATTCAACAACTTCCACTGGGAGTTTAGTTTAAACCATTCCACTGGGAGTTTAGCAGCTCCTAAACCCCAGGAAGTCACCGGTGTGTCTGTGCTGGTTCCTCCTGCAGGAGAGGCCCAAGCCCAAGGTCCCCGTGTGTCACTTCAGAGCCGCGACTCCTCCGTTCGTCCTCTGTGTGAAGCTGGTGAGTGTCACCTCCTCCTGCTGCTCCTTGGGAAAGGGACTTTCTAGTTACTGAGAGCAGCTTTTCCCAGAAGCTTTAGCAGCTGAATGGCCTTTTCTATCAAGGTGACTGTGCAGGTTATTTCAGGGACTGAAGCCGTGGGCAGGATGAGGAGTTGGCAGAGGTGCAGCTGCAGTTCAGGTCGGGGCTGTGACACTGCCCTGCCCAACTCGGTGCAAACACACCTGGGTCCTTTAGTCCTGGTGTTCTGCAGCCTCGTGTGTGGCAAAGGCTTTGCTTTTTACATCAGACCTTAAAAGCCAGTTTGTTTGGCACTGCCAGTCCTGAAGCACCTCTGTGCCTGACTGTGTAACTTATTTCAAGTGGTTTAATTGACTCAATAACATACTAGAAACTTATAACCAGCAGTTCTTTTGCTGTTGTAGCACAGTAAATGGGATAACAGGAGTTTTAAGGCAAAATAGCAAATACATTGCAGTTGTGAACTATTAAAAAATACTGTGACAGTAACTGACACCTGCAGATAGACAGACACTGACACTGTACTAGGGCTGGATTAACTGAATCTCATCTCCTCTGGCACAGCCTTCTTTTAACTTGGCACCCCCAACCTCAGGATCAGCTCTGAGATCACAACTAGGGGTTGTAAAGCCAGACTGGAAGAGCCTCAGGGCATTATCTTGTGCTCTTGGTTGATAAACTCCTGGATCAGCAAGTACTATTACAAGTAATTTAATTTTTCATACTATGTGTGATGGTGGGTGGAAGTCCCCAGACAAAACATCTGTGCAACCTGTTCTGAAGCACATTTAATCTGGGAAGCCCTTACAATGAGACTATTATACAACATCTTGTCTGAGAACTCTGCTCCTGCCCTCAGGTGGGATTTCAGGCTCTTTTTCCACTCGTGGCCACTGAGCATTTTCTATTCTTTACCAACCTAAGTTTATCACCATTCTTGTAAGAAGAAAGTGTCCTTTAAGGGGCTTTACTGGCTTTTATTTTGCTGTTCATGGCAGGGGATTATTTTTATTTTGATACAGACAAAACCTGCATGTTTCTATGCAGCTCTAAGAGGGTGATTTTGGAGATTAGATGTGTTTATTAAGAGGGTTGTTTACAAGGAGTGACTCTGTTGGCCACGTACTTGGAGCAGTGTTGGCTTATTTATTTCTTCAGGCTTTGGTACCAGAGCAAATCCTTCTGGAAGAAGCAGGAATCTTCTGATCTTTGCTGTTTGCATTTTCTTATGGCTTCACAAAGGGCTGGAGCTGGAATTCTGCTCCATGTGTAAGTTTTTGCTGAGGAGAATAAAAGTGTGGCTGTATCTGGTCAGAGCAGCCACCTCTGCAGAACCACTTCACCCAAGGGCCTGTGCTGTGCTCCTGCTTGGAGGGAAAAGCAGAATGCTTAGAAATGCTGTATTGTGCCCTGATTTGGCTTGCATTCCAAGGGCTGGAAATGAAAGGGATTTTTATTTTTTTGTTGCAGCAATTAAAGAAGTTTGATTGTACAAGGTTTTCAGAAAATTTGCTGTTAGACCAGTTATTGTACAGCCCTGCCAGGTTCTGCCACCTCAGTCCTGTGCTCTGGGAATGAAAGGTTTGTGTTTAGCTCTCCCACTTAATTTAGCATCTGGGCTCTTGGATGGATCTTGTTTAACCCCTCCCTAGAGCAGGTTATGTCAGCAAGTTGAACATAACTGTGATACCCTTGTCCCAACTTGTGAGAGCTTGGATTTATGGAATCATCAGTGGAGGCTAAAGGTCATATCCAGACCTGCATTTCTGAGAATTCCCTGTTGATGGGAGTGGCAAGTTCTGCAGATGGATCAGTTTGGCATCTCGATAATCATTAAATGTCTTTGAAATGCCACCAGTGTGTCCATGGGCTGGATGCACCATCCTTTGTGGGAGACAGAAAACTTAATTTCTGAACTCGGGTTCACTGAAGATCCCAGGGCAATTTTTTGAGTCTAAATTATTCCAGCTAAGTCTAGTGTTCCATCTCCTTGAATCCCAGAGTTTCATTTGGATTCAGTTGTGTACCTTCCCATCCTGAACACTCCCAGTTGTGCTGTACCTTATTAAAACTTCACTGTTGCTGCTCTGGGCCAACCACAAGACCATGAGCAACTGCATTATCTGCCCCCTGTGGCACTGGCAGCTTTAACTGGTTTTTTGGTGGCACTCCTGAGTCCCAGCAGAATTCAGACTCCAGGAAGACCTTGGTAGAAATGCTCAGAAATGCTCAAGTTGCCATGTTTTGTTAATGACATCACTGAGGCTGCTCAGGGAACAAACCTCCCCTGGTTCCTGTCCTGATAACACAAGAGGGGCTCAGAAGGAAACACCTTTAGCTGCCTGATGAAAGGTTTGTTTTATCAGACAAGTTAATCAGTGCTCCAAATCTACCCAAACCTCTTGTTTTGTCAGACTTGGTCCAGTCTGTGCCTTGGGAAACAAGAGGAGCAGAGCTGGGCTGAGCAGCTGCAGAGATGAGCTGAGGAGTTGTCTGACATCCCCTGGACTGATCTGAACACTGACTTTTCAACATACACTTAATTTTTGAATGGAAACATTTCTGAGCCTTGGTTTATTTGTTTAGTTCTGCAAATTGGACTTTCTGCTGTGGTCTAAAGAACCAAATTACCCAAACCTGTTACAACCTGAAGTAAGTTTGTCTGATTTAATTCTCTTGTTCTTCCCTTGCAGGATTTGACAGGTGGAGTGTTTGAAACAAACCTGGACATGCTGAACCTGAAGGAAGGGACAGATTATTATCACTTCAGCTAAACCCAAGGTGAGGCTTTGGTAGCTGTGTTATGTATCTCTGTGCAGGAAGGCCACAGTGTTCAGGGGTTTAAAGTTTATTAGTAATTTGTGCTTCATTAATTTAATCTTGGGGCTGAGCAACAACCCCTTTGTGAGGGAGGCTGTAGTTACAGCACAGGTAATGCTTTGTGCTCGTTTTACTGTTGCACATTTAACAGTTTGACTGTTAAATTGTATTTCTAATTTAAATACCCACCAAACACAGCCCAGGGGTTACCAGAGCACTGTTCCCAAAGCCTGGAGCACTGTAAGTGTTCCCACACTACCTGGGGCCCTCACCCCTTCCCTGCTCCCAGGAGCAGCTGCTGGTGCTTCCCAAGGGCTCTGCCAGGACTGGGAGCATCCTTGGATTCAGGGCTGGTCAGTGTGGGAGCTGAGAAACCACAGTAGCCCTGAGCTGCACTAATTCCACCTGCCAGGCCAGGCTGAAAGTACACTTGAGAAGTATTCAATTATCTAATTTATAGTTACCTTCTTCAAAAACAAACAGCAGCTTTGAGGCAGCCAGGGTGTAGTTTTGGCAGTGAACACCTGCAGGTTGTAGCAGGTACTTCACAGAGACACTGCCTTGGTTTTAGCTCCTCTGAATTTCTCCCTCCTTTCAAAGTGCAGGAATGTGTCTGTATGCACACAGCCCCTGTTGGGACAGTGGGACTGAATTAGAGCCATCAAATAACAGTAGAATTACTTTGTCCAGCCCATCACAGGAGAATCACTGAGGTCAATGTTGGAGCCATTGCCTTTTACACTGGGTAAGAAATGGGCTGCTGGGCTCCTGGCAGGTGCTTGAGAGGAAAGTTCACCTCGAGTCTCCAGAACAATAAAGCTTCATCCCTAGAGCTACTTTACCACAAAAACCATTTGCCTGAGTTAGGTACATAAGGAGTAGTTGAGAGGCTTTAGCTGAAGTGAAACCTGGATTTTTTTGTCTGACTCTGGCATAAGAATGGCAGATTTCTCCACTTGATGAAAAACAAATGCTTTAGAGAGCAGTGCAGCAGGTCAGGTTTAATACTCAGTGTGGACAGCAAGCACAGGCTCTGTTCAGTTGGGGACATACAAATCAGTGACATCAAACCAGGCAGGTCAGTGACAGAGCATGACAGAACCTGCCACAGAACAACATGAAAAACTGGAAACAAGGAATTTTGGTTGCCTTCCTGTGGCACATCTGCACAGTGCTCCCACACAGGCTCTGCCTCTTCTGTCCAGCAGTGTCCAGCTCAGCTCCTGCTGAGGTCCAGGATGCCATGGCACGGCCTCCTCCCACCCTGGTGGCACTGGAACCAGGGCCACACCAGTGTCTGCAGCTTCCTCATGCTGAACTCTGCCAGAGGGAGAGGAAAAACAGAGGGCACATGGAGCTGGATCAGCACTGTACAAGGAGAAACCACTATTTTCAAGCTTAATCAGGTCATGGAGTAGATGATGTGCTGTGGATGCCTGGGGCACTGGGAAAGTAGCCTCAGTCTTGTATTACTCAAAGTAAAATATATATATATATTTATAAATGTTTACAGTAACACTTGTCCTCTAAAATAGTTGTTACTATTATTATGTCATGATTAATAATTGCAAAATAAATAATTATTATTTTACAGTCACTATTATTGATCATGAATTATTAATTCAGCTTTGGCCAGAGAACAAGGGAAGCTCTCCACAATCCCTGCCAAAGCAGAAAATTCTGTACTTCTGACATTCTGAGCAGATGGACAGTTCCAAACTGTCTGCACTGGAATGACATGGGACCTACAGCTGGATGTGTTGTCTGTCTCCCCCTGCATATCTACATTTTTATACCCCAATCTTCCTCTCAGCACTGTTGGAATCCTGTGGTTTGCACAACCCCTCTTGTCACAATTCTGGAATTGCTGCTGGAAGGGGTGAGTTGTGCAGGGGGCTCAGGACACCCCTCCAGGAACACCCAACCCTCTGGAGCACATTCCCACCTGGAGCTTGGACACCAGCTGAGGTTTGGGCACTTGCAGGAGCTCACAGAGGCAGTTGCGTCTCTCCCTCACCACGGGCAGTTCTGCTTCCCTGGGGAGGAAAGTTCCCACTTAATTCACACATTCCAAATTCCAACAACAGCTTAAGTGATCCATGTTACTGCTGGGTTATGGGATTTCATGTACATTTCAAGTTCTAGGAGTTTGTGCTGTGTCACATAGGAATCATGGAACATTTTTGCACCACCCTAAGCCAGATAAACCATAAATATTTCCAGCTCCAACCAGTTGCTACTAAACGTCCAACTCCAAACTCTAAAACAGTTTTATATTGGGGAAAAAAAGCACTTATTCATACAACCCTTTTGGCCAGAAGTTCAGTAATTTATTTTCTAAAGTTACTGGAGTTGGAGAACACTTTACATTCTCCAGAAGCTTTGTCCTGAAATAGAAAATCCAAACCTAAAACTTGTGAGTCTCTAAGAAAAGTTTCTGAAATGGCATCACGTCCATGGTGTAATTTTCTCAGATACAAAAAGGCCCCCAAATATCCAAAATTTACATAACTGTAAATGAGCAATTTGTAATGAAACTCTTGGCACATAAACAGAGAGTCCAAAAACTACAGAGAAAAGGCAAAAAGAGCAAGTTAGAAACAACCTGAACTTCTTTTTTGTTATACCTTGGACAATTTGTTTTATTTACTACTGGCAACCTTCCTGTGGCTACACAAAATGTATTATTTATAGAGTAATTTGCTGAAACTCTGCATGACACAATTATATGATAAACTCTCTGTAGCCCAAACAAGGAACAAATGTGTGTATCCCAATAATTACCATCTTCCCCCAAATTAATTCTCATTTGGCTTCCTGCTGTTAATGCTTGGTGTAGTTCAGAATGTAGAATGGTTATTTTAGCACTGAGGGTAACAAACAGCTCACCCTGACACTCAGCAATGGCTTCAAATCTCTTCTGCTGTAAACAGCTCCAATCTACCAAGATTAAACAATTAAGTTTTGAGTAAATGAGCTTTGACTTTGATCTCAGGGCAATGGCCACAGGACCCTCAGGGCTTGCTCCAAGCCAGAATAAAACAATAAATAGAGTAAAGCTAAACACACCCTGAAAATGGCAAGGTGGAAACAGAATATTTCTTTTTCTAGAGTGGTTTTGGGGAAATATTTTGCTTTGTTTTAGTAACCCAGTTGTTCATGAGCAGAGCTGAAGTACCACTGGCTTTTCCTGAATTTTGGCCCTGTACCCATCCCTTGGTGACAGCAGTCAGCTCACCCTGCTCCAGTGTTCCTGGCAAAATTCTGTATGCAATTTCTGGGCAAGCCTGTGCTCTTAAGTGCAGGTTTCACAAGTGAGCACTGACTGACCCCAAACACAATCCTAAACCTCCATGTGCAGTTACACAGGGAATTGTAACCACAGGCAGAATTGGTGGTAACTAATCCTTCAAATCTGAGACTGTTGTTCTAATTCTGCACTGGAAAATTATAAAAAAAAATAGCAGCAGCCACCCCTCACAGTGACAAACTCAGTTTTCTTTTCCCAACCATAAGGTTCTTTAAGCTCAAGCACAGAAATAAACTCTTATGGAAAGCACATAAAAGTCAAAACAGTGTAGCACAAAGTCTGCCAATCTACAGCCTTAAGGTGTATTTGTTCTTTGAACTTGTCTGGGATAATTTTATTTCCATGAAATGTCATGAAGACAAGAAGCCATTAAATCTAATGACTAAATAAATGATATAATTTTTTATCTCTTTCTGTTTTTGTGTATTATCTGTGACTGCTGTGTGGGGCAGCCCCAGGACCAGGGCTGTGACAAGGAAAAATGTTTCACATGGCAGCAAAACTAATAAACTAATTAGTACCTTAAAACTCTGTATTCATCCCCAAGGCCTGCAGCCTTTTATCAACCTGCCCAGGTGCTGCACAGTGCTAAAATTTGCAGAAAGGGAAAATCCAGGGCCAAAATGCTGGTTCCCTGCTCCTGTCACAGTCCCCTGCCCTGGAGTCACTGTGCTGCTCCTCTGGAATGTGTTCATGGAGAACAGGACCTGATCCCTGCCCTTGGAAGAAGCCAATGGTACAGGTAAGAGCACATTAAAAAAAACATTACATTCTATAAAGTGGTTGTTTAATCCATGCCATCACAGGCCTGGGAAACATCTAAACTGTTCTAATTCCCAACGTTTGCTTGAATACAACACTTGTAGCATGTTGAGTAATTACATTTCATGGGAGATTTGAGCTGTTCTGCTAATTCTGTTGTTTTCCAGCTTGCAGAGATCCTTCCTTTCCCCAAATCCTGCCAGTGCTCATCAATGCCAAGAAACTGTCTGTGCAGTTGCAGTTTGACTGTTTGCACAGCCCAGCCTCCCTTTCATGGAAAACTTCCAAGATTTCATCTCTTTTTATGTTGTTAGAAAAATATGGGTATTTTACTTTAGTGGTGATTTTATACATCCCACTTCCAATGGGACAATATGGATGGTTCTTTAGAACAGAGGAATTCCTTGCAGTGCTTTTGGGGCCTGGAAGCAAGAAATAGCTGTTAACTGAGGGGCCCAGAAGGTGTTTTGGGCTGGCACTCACCAGTTGGTGTCACTGAGGATGGCCATGGCCTCGTCCATGGTGCCCGGAGCCACCACGTCACCGTAGGTGAGCAGCATTTCATACACCTGGCTGGCTGTTGTCTTCCTGATCTGGGGGGAGGGAAGGGCCACAGGCACATTAGGGGATCATCCACAATCCACAGGGAAGAGCCCAGTGCTGTTACTGGTCCCTCATGCTGCTTTAAGGCACTTTAAATTGCCTGTGTTTTAAATAGGACAGTTACAGATGCAAAGTGTTCAGTACTTACTATAGGAAAGGGATGGCAAAGGAGGAGAAACAGCTGGAAGAAAACTTTCTCTCTCATGTCTCCTTGGAACTGAATCAGGCCACAAAACCTAGAAAACAAAAGACCAGATCTTGTAACTGCACAAGTACATTTTGAGGCTCAGGATGAAGATGCATTGGGGAAAAGGATGGAGGGGGAACTGTGCTGCCCCAAGAAACCTCAGCTCCAAGTGCTGTGGGAAAGGAAACCCCGAGGGTGTCTGTGAGATCCTGATGCTGACTGAGCTGCCAGGTACAAATGTGGGGTCAGAGCTACTGACCAGCAGCACCAAATGTCACTAAAACCCACCCCTGAACCAGCTCTGCCATGGACAGGGAGGGTGCAGGACAGGGGGAAAGACAAATCACAGAGATGGGCTCATTTCAGGCTGCCCTGCACTCTTAATTTCTTAGTTAGGGATAGTTTCAATGAAATGAAAGTCAATAAAGGCATTGCTTGACATTGTTACACTGGAATAATTTTGCCAAGCTCCTGGCAATGAACCTGCATTGTGTTTTTCCCTCCTTTCCTCACCCAGCACTGTCCTTCCCAGCTGGGGAACTGGTTTTTCCCTCTCTGCTGCCTGACCTGAGCAAGGGCTTTTACCCTAAAGCACTCATTCTGCAGATGTTTTCAGGTCATTCTAATGCACATCTAAGATCTAATCAATTAATTATATATATTTGTCATTGGCACTGAGTCAAGCTCAGTACAAAGAGCAAATAATTCCCTGCATCTTTATGAGTATCAACATTCTGAAGTTGTTTGGTTTTATCAGATCATCTGTTTCACCCCAACCACCCACAAGTACATGACACTCTCACAACCTTTGCTCACATGTATTTGTGTGCATTTCTCATTTCAATTCCACATGAACTAGACCTTGCTGCTCCACCTGGTAATTTAAATATTTTGCACTTTCTGTGAGAAAAGACCAATTTCATGCACTCACACTCCTATGCTGGAGCGAAGCTTCCGGATGTCTTTGGATCTTTTGATCTCTTCTTTACAGAGGGTAAACAACTTCACTGGGAAGGGATGGCTGGAAATGGGAAAGAAAAAAAAATGAGCAATAGGTTTCAGAAAAATTTCAAAGACATTTTGTGATTGTCAAGATGCCAAGGTAACATTCCAAGGAGAAAAAAAGACACCAGAAGGCACCATGTCCTTCCTCCCCAGGAACTCACCCTGCTTTGGGAGAGACTTGGGAGAGTTTGACCTCCATGTTACTGGGCCTTTTATTTTTTAACAGGGCAGAGAAGAAATGACTATTAATTATTGACATGGCTACTCCCTGTGTGCTGAGGAGGGAACTCCTGTTAGCCAGAGGCACTCAGTCCATGCAGGATAACTGGCTCACCATGGCTTGTGTTTACAATTAGAAATAGTGTCAGGAATGACAATATCCTATGGCCAAACACCACATATTTAGTCTGTGCATCACTGTGGTCCCTAAGGTCTCCAACCAAACTTTCCCCAAAGGGGATGAGTGTTGTTCTTAACTACTCCACCATTGCAGAGCCCAAATTCCTGCAGTGATTCCAGACAAGGTAATTAAACCCAGGGCTTACAGTTCTATTACGTGTGTGAGCCATGGAGCCATCTTTAAATACATTTAACAAATTCTTTGCTTTTTCCACACAGTCTGGGAAACGTGATTCTCAAAGCCCTTTCCCAGACACTCGTACAAACACAAGTACTGTGAGTTATTCCAAGGATCTATTGAAGAGAAGGAAAGAGGGACTAATGCTTTTATTTCAGTTCAAATTATTTAATCTTTCACTTGCTGCACTCAAGGCTGAAGTGCCATAGATGCAAAAGCAACTATTTCATATTTGTCTAGTGAGCACAGTTACTCCTGGGCTGTGTATTTTGGAAACCTCACTGCATTGTGTATGGAAAGCAGAAAGTAAAACCAGTATCATCCATTTTCTCCTACCACAATTCAAAGCTGTGGATAAAAAACTACTGAAGAAAGCTGGGTACTGTCATCTGTCAAGGGCAGAACATTTAAACAAGATGTTTACAGGACTGTCAAGATGTTTTGTTAAGGTAATGCACCTTGTTCTACAGAGTTTTCTGACAAGAGTTAGTGGGTTTTAATTAGTTTTAAAAAATTCTTAACAAAATCCTGGCAAGTGGTGACCTGGTTAAAAAAATGGACAACAATCCATGGACTCATCAAGGTAAAGAATGTGTCTACATGTGGTGAGAACTGACATCTGCATGAATGAGTCCATGGATTTGTCTGGGGACTTGTGAGGGAAGAGCTCTTTGAATGCTGAGGTATTTTTGGACTTACCTTGGTGGAATTTCTCCTCCTCCCAGCCCCAATTACACAAAGACCCTGTGCAGGCAGCTAATTACAATCCCTGCAGTGCAGGCCTGGCTCTCAGCACAGAGCAGGCAATACAGTGAATTAGGTGAGACTTAAACCAGCTGAACAGGGACATTGCTGAGAAGTGGAGCAACAAAGAGACCAACTGGAACAAGAGCATCTGGAATAAATTTAATGCAGGGAACCTCAGGAGCAGCATTCTGTGTTTAAAACAAATGCACTTTCCTTTCTGTCAGTTGCCAATTCCATGTTTGTAATAAGCAAACCTGACCTGTGTGTGATCTCAGATGACTCAAATAGTTGGCCTCTGTAAAGGAAATTGAGAAAATTCCTTCTCCTGTGTGGGCACTGTGCCAGCAGGAACAGTGTCAGCAACTGGGGAAAAGGGATCTGTCTGAAGTCTCTACAGGATGTAAATTGGGTGCACGTGGTGCTGCCAAAAGGTGCTGGGTTTCCCTGCTCCAGGTGAGCTGGGTTTCAGCAGTGCCACCCGTGGTGGCCGTGGAACAGCCACCAACTCTCTGCTTTATGGCTTCTTATGCAATAACAGTAGAATTGCTTAAAAAACATAAATCCATGGGAGCATTTAATAAATAGAAATCAGCAGTTGGAGATCAGTGGAGGCACACACCATCCTCCAGCACTGCAAGACCATCAGTTTAAAAATATAGAGGAAATACCTGAACACCTACACTAAGAAAGAGAAATGTCACTTACTACTCCAGAAAGCATTAGATCCTGAATTGTCATTCCAAGGCTCTTTTGTTCATGTGGCACTGAGTGTTAGACCCACCTTACCACTCCCCTAAGGAGCCAGCAATCCACCTGGGCTCTGGGCAGCCTCAGCATCCCTGGTGATGTCTCACCACCAGCAGCAGGACTCTGCAGCCACAGGAGCCATGACCACACAGGAACATTCCAGTGCCAGCTTTGCCAAGAGCCTCAGTTCACTCTCCTCTGTCCTCCCTGTCCTTGTCCCACCACAGCAGGGACCTCTGTGCTGTCAGAGCAGCCCAGCTCTGTGCTGCTGCATTTACAACAGTTCCAGGTGTGCCCTTTGCCCCCCGCTGTCCCTAATCCATGAACATTCCCTACACTGCCCTGAGTGACCACAGGGAAGGAATGACATTCCAGCTGAGCCCTGCTGCCAGGACCAGGGGTTTGCCCCCCACTTCCCCAAGCAGAACAGACTGAGGAACCCCCTCAAGCTGAATGACTGGGACAAGGGCACTTTTAGCCTGGAACAGTTCTCCAATGGCACTGTCAGGCTGTGACACAAACCAATCCTGCCAGTGTGAGGGAGGGGGAACCTCTTGTGCTGGACAAGCAGGTTTGTGGCACCTTAAGTGTGAAAGAACAGCCTGGAAAATGGCAGGCAGAGCTGTTCTTTGGACACTGCAGCTCCAACTAAGCCAAGCACAACAGAAAAGCTGGTTCCAAAAGCCTTTTGATGACCCTGGTGACTCTAAGGCTGATTCACTTCCAACCCCACAGGACAGGCTTTTACCCCACACTTCCCATCCCTGCTGGCAGGTCCAGCAGGGCCCTGGCAGAGCAACAATTCACACATGGCAAATCCACCTCACAAACATGAGCATTCAAGACAGGACAGTGGAAAAGAAACACCCAGGGGATCACTTGTCCTCCTTCACAGAGATCACACTCCAACCACACAGAGATTCCCAAACACTCAGGAAAAAAAACTACACCAGAAATGTCAAGCTCTGTATTTTAAACTGCACAGAGCTGTAGGGTGTGAAGAGGCAGGAAAATGCCCAGCAGGTTCTGCCTGTGCAGGGCAGGAGTGACACCCTGTGGCAACTGGCTTTAACTGGAGCACTCACGAGGGTCACACTGATCCAGCTCTTAATCCTGCTTAAATTAAGCACTGCTGGATATTACCCACTCTGGACTGCTGATGTTTTATTAGAAAACCAAGGTCCAGGATAGTGCACAACTTTCATTTACAACTTCAAAATGCATTTGCAGAGAATTTGTTATACTGCAACAGTTGCCTGGGAAGCAGTGGGTTTAGGCACAATCCTGCTGCCATACTTCCCACATCCCAATTCCCTTGCTAAAACTCCACTCAGCCCAGTGTGGTGAAAAACGAGGGAAGGAGATGAAATGGGAACCAAACACCCCAAGGAAAAATACAGCCATGTATCTCAGCCCTCTTATTTCTGGCACAGTGACACTGCAGGCACACATGGCCTTTTCATGCCACCGAGCAGTGGCTCAGTTTTCAGGCCCAATCTGTGCTGTATTTCTGCATTGTCAAGGCAGGCTGCTCTGGAAAGGGACTAAATGGTCCCACTCCAGAGACCAGACCCAAAGCCTATGCAGAAAGGAGTAGGTGGCACCCTGGGAGCCAGGATCAGTGTTACCCATCCCTACCTGCACCAAAGTATGGTATGCAAAGGTTGCACTAAGTGTAATTTTGGGCTCACCCATCCATGTGCTGATCCTCACACGGGCTCAGAGCAGAGCCCTGAGCATTCACTGGCTCCCTGTGAAGGACCCACAGTAACTCAGTCGTGGTCACCCCTGAACTGGGAGGCACCTACACGACCAAAAAACTGTCCTTTGCAAGAACTAAACCCTCCATCTCTTCCAGCTGCCTCCAACCTTTCCTGAGCTCTGTCCTTCCAGGCCTCTCCAGAACAAGTTCTATGCTTTGTCCCAGCATTTCACTCCCTTGACATAAGAATGATCCACTTGGCTGTTGCACTATTAATTTTCTTTTTTTGTTTCATCATCCAACTGAAAGCAAATACATCTGGATCAGCTTCAAAATGTTCCCCCCCTGGAGTGACCCTGGATTTCAGTTCAGGCCTTTAACACAAAGCATCACAACAGCACCACAGGGCTGGGTCTGAGCCACTCACACAGCAAAGGCAGTTTTTGTTTAGTGACTCCTGACGTGGGAGACAAGACTGTACCTGGGATTTCCACCCAGAATGTATGACCCTCTCCAGCAGGGAAGCCTGAAGCCTGTGTAAGTCCCAGATCCCTGGCATGATTACCAAACTGAACAAGTAATATTCATTCCATCTGTCTTTGACTCATTTTAAATTCCTATTCAGACAGGGACTGCCAAATGCAATTTAAGAAAGATTATCTAAAACCACACTTCATGACAAGGGTAGACTCAATTAAAACTTTCAGAATGATAAATGCTTTTCAGGTTTATCTGCTGAAAGCAATTCTGGAATCAGCAGATTCCCAATCCTGCATACATGCTCGTAGGATCCAGTTGTACAGTTCTGAAAATATCTGCAGATGTGCCAAGATGCTGCCTGGGAGAGCTTGTGGAACAGATTTTAGTATTGCTGAAATTAAAATAATTCTTTTCTGAAACATCTGGTTTAAAAAAAAAGATTTCACACTGGAATAATTTACTCACATTTATCTGTTCCTGAACTAAATACCTTCCAGAAGACTGAACTTGGGGTGGAAGAGCTGGGACATGCCTTTTTAATTTAATTAACTTCTTCAGAGATATTGACATGAACCAGAGCAGTGGGACTGGGGCAGCCAGAGCCATAGTCACACATGATTCTGCAGCATCACACCAGGACACTGCCAGTGCTCAAGGCTCCCAGCATGGCAAGGAGTATACTCCAAACAGCATGGATTTAGGAAGATGGATAAGGTAAGAATGGATCTGAAACTCATCCAGGTTTGCCAGGTGAAACATGTAAATTGAATTTGATTAATGCCCAGGTTGTTAAACAATGAGCCAGTAACTGATATGAGAGTCAATGATTTTATCAAGAGACTCTCAAGGGTCCCAGTTGTCCCACATTAAAACATTACAGTACACACTCCCATGTGGAGCCCTGTGCACCCACACCTACAAAACAGTCAGCAGCACTCAGGGAAAGGTTTAAGAGATGTGTTGGATGGTGGAAAATAAACCCAAGACATTTCCACAACTCACTTCTCCTGCCCAGTGAATGTGTCGAAGCAGCCGTTTGCCAGCAGCTGGTCCAGCATTGTCAGGAGAGGTACAGACACCCTGAGGAAAGAAAGTGATTCAACAATGTAAATACACTCCTTGGCATACAGATAGATTCTATTTTTAATCAGAAGCAAAGAAAGAAACTTCCTATGTACCTACACATATTTAAATTAGAACTCTGATTTACAGAGGAGGAACTTGTGTGTGTTGGCTGAACCCTCCTTGGCTGAGAGGGGACATTCTCTTCCAGGCAAAAGGAAAAACCTAATTAACAACACTCCTGCTTTACACTTGCAGGGTCCTGGAAACAAAATTAACAGTACCAGAAAGCATTAATTTGTTTTCTAGGATATAAACAATGTATTCCACAGACTGTGTCAGAAGTTACACCACCACATAAACCAGCACACATCTTAGCTGAATAACCATGGCCATGCTTTCATTTCAACAGTTGAGACAAGGCACAAAATAGCAGTACAATAGTGTTAGGACAAGGGGGAACGGCTTCAAACTGAAAGAGAGTAGGTTTAGATTAGTTAGGAAGAAATTCTTCCTTGTGAGGGTGGTGAGGCTCTGGCACAGGTTGCCCAGAAAAGTAGTGGCTGCCCCATCCTTGGGATATTCAAGGCCAGGCTGGACAGGGCTTGGAGCAACCTGGGATAGTGGAAGGTGTCCCTGCCCGTGGCAGGGGTGGAACAAGATGAGCTTTAAGGTCCTTCCAATCCAAACAACTCTATAATTCTAAAACCTGAATATGCAAAATATTTTACCAGCACCCCTTGATTATACATTTTAGGCAGATTTAGATCCAGTGCCACACATGTGGCTTCCAACACCTGCTGTTGAAGGGGGAAAAGCCAAGGAAAACCATTACCGGTCATTCCGCAGGTTGTCCTCAAAGACCTTCAGCAAGGTCTCACAGAAACCCTCCATGGCACTGGGATCACTCTGGATTTTCTTCATGTAGTCAAACAGGCTCTGGGCAGAGTATCTGAGCTGCAACAGAAGGAACCTCCAATGAAGGACAGGGAAAAACCCACTGCCACACACACAGAACACCACACAAGGCTCTGCAGGGTTGCCTTGTCCCTCCCCACCTGCACTGGGAACACTCTGCCAACAGCACCCACGTGTATAAATCACTAACTGTCTGTCAGGATTGTGGCTACTTTACCTTCCATAATCCTTTTTTAAGGAAGGGTTTTTTTCCTTTTTAAGTTTTGCCATCGCAGGAAAAAAGACCACATTAAAGCTTCACTGTTTGCTTCTCTCAAAATAAAACATCCCCAAACCACTATGATTATCCTACTTCACTTCAAATAATAATAATAATACTGTTATGTCTCTGAAAGTTAAAGAGCACACCAGGAGTTCACCAGGTAATATTTACTAAACAGCTGATGGAACTGAACCATGCAGACAAGGCTCCTGGCCACACAAACCAGCAGTAAACTTGGGTTAAAAATTAAAAACAACTCAGAAATAATGACTCTTGGTTTAACTTTATTATGCTACTCAGTTTAGAAAGATGGCAGAGGAGGGGTCAGTGCTGCTGCTCAGGGCTCAGCTGGACATGGTCCATGGGGTCACACAGGTCACCACAGGCTGCAGTGTCATTTGACAGCTCCTTATGGATTAGATGGGATATTGGGAAGAAATTCCTCCCTGTGAGGGGGGGGAGGCCCTGGCACAGGTTGCCCAGAGAAGCTGTGGCTGCCCCATCCCTGGGAGTGTCCAAGGCCAGGTTGGATGGGGCTTGGAGCAACCTGGGATAGTGGGAGGTGTCTGTGCCCATGGCTGGGGGTGGGATGAGCTGAGCTGTAACTCAAACCACTCCATGATTCCAGGATCTCCAGGAGCTGCTGTGCTCACCACGGACCTGCCATGTGGGAGGGGAGCAGCACAGCTCTGTGGGATCCCCCTTTTCCTGGGGATCCCCCACAGCTCACAGCACACCCTGGAAACATGGAACAAGGGGGGCAACAGGCTCCATGCACATTGCTACTAATGCTGAGTTTCCTTTTCTGGGAGAGCTTGGAATTTTAGTTTCCAGCCTCATCTTTTAAAATTACTTATTAATAAGTAAAAATAATTAATAAAAATTAATTTACTTGCCTTGAGGATGAGAAGAAAAATTTGTTGGGTTTTTTTTTTTTTTTTTTTTTTTTTTTTTTTTTTTTACAGAAACTACCTCAAAGGAAAATACCTCATCAAGGATAAACATAATCAAATTCCTGAATCCTCCTGACTCTGATGTGAGGATTATCCATCCTGCCAGGGCTTGGTCAGGAAGGGGATGATGGCTGGAGAACAGGGGGCTGTGGGAAGGGCAGGAGGGTGGATCTGTCAGTTCTGGTTGCAAGTGTTAAATCCTTTTCTGTTGGGTCAGGAGGGGGCTGTGAGCAGTGACTCAGCCTGGGCAGCTCATACAGAGCATTTTGATGGCTCAGCCAAAGGTGCAATCAGCTCCTCAAAGGACTGATCATCTCATCAAGAAAAGAAAATACTGGATGAGTATGAGAAATGTTCAAGTGTCTTCCTGAAAGCAAGTGTGAGCAATCTCTATTTAAACATTTTATCTAACTCAAATTTCATATCAGTAACGTTTATGGGTGCATCAGCAGGGAAGAACAAGAAACATTTTAGCCTTGGATCAAAACTCTGAATGAGTTTCCCAAAGCTTTATCCTTGCAAACAGCCCAGCCCAGCAATCCTGGGAAGCAGCACAGGCTGCTACCTTAACAATTCCTTCTGTACTGCAACATCCTGGACAACGGGTGAACTTAAAAGTATCATTTTCTCTCCAGTTTCTTTTGTCTCTCAACTACCTCTCAGACTCCACAGCATTTTTTGAAGGAAGCTGAATGACTCAGTGCTTTTCCTGGAGATCCAAATGACTGAAAAGGCCAGAATGGGCATGAAAGAAAAAGGGCACCACGAACAGCTACACATCAGGTGCTCCAGAGCTGAGCAAAGCCAAGGCAGAAAGCAGGATATGAGAACCACTGGAGAATGAGGAGAGCAAGTAATTAAACAAAATAGAAATTCAGGTGTGGATAAACCATCACATAACTGCTTAGGAGATAAAACAGGGGCATCTTCCCAATAGGCCACTGCAACTGTACTGGAAGAAACTGCAACATAACAAAATAACACGACATGAACAGGATAAATCCCTATTTCCCCCTCAGGTGAACACTCCTTTTGTCCCAGATTCAGGATCTGAGCTTAACTGCTCCCAAGTATTTGCAGAGAAGAGCATTTCCAAATGTCTTCCTCCTCTGTGCAGAACACAAATTCACACTACATCAAACGGGTGACATTTACCTTTCCCTGGGGTTCCACAAGGACTGTGAGAGGAAATTAGGAGGTTAATGGGTTGGAACTGGGACAGCTTTGGATACAAACTTAAGAGGAGGCCTGAGAATGACCTTGTTCTTATGAAACAGTAAAAACGAGGTTTGCCAAGCCTTGACTCCCCCAACATTTAAGCCAATAGTAGATACTGCAATGACAGACACATGATACAGGGAACAGTGTTCAAAGGGACCATTCATCTGATGATAAAATTAAAGTCCTGAAGATTTTATCCCCTGAACCAGGGGAAAAGTATGAGGAAGTGCAGTAAATGGAGAGGCACATGCAGCTCTGGGCACAAACCTTCATGAAATTATTCCTTGTCACTGTGTTGCAAAACTGAAGTACAATGCTGCTAAAAACCAGTTTTGAGGCAACAAGTGGGACTGATAGGGCCAAAGGAAGATTAGCTCAGGCATCCAGTTTATGACAGAGCATCCAAAAAATCTCAGCTAGCCACCAGTGATTAAGATGCCCAAAGCACACACGGGCTCTGGTTTGTACTTGCCAGCACCACCTGGGACACACCTGAGGAAAAGCCAGTGGGACACGGTGAGAAAGGAAGATCCTGGATGGGACAAGTTCAGTGGGTGGCCCTGTCCCACCCCAGTCTCCCTGGAGCCCCAGAAATCCTCATAAACTTCAGCCTCTGCACCCAACCCATCCCAAACTGAAGCCAAGTGAGGGACTGCTGGGAAAGCCCAGCCACAGGTACCAAAACCTGCAGTTTTCAAAGCAGAATTTCTACAGCACCTTCCCAGAGCCAGGACATCCCTCTAAGTGCAGCAGAAACCATGTTACACTCAATAAATCACACTGGGTTTGGATCATTTCTAATCCCAACACATTTACAGCACTGTTTTCACAGTAACTTCAGGAAAATATTGCATATAATTTAAATTTTAGCCCAAGTCACCTTGCAATGCTCCTTTAATAAATCAAATCTTTGGAGACTCAAACCAGTGATACTTCACAAGAAGCAGGAATATCATAATTCACACTATTTTTTAATTAAAAAAAAAGAATGCCAGAAATTATGCTCAAGTGTATTTTGCTCAAGATTGTTAATAAAGAAAACAGGATTTAGGGCCTGTTTCTTCAAACTAAATATGCATTAATGTGCATACAATTTGTCCCAGTCACCAGATGTTTTAGAACATCATTTACAAATGCCCCAACATTTTCCTCTGTAAAATCTAACACAGTAACACAGCCCTAGTTCTGGTCTGAGAGGAACTTTTAATATTCAAAATTGGTCGCTGCTTTTCTTTTTTAAGGTTTTCTATAACATTTTTAAAATGTAATATTCACTCTTTACGGGGGAAGGGGAATCACAGGACATTCTGTGCTTCAACAAAATTTTAAATGTATAATGAAATTATATCAAAATTATACCCCTGACCTCTGCAACTGCAGGGTTTGTGCACTGGAGAAAGACCAGCATTGTACATCTGATCTCCACACACTGAGGGGGTTTCATGCAGCCATAAGAAATATGCACCACTGTGGGCCAGATGTATAATTAGAAGATTCTTTTACACAGAGAAAGTGCCCTTTGAACCATGGCAATGGAGCAGAGTGCCAAATCCCACAGGGAATGACATCTTCTGTTTTTCCAGATTACTTCCAATGCTGGAGCTACAATTCTTCCAGCAGCCACCAAAATGCCTCGGAGACCCCACATGGCTCATTCCAGAAAATCTCTTTAACAAGGCACACAAAGAACTGCTCTTGCTAAATCTACTGCAGAGCAATTTTAACTGGGGCAAAATAGCCACTGACCACGGAATTACAACAGAGCCTTTCTCCTGCTAATTCCCTGAGATGACTAAAAGACAAACTGACATTTGAACTCAGATTATCTCCCAGTATATACAAAAATCTCCTAACTTTCTGACTTCCATGTCCATGTGTGTATGTGCACAAATATTTTTTAAGTGAGAGATGGAGGAGGGTCACAAGAACACACATGTTACTGCAAGAACATATATTTGAATAATCCTTTTCCTTCACCCAATATTTTAAAAATCTGCTTCTTTCATATGGATTTAATAGAACACTTCTTAAAATTTTCTATTAATGTTTTAAATCAGTCTCTGGATATTCAGCTACAGGCTTTGACAGAGCAGTTTGAACACAAGACATGTTGATTTTAATTTCTATATCCCATTTTAGATATTAAATGTAATTCACCACACACCTATACTGCCAAGTACCCTGTACTTGGAGCCTCCCCTGCACTCCAGGCTGACTCCAAACAGGATTAGATCATCTTCTTTCTAAAGCCAAAGCCCTTGAGAATACTTTAGCCGGAACAAACCTTTAGCATTAAAGAAAACTGCAGGGTCACAGAAAGTTAACATTTCAAAATCAGACTTTGAAAACAGAAGGTTCCCTTAACACACTGGCAGATGGCAACAAGGGAAGGGAGCAAAAAGTAACTGAAGTGTTTCCACTTTTCAAAACCAAGTGCAAGACTTTAGGGGGAAAAAAATAAAATGTTCACTAAGAATTTTCCCCTGACCTCAGTTAGCAGCCAGAATGTCTGTTTCTCCACAACTTTCCTCCTTTTTATACTCAGACAAATAACTCTGGTTTTGGTGGAGCCTCCTATAATTAACTGTGTTTGACTGAAAGCTGAATTTCATGTGCATGTTTGTTATTAAAGAAATCTGTTAGGAGTTACATTGTCTGTCTGATAATTATTGTCACAAACCAACACACATATGTTTCCAAAGTTTTAAAATAACCGTTGCTGTATAATTAGCTGCCATTTTAGAAACATTAAAATGCTCAAAATTGGTTTAAATACACAAGACTGCCCAGACACCAAATATTCAGCTACATCAAACCCAAAGGTTTATGGACATCTCTTGATCCCAAGAGCAGAACCCACAGCACCAGCCAAAAAATATCATTTGGGCACGTTGTGACTGAGAAGGGGAAGCCATGGGAGACAAGCTCAAGGTTTCACCTCCCTCCTGAGACCCAGCAGGAGCTGTTCCCTCACCACAAAAACTGTTTCCCAACACTTTTCCCTTTTCTAGCAGCTTTCTTAATTTGAGATGGAAATCTTAATTAGAAACACTCTTAACCACTGTTGGGATGCTGACACTCAACCTCCTCCTGTTACAGGACCATTGGGATTTAAAGATTAAACTGACAGTCCAAAATATTCTGCTACTGGTCTGATATTTCTCTGTGGTGTCATATTGAACCATGTCCTTACCCCTTATTTTACATCTTAGGCTACATCAAATCACAGAAACACTGGAAGTCAAATATCTTGAAACCAAGAATTCTGAAACTACCCATGCAAGCTGTAATATAAGGACAGAAGGATACACTGACATCATAATGAAGTTCAGAAGAATTTGGCAGCATAAGAGGCTGCCAAAGCCAGTGATAGAGAGATTGTTCATGCCAGAAGGCAACTGCAAAGCTCAGAAGATTGACACAAACACTTGAATGATATTTCTTTGTAATGGAACTTCTGGCATCTCACTGGTACTTTGCAGAAATTGTATCAAAATTCAAAAATAAATCTGTGCATACTGTTAACACATATTGACAACTAATAGTTAACAACTGCATCAGGTGACAAACGAAAACAGGTTTTCACCTCATCTGAGAAGAGCCATCACCTGGCACTGAGCTGAGGGGCTCTGCCCCTGCTCCCAGCTGGGAGGGTCAGCACAGAGGTGAGAGCTGAGGGACCCCCAGCCTGGAACCCCTGGAAGCAAAGCACCCTCACTCCCTGTTCCCTGCATGCTCAGCAAGTCAAGATAATTATCCTTTAAGATACAAACAAGAAGCCCATCACATTTACCACTATAACCTGAGTTCTTTAAAAATCTGAGTTCTCAGAGCAATCACTGTCTGCAATATCCACTGGCAAGGACTCCACACTCGAGGCAACAATTTGATCCCAGTCCTGCCAGGCAGCAGAGCCACTGTGAGTCCTTACCGTGGTCTCTGTGAGTCCCCCCACGGACACCGAGAGCCCCAGGAGCACATGGTACTGGTAGGCTGCCAATCCCAGGAGCTGGGTGATCCGAGGGAAAGCCTCGGATGCAGCATTCCAGTTCAGAGTCTCTTTCTCTGACCTGGGGAAAGGAGAAAATAAAAACTCATCATGTGTGGGTGCCTTGCCTTTCTTGTCCCCACATTGCTACGACGGCTCCTTCACGTCAGGGAAGGGAGTGTCTGAATTACCTAAAAATCAGATTAAACATTGGTCTTGGAGCATATGGGGAAAACAGTCAAAGCCTCAGCCACTGCCAGTAAAATGAAGTAATCCTCAAGTCCTTGTTCTGATCCAGATATGGGATTGGAACCACAGTTTCCTTTTCCCACTTTTCTCTACATCCAGCTGCCTTTCTGGAGTTCCATTCTGAGTCCTCTCCCACCAACAGCTACTCAATAACTGATCCAAAGACAGATCTGTCCCAGGGAAGGCAAACACACCCCTCTCCCCACCACAGATGGATCAGCAGCCTTGCAGACAGAGCACTTGGAGCTGTGGGAGGTTGAGATTCTCCTGAACACTGAATGAGGACACAGAGCTGGATGCTCCTCCTTCCCATAAGGTATTATAATCACCATTCAGGAATGAGCTGCTCTCATTCTTGCTTTAACTGTGAAGTCCATCTTGGAAAATTACTCCAACTAGAAGCTTGGTTAAAATAATACAATTCATTAAAAATTAAGATCAACGTTTTCCAGTTGAGGAAAAAAAATATGTTTGTGCACATTCATAGGACACTTCAGTGAATCCCTGACAAACAGCACCAAATATTCCTCCACACACATATTGGGTATTTGGCCACAAAATTTGTATCAGGCTGCTTGTGTTATGGTGTTTTACTTCCAGTGGTTTAGGATGTTTTTCAGTCTCTTACCTTGGAAATATCCTCTCCAGCTCTTCCCGATGAGGGATGTGTGGAACTGGAGGACGGTCAAAGTGTAAAAGGGTGAGGAACACAGACCCTGCATGAGCTCGAAATTTATCTATTTTTTCAGCTGATTGCTGAGCCAGCCAGCACATAATCTGTTTGCAGCTATAAAGAAAAAAACAATCACATCATTTAAGCAGGAGAATTGTATTGAAACTGTTTGAATGAATGCACATTTTTGAGTAGAAAACTGCACATGTAGCAGAGGACAAATCTCATATGACCCAAATGAATCATTACTTCAACTCTGACTAGTTTTTAACAATATCCTATTTTGCTTATGTTCCTAACTGAACTCTCAGCTACATTACTGTGTCCCACAAGGCCCTTTACCACCTCAGAAAGGACAACTAATGATAGTAAAACCAGCTAAAATTCCTTCAGCAAGACCAGGAATATTCAGAAAATGGGATCCAGCTCTGTCCAGAAACCAACACTGCTATTAGATAAGTTTTGCTGTAGCTCAACCAATGCTTAAAAATTGGTAATTATTATTTTTTTTTTTACTATTAGGAGTATTGCATCACAAAATCAAAAATCAGGAGCTCAGTGTAAATCATCTTTTCCTGTATTTTCTTACTAATAATGCTGCAAAGAAATGAATACAAGCTGATCCCCACATGTGATCACAGTCCAGATTAATGATGTGATGCTCAGGATAAGCCAGTGGGTCTGTTTTGGATATAAGTGAACAGCACTGGCAAGCTCCACAGAGGAGGCAGGTATAGCCCAAATCCCACAGATGTGCTGTATTCCCAGGGTGGGATTGCCACCCAGGTTCTCCTCATAAGGTCAGTCTGAAAAACCAGATACAACATCTTCCACATCTGGGTGGGTGTGAGCTCCACGCACTTCTGCCAAAGGTTCTGCCCCACTCAGCAAAGCAGGAAGTACACAATGTACAAGCAGTGCTTTGCTGTAAGGCCTGGAATGCAGTTCTAAGAGAGAGGACACACAAACAGACAATTACACACATGCTGGCATTAATTAACTCTGCCTCGTTCTGCACCAGCAGCAGCGTCACCTCCATCAAACTGGTCATGGCGGCTTCGCGCACCCTGAGGAGACAGAGACACATCCCAGGAGTGACACACAGTTCATGAAACCAAGACATCAGCTGTTAAGTCAAACCCTGGCAAAAATTCACACCAATGAAAGCAGTGCCCTCTGAGAGCAGTGACATATTTGGGGAGGAAGAGGAGGGTGCAGAGCTGCCCCCCAAGCCCTGCTCTGTGCAGTAAAGCCCATTACAGCCATCCCAGCTTCCAGGCAAGTCCCTGCCCCACCATCCTGGTTTTCATTCCAGCCACGTGTCATCAGGTTTATTCTTTATTTTAACAAGGTTAAAATTGATAATGATTAGTAATATTCAGTATGCAAGTAGGTGTGTTTAAACTTGTCTACTTGAAATCACCTTCTAAGAAGGCCAACCCACATTTTAGCATTAAGTACTGTTAAGAGTGTCATATTCTTGTACATTTTAAAGCTTAGTATTTCCAGCATTAGAAAAAGGTAGTGGCTCAGAATGGCTTAAATCTGTATGCTACATAAAAATTAGCTTTATGAAAAAGATTGGCTAAAGTAACACTAAGTTATGCTTCAAGTGAGTCTTGTCTAGATGGTGAAGATCTGCTGCCTTCAGGATGTCTAAATACAGTATTAATAAAAATAGTGTAATTTCAATTAAAAAAAATCAATATGGTTGTTTTAAACCACGTCTTGTCAATCCATGAGTTTTTAAAAGTGGTTTCTTTCTTAAGACATGGGAGGACCATGGCAGGTCCTCACTGGGTTACATGACCCTGCAGAAGACCAGGACCAACATGTTCATCTTATCACAGGTAATGCCAGCCTTTCTCAATAATGATTTAAATTATTAAAAAAAAGGGAAAAATAAATATTTCAAAAGGTACACCTGCCTCCTGTGGAAAGAAATACTCCTCTTACAAATTTCAAAAACAACTTGAAACTAGTTGCAGATGCAATCTAAAACTGGGTGAGACATTTGTTATAATGGTAAAAACAGGTAAAAGGTAAATTACATCACTTTTTCCAAAGTAGCTTAATGCAAGTTTGGCAGACTTTCATCAACATATGTTTTGCTACTTTTTCATACAGTATCTGACTTGGATATTCACATCTAACACCTTTAGAAAGATCAGACATGTTCCAGCAAACAATCTGTCAAAAGAAAGGTAAAGTTTGCATATGGGGAGTAAAATTGGTGAAACTTTCCCACGATTCCATTTACAGAAATACAAAAATTATACACCAAAGACAAAGGTCTTTCCAGAGAAATGGCATTTTTCTCCCATATCTTTTCATCTTAGTCAATTGTTTAGAAGAAACAGAGTGAGCAAACACTGATATCTGAGAGGCCACAGAAGCCTTCAGCAGCCCACAGTTTGCCATGAGAAAAGATCCTCCTTCCCCCTCTGATTTACCTGTTTCTTCACTTGATTTTGGCTGGAATTGCCCAAGAAGCACGAAAAAAAGAAATCTAGTGCTCAAAGCACATTTGAATTTTAATGGGTGTTGGGATTTTAATTTCCTCTGGATTTCTTTGAAAAATTCCACTTTGTTTTGTTTTGAAATGAAGACACAGACAAAGGATAAACAATAGGTGTGGGGAACTGCAGTGGGAGCTCTCAGATGTGGAATTTAACTTGAACACCTAATTACACCCAGCCAGTCCTTATCTACTCCAGTATCTCACTTGGTTTTGAAAGCACAGACCTCAGTATCTCTTCCTTTTCTCTGCCTCCCCACCCAATATTGTTGCTCTTCCATTTTCTGTCTCTCTCCTGTGTTGGGGACACATTCACCTCCCTGCTGCTTTGACAGAAGGCAAAGCCAAGCTCCACCTTCCCTGGACAAGCTGGAATGACCTGCTCTTGATCCTCTCTAGTTTGCATCCTTGTTTCCTCTTCTAAGCTGGACATGTCAAACACGCCTCCCACTCTCTGATTCCTTGCCCTGTGTTACTATTTCCCTGTCCTACAACAATTTTACCAGCCAGGACTAAATGCTGAGGAGTTGGGTACCACTGGAGAAAACAGGGAAAATCCAAACCCACAAATATTAACTCAGGCTGACACCAGCAGCCTGGATTATTTGCCTTGGGTACTTTTCCAACACGTTTGTAAATATTGTAATGAAGTGCTAAAGGGACAAGGCTCATCATCTAAAAATTGCCCAATGCTCACATGGCACCAAATACCTTCCTCCTGCTTTGTGCTGGAGAACTGACAGTTCCCTTTCTGTGCAAAGACAGGGAGGTTATTTATAATTATTGCAGCCCAGCCTGGAACTGGTGAGGTCTCACACTGGCAGTGACTCACAGAGCACAACCATTAAGTTTCAACTGTGGTATAAACTGGCAAAGAACAACTCCAGCATGGCACATACAGCACAAAAAAGGCACAATCATCACTTTTCTGCCTACAAAGACCAGAGGTGGTTACAGGGTGTGTTGCAGCAGGTCCCATTCAGTGATTACCAATGTACCTCACAGCACCTGCCCTGTGCTCCAGCCTCATGAGGAATCCTGGGGAGGGGAATCCTGCTTAATTAACTTTTATTTTTTAAAATAAACCTGGGGCTACCAAATAAAATAACGATGCTAAAGTCAAGAATGAGCAGGACAGAGCTCTAAACCAATCTGAGCCTGACCAAAAAGTCCCCAAACTCATAGGATGCCCATTTGGCAGCACGTGTTATCCCACTGGATTTGGCCAGGGACCAGCAGTTCCATGTTCATACAGTACTGAAGCAGTACAGTGCTGGAAACACCCTTCAAACAACAGCACAGTGACTGGAAAAAATGTCTAAAGCACTTATTTCATACAAACACTCCACAGGGATAGAATTGAAACAAAACACCCAAACACTCCATGTGCTGTCAGACAGGAACTTCAAGAAACTGGGAAAAAACCAAAATCTTTTCAATCAGCAAAATTACTTCTTAGCAGTACTTTTCTGGCACTTGCTCCTTTCATGCTTGAAATGTAGCAAAAGCAGAGCCAGAAACCAAATCTGAACTATCAACAGGTTGTTAATTTATAATCCTGAACACACATCTCTGTACCCAGAGACACTTCATACAGGCAGGTTAAATATATATATCTTACCACATCATTACCACACCACACAAACAGTATCACCCACACGGTTAAACAAGGCTGATACTTTATGTGTAGAGTCATTTCTAAAAGCAACATATATCTACACACTTTCCAAATAAAATTATGGATTAAGACAATAAAATTAAGCAATATTTCTCAAAACCAGACTTTTACTCAAAATCAACTCCCAACAACTAAAAGACAACTAAAATGAATTTATCACATTAATTTCCTTAGTTTATGGCTTCTCTATACAAGGAGTCACTGTTACTGCTCTGAGGGTTCTACACAGCATCAAAATTATCATGTATTTTAAATCTGCAGATACTGGATTTATTCCTGAATTTTGATAATTTATTATTTTTTATTAAGAAGTACAATTTCAGTCTGGGCATATTTGTGCTCATAAATGAATGCAGAAAAGTACCCTATAATATATCCTGAATCTTCTTCATATATTAGGGGAACCTTGAAGGTTGAAGAATGCCACAAAAATATGACTACTACAGACTTACTAATATTAAGATTTTATTAATCTTATTATCTTATTAATCTACCTGTTCTATAGATTTCACATCAGCAGATACATTCCTACAGAATTATGATTTATTTTTGCAGTCTCATAGCTGAAATCATTGAAACTCTAAACTTCCAAAAGAATCAGTGATGCCACGGCACAATTCATAAAGTTTTTATCCATCTCAGTCGGTCACCAAGGTCGAAAATGTGTCACTAACACGTTATGCAGCTGCTCCCTCTCCTGGCAAAAAATCCCCACAACAGGAACAGCAGCAGAGCTCGAGCAGGATCAAATGTGTTGTGTCAAAGAAGTAATGTGTTAAATCCCTGTACTTTTTGCACCAGATTACATTCCTGATATCCACTAAGAGAAAACAATGTCATCCACAAACCCAGAACAAGGCTGAAGTTGTTTTAACCACAACAGTGCCCGTTTTCCCAGCTCTGGGAGCAGGGACAACCAAACCCTCGTCAGCCTCGCCTTTCACCGCTACTTCCCTTCCCGCACTCGTCCCTCCCTTGGCTCAGATCTCCAAAAGCTTGGAGCTGTTTCTGGCAGGGTTTGGAAACACAGGAGGTTTTGATTAGGCACCAAAGGTGGCCCTGTGCTGGTCCCTTACCAGCCCCCGACGTCCCCCCTGCTGTCCGTGGTGTAGTCGGTCACCCCGGTGAGCAGCGTCGTGTAAATGTGCTCCACGTTAGCCCTGCACACAAACTCCTCCTGGGAGCCTTCTCCCTTCACACCTACTGTCTGGCAAACCCTTGAAAAAGAGAAAAAAAAACGGGGTGGGGGACAAAATCACAACACAAGCAAGGAGAACAGGAAGATCAAGCTTTGTGCTGGCGCTTAATAAAATTCCCTGGACACGGATCTGCTGCAGCTGGAATGAGGAATATTTCTGAGCCTACTCAGTTGTATTGGGCCTGAGAATTTCTGAGCAGTGTTTAGGTTAAAGCAACACTGGCAAGGCTAAAATCTCAAGCAGGGAAGCAGATTGCTTCCATGTCTATAAAACTCCCAACAGGAACATGCTTCAGGTACTGGCAGTCTCTGAACACTCTTCAAAGTGAAGTCAGCAAAGGGCCAACACCACCTGCACTGAACTTGATATTAAAATTCCTTACCTTGAAGACATGGTTTTTTTGCACTGGAACAGTTTAAGAGCATAAAATATACATGTATAGTATGATACTGTTAACTCCACCTGCACTGTGACATGTCAACATGGAAAATATTCCTTCAGAGAAAAAGCACAATCCAGTCTTCTTAAGATTGTGGAAAAATATATATTCTTCCTCCTCACTAAAGCTCATTAAATTGCAGCCCATGAGAAAGGGAAACTTTAAAATATATTCCAGGTAGTCAGTTAACTGATAAAAAACACCATCAAAGCTGTACTCCATCCTCAGGTGTGTGATAATGCTCTAAATCAAAACTAAATTGAATAATGGAGATGCTGAGTCACACTTTAAAAACATGTGTGTCACAGTGTTAGAGATTTTAAGACTCATATACCAACTGCCAGCTGAAAGCAGAATGGACAGGAGAAACCTTCTACAGAGAGAATTCAAATTAGATAAAAATAGAGATGATAAACATACTTTGCAATTGCTATTAAGGCATCTCTTCTGGATTCTGCAAAGCTCACATCTTCAGGGGAAATCAAGGTAACTTTTTTCAAACCTTCCAAAACCTGAAAAAACCACAAATATTGAGATATTTAAATCCAACGCATTTTTTATTATGTTAGATTTAGATATATAGATATATATCTATCTCTCTCTATATATATATGTATATATCTATATTTAGATAGATAGAACAAATTAAAATTGTTTGAATCCTGTTTGAAAGAACCAAGCAGGCAACAGAGTTTGGTTTCTCACCAAGACTGGCCATCATGCCTCCCTTTTCCCTTTGGAATGTCCCATAGCACAGGGATAATTCCACCTCTGGCTTCTCCATTAACACTACTAAAGGAGGACTAAACATTAATTATTAGAAACTATGGCAAGCTCCACTCATGATGATTTTCTGGAGTTACTGTACATTAGAATTCAAACCCCTTTGACAAAGACCTTTAATTATGATCATTATTATTTCCTGGATTACTGACAGAGGTTTCATTCAAACACAGAGTTCCCTCACCTGTTGGAGCCTGCCCTTCAGCAGAAATCTTGGAAGGGCCCCAAGAGCTCGTGAAAAGCCACAACGAATCATTTCCTCTGTGTTTTGTAGTTCTGAAACGTACTGTGTCACCAGCTCATCTGGAAAAAGGACAGTTGCAGAGTGAAAAGCAACTATCACATCATTACCATTTCATAATTGGCTAAGGAAAAAAAAAAAAAATAAGACAGGAAAAGATCCTCTAAACAGAACAACTAGAAAATTTTGTAATTTTTTAAACTAAAATGCAAACATCTTTAATTTCCTACAGGAAAAAGATGAAAAAATTAAGATGCTTATTACATGAATAAATGAATTCTTATTTTCTGTCTATAAATCTGACTGTATTTAGACTAATCCTACTCTTTCAGAGAGAGAAAAGACAAAGTTCTCAATTTTAAAGGGTTATCTTGTTTTAAAAATCCAAATAATAGATATAAGCATAAATTTCTATGCAAACACAGGGGAACAAGTTCTCTTATAGGTCATCATTTTCCACCACTAGAGAAGTATTCTGTGTTAGGAAACAGATGTCTCTGGTTTGGTGAAGGTCAGTTATTGACAGTTTTCCCCCAGAACACTCTTGGAGTCTTGTTTAAACACACACACAGATTATTCCTAAGCAATGAGATAATTTCATATCATTTTTTATAGACAGACAAAAATGAAGTTGGGTGTTTTGGAGGAGAAAGCTCAAGAAAAAGTGACCCTTTGGTCCTGTGCACTGGCACAATGGGGACAGTGGCTCTGCAAACAGTAGCACAGTCAAAAGGCCAGGAATAAACTCAACTGGGCCTGGAAAAAGGAGCCTCAAAACCAAAGTAAAGCAATACAAAGGAGAAAATACGGGTGAATTAAAAAAAAAAAGTCAGGAATCTAGTTATGCATTTGTGTTATGTTATAGTCTTTATCTCAGACTCAGAGAAAATACTTCCTTTACCCAATTTTTCATATTAAACTGTTTGCAAGACACAGAAAAACAAGGTACTCCAGAAAAGCTTCTAAGAACAACCAAGACAGCACTAGAGAGCTCTGTGATAAACACAGCTCTGCTTCAGAAAGGAGCAAGGTGGTCTTGTCCACTGCTTTACTGAACAGAAGCTTTTTAACCCTCCCAGAAAAAGAGCCAGAGCTCCTGGGAAGATTCCATAATTGTGCCACTGCTTACTGTAATCTAAGATTCAAACCATTGAGCAATATTTGCTAGAGGAAGAAAGAAGAGTTGCCATAAGAAACTCCCCATTCATCACAACTCCTGACTATTTTTTTTAAACCCCAGTGCAACCAACAGGCCTTGACTCATCCCTCACACCAGGGCCCACCACCTTCACACAGGCACATCTTTTATTTCCAACTTCCCACACCTCTGGGGGCTGGGACAGAGTCCTGAGCCACAGGAAGCACAATGTGACAGCAGGAACATCCCAACAGGGAGGCTGTGACAGCCTCCACTCTGACTGATGGAAATGTGAGATTGACATTTTAAACTAAATGACATGACAACCAACAAGCAGCTCTTGACTTATAACCACTCAGTAATTATGGTGGAAAGTATAATGCAAATGTTAATATTCTTCTAAGAGCCTTTGGTTTTCACAAACCAACAGGGCCTATGAAGTGTCTACAACATTAATTCCACACAACCCTCCCTGAAAGAATATTAAAAGAGAAAGTCAGCAAAACCAAACCAGAACACATTAAGACAGAAAAAATAAAACAAAGAGAAGGTCAAAACAAACAGAGGCAAAAGAAGTTATCCAATAAAGCTGCAGCCTTGTAGGGACAGATTCAGAATGCCAAATTGTTGAAGTATCTTTGATTTGTATTTTCATTTTAATCTGTGAAACACTGCTCAAATTTTACCAAAATTTTTGCTTTTGTAATCCCCTTGATCATGTTTAGACCTGCTTTAACTGACTTATCTAAGGCACCTGCACTGGTGCTGAGTGTCTTCTGCACTGCACCTTCCACACAAACCTGCATCCTCAGCCACGATGGGGAGCACTTTGGGGAGTGGATTTCAATCCCACAACAGACAGAGTTTCATGGACATGAAATGTATAGGTTTTACTGGCACAGAGATGAAAATGCACCTTTTTTTTTTTCTTTCAAAAGATGCTTGCACGTGTAATGGCACTTTTGTGTGGAGGAGGCTCTAGAGCAGTCCAGGCCAAATAAAAGTGTCATACAGACAGAGCTCACCAGAGGTTTTTAAGACCAGAAAAATTCCCAACTCACAGTTCTATTCCAGAAAGTCTGATGAAAAGTTCTGCCTGTATCTACAAATCTGACTGTAATTGTGTCCCTAGACCATCATGGCCACATAACACAAGCCAGATGAAAGTTAACCTGGAATCCAGGAAAAAACACTGAGTTATCACAGGGATCTAAAGGTGCAGCCACCCATTGCTGTGCTTCCAGCAGTTCCCTTCTCCCTGCCCATCTGGACATCTGGCTGAGTTTTCCAGTCACTTTTTCAGAAACTTGAAACACAAAATGAGACCTGTCAGCCTTACAACTCATTTTTAGCTGGTTTGCTTTGATTCCCCATTGTCTCCTCCTGCCCATGTTCTGGTTTTACACATGAGCCTTTCCTGGGGCTGTGGGGTTTTATCTCCCTCAGCACCATATCACATCTCCCCATGCTGCCCACAAACACTGGCAGCCAGGGCCAACCTCCAAGAAGGAAAGGGCTGGGTCTGGAATATTATTTTTTTTACAAAATATAGAGATTCAGCAATATAATTTATTTTTTTTAAATCAGGATAGGCTGCTTTTATACCTCAGCCATAACTTCTTTGAGGCATGGACTGCATATAACTATGTCTGTGATTGGCATTATGTTATTTTATTCAGTATCTGTAAATTCACTGTCATATTTACAAAAACAAGAACACAAACCTTGTTACTTTTAGAATATTTATCTGTACAATCAGTAATCTGTCTCTGATGGACATGATACAATCTGATACTTGAAACAAAGAAAAGTCCAAGAAAAACAGTATAAAAAAAGATGCTGATTCATATGTCCCTAATAAAAGTTGAAGCCTCCTCCTGTACTGCTGATCCAAATCCAAACACAGGAGGTTTCACATGCAGGTTTACAAGAACTCTGGGTGTCCCTGCAGTCCCTTTCTTATCCCTAAGGAATTATTCTGTAAATCAGCCACAATCTCTGGCAAACAGTTTGTGAAAATGTCTCACTTCATCAAAATTTAGGATTTGCCACAAACACATCATTTTTATTTCTTTCTTTTACAACATGAAATAGAAAAGCAACATACTTTTCCTAATATCCATTATTGTGGTACCTTGTATTCTAAAGTCTAAAGCCAGCAAAGCCCCAGAGACATTTCCCAGACTTCCAGTTGGTTTTATCATTTTTTCCTGAAGAATTTTAAGGTTCTTTAAAATCAGTGATGCCCCTCCCCATCCTATGCAATACCTCCAAAGTGCAAGTTAGGTCCAGCCCAGTATTTTGTGCCTCTATGGCAAACATGAGTCATTACCCTGCAGAGCTGGATCAGCTTCTCCCTCCTCATTGATGTAAAATTCATTGCACAGGGCAGCCAGTGCACACACTGCAGACTCCTGCAACAAAGACACAGCTGTGAACAAGATACTTTTACTCAGGTCATCCTTTATGATAACTGTGCTTAGAATTTGTAAGGAAAAATAAAGTGGATTTTAAAAAAAGTCATTCCCTTCAGCTACTAGCATTTACTTTCTTTTATTTCTTCTCAATACTCGTTTAAGAACACAAAACCTATGTAAGAAAAAAATCAGATTCTACTCCTACTCCTTCAAAATGACCAGTAAGATAAATTAGTGTTTAAAACAGTAAGAGTAATGTATGAACTGTATTTTCGCTTCAGTTGAAAGACTTTCAGGATGACACAGCATTACAAAATACACAGGTCATTATTTTATTTTCCATATATTGGTGCCAGATTGACAAGAAACACAAATTTCCCCAGAAAGCCACAGAAAGGAAATACAGAAAAAAACCCCATGGACTGAAGGTTATAAACAAATAACCCAAAATATCCAGTATCACAGGCCTTGTGTCTCCATATTAATTGATTTAGCAAAGGATCAAAAGTTGTGTCTTGGGCCTAAACCTCATTTTTAGTGTTTTCAGTCACTGATACAAAACACAAAATAATTCAGCTGCTATTCCAACACCACCTAACAGGTTTTCTCATCAAATTTATGGCTGAATTACACTTTTCAGCTACTAATATAATGCTGACCAAGATTATAATAAATCTGAGAGCATACAAAAGCTATGCATTGTTCTCTTCACATTAATAGCAATGTTACTTATGAATACTCATGTTCTCCAGGTACAAGAAATCTTAAACATGAACACAAATCCTGCCCAGCTGATTCACTCTGCCCTCAAAGGCACCTCAGACCTGTTCTCTATGCAAAAGCCAGGACTTGAAAGAAAACCAGCATTCATCTAAACAATATTTTAACTACCACAGGTATTACAGTAGCAAAATATACAGAATTATCTGCTTGCTGTAGATCAGAGAAAGGTTTGGAAGGGACCTTTAAAGGGCATCTCATCCAACCCTTGCCATGGGCAAGGACACCCTGAGCCAGAACAGGTGTCTCACATCCTTCACTTTGTAATTTAATGTTTTTTCACCTTAAATGTATGAAGTTACATTGGAAGAGTATCCTACATATAAAAAAAAAAAGATTATTCTTCAACATCTTAAACATTGCCTGTAAAAGTATTTCTCTCTAAAAGAGATACAGAAATCAAGTGAGAATTGACATTTACTAAACATACTTTGCTCAGCATTAATTAATGTTAACCAAACAAGTCCAAAGTCTCTAAAGCCTATAATTAATTCTTCTAAGCTTGGTTTAGAAGTTCCAGTTACAAGACAGAGAGACACTTGGAATAAATTGTTCATGCCTATAGAATATCCTAAGAATTCAAATTTTACTTTTGAATTTTCTTCAGTGATTTGGATACATCCCAGTCTACTCTGTCTCCCAAGGATGAGCTGTGAGATACTTGGAATGACTTTTTATCTTATTATTAAAACCAAACACAGTATGTTAAATTCAAATTGTCTCTGTGCTGGCTCTAAGCTCAAACAGGGCAGACAAAAATTGCCTTTATAATTCATCAGAGCCTTTAAGATCACGAGATCAAACTGCCATGGGATTTCTTGGGAAAATTAAGGTAAATAACTGGAGCTGTTAAGATCATCTACATAAAAAAGCATGAAATCCATCAATGGATTCAATGCTCAGAATCAGAGCAGTTTGAGAATACAGTAAAAGTATTTGCAGCAGAGTTTGATGGAAAATCTGAGCACATTGTCCTGAGTAACTGTGGCAGCTCAAACCAATGTGCACAGAGTTGGAAACAGCCTTGGTATGTCAGGCTTGAGGACAACGATCCAGAGTATTTTTAATTCTCACTGAAACCATCAGAAACAATTTTAGGCAAATTACAGACATATCAGAACAGAACCAAAATGCTCTCCCAATGTAACCATGCAAGTGGCTTCATCAGTGACTCTTCAGTGCCCAATTCCCCAGTCCAAACACACAGACAAGGACAACCTTTGGGATAACTGTTCAAGAATTAATCAGGAAGGTCCATTTCAATTTTGAGGAGTCCAAAATAATTTTTAAAAAATACCCCTTCTTACCAATCAAAGAAACAAATATTCGAGAACCAGTTAAATCCCATGGAAAATAATCCACCACATATTTCTAATTCTGTATTTAATGTGACCACATGAAGGGGGAGAAACTCCTGTACCTTTATATGCTGTCGTGCAGCACTGGAAACAAGAGTGAGATGTCTCAGACTGTCATTTATCAACCACTGCCAGCCACCTGCAATGAGAAGGATCATAAACACCATTAACTTTTCTTATTTTCTCAATTTCAACATTCACAGTTTTATTTCTTACACACCAGCAATTGTACAGACTGACCTATTTCCTTGTTTTTCAAACCAAACAAGGTTGTGTCTCTCTGCAGCTACTCCAGCTTGGTTTGCAATGTCCACACCCTGTGCCTGGTGATGCTCAATACCAACACAAATTTTTCTTGTCAAGACAACAGCTGCAAACCAAATCTTCAAATACTATCAGCATCTGTTGCAATATTTGTGTATTTTTTTGATTTTTTTTATGGGTTAGGCCACCCAACCTCATTGCCCTTGCTTCTTTGAAAAACCATTTGTTCATACTTCAGTTTAATGAATAGCTACTAAGATCATGGAAGGTTATTTAAAACAGGACATACCAATTATTGGATCTCCTCTAAATGGCATTTTTGATAGCGACAGTTTTTCAATTAAAGTGCAGACTGTAAGAAAATAAGTTTGAGAAGTTAATAAATAAAAAAGGGGAAAATTGTAGCAATTTTTAAGATATAACCACATGAACTTCCATTAGCATTAATTTTCAATAGAATATTTGCAAATAAATGTCCAAAATAAGGGAAATTAAAAACTGAAAGGAAGTTACACTTCTACAAAAAATAGCTACTACACAGTAACTGTTCTCTGACATGAGTCAGCCCCATCATTCATGGCAATCCCTTGTTTGGAGGGATGTTTTCCCCCTCTGCCACTCAAGGGGTGCACATATTTTAAAAGGCTGTGTAGCAGCACTGACAGAAAACCAACTTGGACAAAAAGAAATCATTACAGCCACTAAAAAACTATTCAAATATATATCATAGGTTTTCCTGTTTCTTCTTCACACCTCCAAGGTGCAGCATCTGTTCACTGCACAGAGGCAGGAGCTGTAAAACTGGATGCACCTTCATTTTCTTGGATACTCGGAATATGTGAAAATGTCATTTTAATAAAGCCCTTATTATTATTTTATATCTATAGAACTAAATGAGTTCTAAGTTTACAAGCTCTAAGAAGTATTTTTTTTTTTTTTAGTATTTCGAATTTTTGGGGGGGAATGGAGATTAACACAGTAAACATTGCAAATCTCCTGTTTGACTGTATTGTTGAAATGAGAACTTTGCACTTGGGGAATTCCATATATTTCACCTCCTGGTGATCAGTTCAAATAAACCAGATGGGTATAGACCCATCCTCACTGCCAGGCTGCTTTAGAGTTGGTGGAGAGGAGGGAGAGGGCACAGCAAGCTACTACATAATGTAATGCCCCCTTTTTGTTTTCCTCTCCTCCCACAACTTAATCTTTGAATCTTCCTCTGGGCTCTGTACACAGCTCATTGTCTTCTTCATTTATAATCAACTTACTGGGCTCCAAATCTACTCCTGAACTCACTCCTCACCATGGCAATGTCACACAAACTCCTCTCAATATTGTGTGTCAGCTTCTCTGTGCCAATATTTATTCACAGACAAGGGTAAGTACAGTGTGACTAAACCCGAGTCTCCTGGGGTTCCTCCTTAGTCCTCTGCTCCTTTGTGCTCTGTTGTGGTTGAGACCATCATCTTCATTAGACATGCAGGCAATTTGTGGAACATTTTCAATTCTCCTCTTGTTCCACCTACACAGTTTTATCATGCCAAAATACTGTCATTTGTTCTTCCCCAAAACCATGAAATATTCAGCTGCTTGAAAGCTACATATATTACCAAAACCTCAGCCTGCATTTCTGTGTCACAGGCTGTAACCTCCCTCACAGACTGCAGAAATCCCCCTGCCCCCTTCACCCCTCCTATTTCATTGCTTTTCCATCTCAGTATTGAAACTCTCTCATCCATAAGTTTGGATGGTTTCACATCTCCCAAGCTGGAATCTTTCTGTAGCACTTCCTTTGTTCAACCCACAAGCAGGAAACCAAGTCAACATCATTTCCTTATCCACCCAGACTACTTTTTCCTGCAATGCCCTATCTTTTTACAGTGGTTCTGTTCATAACAACCTTCAAAATCCACCTTTTCTGTGATGCCACACTTTCCACAGACTACTGTTCATATGATCTCTATGCTTCACTGTTGTGCCACACACGTTATGATGGAATCAGTATCTCCATGATGGCACCTGCCTTAATGTGCAGATCATATCTCCTCTGGAGAGGAAGCTGAGTAAATCACTGAAGGAGCCAGTTCAGCCCTGAAAACAGTTCTCTGTGGGCAATAGTGGAAGGAGAGAACGTGTGACACAGAGCCCAGAACTATCTCCAGCTCTTACACAGAGTTATTCACAAGTGTTCTGGTGCACCCATCTTCTGACTGGCCTCCAAACTTTGTATTTTTTTAATTACTGTGCATATTTTACTTATGCATTCAACAAAACATATGCAAAACACACTGGAAAAAAGTAAACAGATGAATTCATTAGGGCTCCTTCCCTGCTGTCACACCCCACTGTGGTACTCACCAGCAGGTCTCATCAGTTCTCCACCTAAACCCCTGCAAAGAGAAACAGCCTTCAGAGAACAACCTACCACAAGCAACCTGAGGGAAAAAACCCTCAAAATCTTTTCAGAATGAAACCAGAGCACAAAATACCTGCAGTTTTGTGTCTAGAATACTCTAAGATACTTCTTTTTAAATTGACTTTTCTTCATGTCAGCACAACCTATAGAAAGCCCTCCTGAATATTTAGATTTCTTCTTGCAAAAAGCACTCCCAGTCTTTCTGATTTTTAATGTGAGTAATCAAAGACTGTTAAGTTCATTCTGCTTCTGAAGCATTTCAAAATGGGACTTGCCAAAGGACTTCTCAGTCATACAGTCTCTACCAGCTTCTGATTCCACAACTCAAAAGCAATTACGTGCAATTTTTTAACAAAATCTTCATCTCTGTAACATTAAATAGAAACTTCATCTCCCAGTGCCCATTTTCACAAATGTTAACTGGTTTAACTGTCCTGGTGAGGTTTCTCACCCTCCTCTTCACTCTCCTATCCTGCTCAGGCCCTTTCCCAGGTGATTTTGTGTTCATCACTACAAGGGATGGGGCAAAAACTTCCAGCACATCAGAAAAGGCCAACAAATGGCTCCAGCTGCTTCAGACTCTCCTGGGACAAGTGTGTATTGCACAAGGATGGCCTCACCAGCTCAGACCTCAGCCCAGTCACTGTGAACATAAACCTGGCCATCGACAGAGCCAGGAGGAGAAACTCTGAAATAGGCAGAAAATGGGAAAGAGGAAAAGCATCCTGGAAATGGCAGGGCCTGTTTCCATTCTTTGGCTTCTCCTGGCTCTGGGCAGAGACATCTCCTCACCCCACTGAGCAATGGCTGCTGGTTGCATGGATCTCCATCCCCAGGGCTCTGCGAGCAGTGCCTGGGGTGCCCTGCTCAGTGTCACCCTCTGTGGCTTCATTGTTCCAT
The DNA here is from genome assembly GCA_013390005.1 of Calyptomena viridis. Classification (NCBI taxonomy): domain Eukaryota; kingdom Metazoa; phylum Chordata; class Aves; order Passeriformes; family Eurylaimidae; genus Calyptomena; species Calyptomena viridis. Next base: position 450,008 of record WEIV01007288.1, read on the forward strand.
TTTGTGAACTTCTGACCTGCCCTTCCTTTGGATGTTTCCTCCCTCCACTCCTTATTTTTGTCTCCCTTCACTTCTGCTGGAATATTCCCTCCCTGAGGTGTGCCAAACCTTTAATCACCTGTTTGCATGGCCATGCTCTGGCAGAAACTCCCAGCAAGGGGAAGGAACTACAAAGGCTTTTTTGCTTATTTGCTTGTTGTTTATTTCTTTAACATTTTCTTCCCTCCTTTCCTCCTCCCTCTCCACAATAAAATTAGTAGCTGTGCTCAGAAGGCCAACCTAGCAACCCCAACAACTCTTCCAACTTTGTTCTCCAATTTATCCCTTTATATGAGCTTCAAAAGCCTGAACATTTTAAACAAGTTTTTCCATTCCACACAAGCAGGTGCCTCCTGTAACATGCTCTGGGTTTCTGGCTGCTCAACATTTTCACTGGTGTTTCAGGTAATGCAGAGATGCCAACTCCACAATATTCATTTGCCACAGAGCAGCACTCGCTTTGAGAAACTTTTTGGACAATCAATACATATTAAGCTCACTCTAATAATAATCCCCAGCTCAGTTCATCACTTTAGGAAGCAAGCACAGATTCCACATCCCTATGCTGATAAGGTCTTTGTATTGTCTACCCCACCTTCCTGACATGGTGACTGCTCTCCTGCTTCTAAAAAATTTAAATTAGAAAACAAAAAAGTGATGCAAGGAGTCGAGACAGCAGCAAAACCAGGTGACTGATGTGGGCAAGCCTTGCTTCCTCTTCCACACTTCTTTTCATTGTGCCCTCACCCATTCCTTGCCTTTTGTCTCCTGCCTCACTGCAAATGAGTATAAAATAATCATCCCATAGATGTGTTTGGTGTGCAACAGAGTCTGCTGATGCAGGGACTCAGATATGGACTGTTCTCTTCCAACTACAAAGCAAGAACTGAGTCACAAAGGCTGCTCTTCTCCACTTCCCTGCGCTGCCAAGAAGGAAGTCAGGCCACTCCAAGCTACTCTGATGTTAATAACTTGACAGCTATCCCTTCCTCTGGCATTACACCAACTCCATTTAATTCCTGAGTTTAGAGCCTCACTGAGGATTGTTGTCCCCATGCAAGAATGCAGAATGGTGACAGGGACTGGTATAGGAAGATTTCCACACAAACTCTAATCAAACCCCTCTTTGGAGGCACCACAATCCCCGTGTGCTCCTCTGAAAAGCTTCTCACGTTGGCTCCTGCCTGGACACCACAGTATGTCCACCAATAAAACTATTTTTTCCTCTTTCCACAGCTCATTTGTGTTGCACTTTTAAGAACTGAGAATTCTATCACAGTCCGAGATCTTTCCTCAGTCAGTGCTTAGTTTGTCAAACATGATGCACACCTTTCTATTAACTTTATCTTGCTTGACAGTATTTCAGCAAATTAAAAAGATACGGATCTACCTAATTCAGAGATTCTGAATTTTGCTGTACAGTCAGTATTCCTTCTTTTTTATTCCAAAGACGCATCCACAAGTTGCATCACTTTATTAGATGTACCTGTTTCAAGGTTTAATTATTAATTCAATTTGCAAATTGAGTGATGCAGTGCCCAGGCTCCACAAGCTCCTAAGCATTCCTTCCTATGTGCAGTTCCACAGCAAGGCTTGTCTCCTAGAAACATCCTGAGATGAGTCACAATTTACTTGTGGAAAATAAAATATACAACCCTTTGCAGAAAGTGATGAATTAAGATTACTGACCTAAGAATGACAGTATCTATTTTATAATTATGTTGGCCTGAATCAGAACCAGTGGCAGTGCTGTTCTCAGGGCATAAAGAAGTTCAAAGTACTTTTGTGGATTTATTTTTTTAATTATTTAAAACCTGCTTTTTGTGAGAAGGCCAGAATTCCTCTTTAAGATTGTAAAAGTAACAGCTGTTTAGAATTGAACAGCATCTTTGTTTTCACAGACATCCAGATCTGAGGCTAAAAGTACTGGAATAGCTGAAGAGATTCAATTGCAAATACTGGATTTCCAGGAAGCTGAGAACATGTATTTCACCTCCATATGAAGAGCAAACAAGTATTTTTCTGGGAACTCTCTGTCCCAAATAGAATTGAGATATCTTAAAAGGTCTAGGGTGCACATTCTGGCTTTTGAGGGCCAGAATGGCTTTAGCACAGGGTACATAGAGGGGGAAAGGGAAACCCCTGAGCACTGATTAACAGGTCCCTGTATTTAACAGAGCTTTTATGGCCAATCTTGCAAAATGCAGAGAATAAGCTGTACTAACCTGACAATCATCTATTTTTATATGCTGACCATCCACATGGATTGTATTCTAACTCCAGAGTGCTACAGGTGAAATCTTGGCTCTATGGAAGTAAAAGTTTTCCCAGTGACTTGACTTTGTAGCAGAGGAATTTCACCTTTCAGCTCCTCAGAGCACAGTGCAGCACGTTCTACCTATCCCATCACGCTACTGGATGCATAAAATCATTTGAACTTGGAAGAACTGTTAAGATGAGCTTTGTTGCAAGGCTGGAATTAGCTGCTGATTAAGCTAATATGCCTAAAACACTCTTTTAGGCAGGTGAGTACCCAGAAACACATTTGCCCCGAAACCATCAAGACTAGTTACAATCTTAAAGGCCTTTGAAAGGAGACGAGTTTCTCTTCTGCCCAGCACCTGTCAACACCTGCAGGCCACCTCACTCTGGTGGAAAAGCCAAAACTGCAGATGGCAGTTGCACTGACAGTGCTGAGCTCCTAAAGCTGCCAGGACACACACACAGCAGGGAGGAGCTCAGAGCACAGCTCGCTGTGCAGCACGTCGCGCTCCCTGCTGTGGGAGTTACTGAGGAACAGCATCCCAACACATCCAGCCTGGATGGAACCCTCCAGGGCCAACAAACACAACACTTGTTCCAACACACCTGGAGGAAGCAGCACTTCCACATCTGTTCCTAATCCTGTCACCCAGCTCTCAGGGAATCACAGAATATGCTGAGTTGGAAGGGGCCCATCGGGATCACTGAGTGCACAGGACACTCCACTTTCCCTGGGGAGCCTGTCACGGTGCTCAACAACCTTCTGGGTGAAAAACCTTTTCCTAATGTCCAACCTAAACCTGCCCCAGCTCAGCTCCAGCCATTCCCTCTAGTCCTGTCACTGCTCAGTACCTGCCTCTCCACTTCCCCACACGAGGATGCTGAAGACCTCGATGAGGAATTAAGACCTACATTATCAGACTGAGAACTGGCTACAAGAAAGCTAAAAAAACTTCTGAACAGCTGTTGAGCTGAATAGTCACTCAAGAACTTTGTATCAGATGAAGCATTTTTAGAGAACCTTATCACAACTACAGTTCTCTTGAAGACTTTTTATATTATCGAATCACAGAATTGTTTTGGAAAATAGTTTGGAAAGACCTTTAAGATCAAGTCCAACCATTCCCCCAGCACTGCCAAGCCCACCACTGACCCATGTGCTTAAGAGCCACCTCTACATGTCCTTTAAATCCCTCCAGGGATGGTGACTCCACCACTGCTCTGGGCAGCCTCTTCCACTGCTTGACAACACTTTCAGTGAAGTATTTTTTTCCAATATTCAATCTAAACTTTCCCTGGTGCAACTTATGGTCATTTCCTCTCATCCCCTCACTTGTTACTTAGGAGAAGGAGTATTGAGAATGAGCACAAGGTCACAAAGCATGACAGAAATAGATCTGCTACAGAAAGAGACAGTAACCATGGTGGTGCAGCAGAAGCAGAACACGAATCAGCCTCACTGCTGACACCACGTTTAAACCAGAGGAGAGACTTCCTAACCCCAGTAACAGCTTGGGGCAAGAGATGCCACAGGTTTTCATCTTAGGTTTTTATATATAAAAGTAACATTTAAAGCAAGTAAAATACAGCTCATTTTTTGTAACTTCATAACCTGAACAGCACAAAAGGGGCCCAAGACACAAATGCTCCCAGGGGCATGGTTTGCACATGACGTGCTCTAACCAGTGCCCAGGAACACAGAAACCCAGGCTCCTGTGCAATCCACAGCTGGAAGTGCACATGCAAATCCTCAAACCAACCAGCTCCTCCAGACAAACCAGTGCATCTGATGTGTCAGGATCAAGGCTAATGGGAGGAAGTACACACTGATGTGCCTGGGCTTGCAGGCTCCTTTTTCAGTGCACTGGGGTAAACCCGGGAAAGGACTTTGACAGGAACACAGAAAGATACTTGTATTCTTAAAAAAAAGTTAATACGGTAGAGGACAGGATTTTCTACAATGAGCATAAACAAATTTGATTGTTTCAAGTATATTCAAAACTGAGACTGACTGTAGCATAACTCAAGACATGGAATGTGTCCTGTCTGAAGGATAATTTATGGCATTTTTCAAAATCAGGCTGAAGACATTCCAAGAGCTGCTCAACAAAGGAAGATAGTTGGGCAGCTCTAGGAGTGTCTCCATCACAGCATTTGGGATTTATCTTTTCTGACTTGGGGTCCTTATGGATCCTAAGCATTAGACAACCAAGAAACTCATGACCCTTTTCCCAGCTTAAAATTTATAAACTTCAACTTAAAAAAAAATTACACCGAAAATATTTTTTAAAAATCCAGCATTTTTACATTTTACTTCCTTTTCCCTTTCTCACAAGCCAACACAATTCCTGAAAATAGCTTCATCAAAGCACTAAAATCCATTCAGTCCCCAACAAGGCTGTTTCATGGCCAGAGAAAGCACAATATCCAGTAAACACTTGAGATATGTGGCCAGATGCTTCTTGTTAATGCAGTTTAAAAACTTGAAACACAAATAAAACACACAGGTTTTCAACATTCCTACAAGATGTTGTTAACACTGAAAATTCCCGGTAGCAATTTCTCAAATGGAAATCTTTGGAATATTATGTGCAATAATTACTCATCACAGAACAAGTTTGGCTTGTTTCACTTAATGCTTGCCCAGCAACACTCAAATTGTTGGTTTGTTTTTATAACCTAGTTTATTTTTCTTGTCCTGTTTTAAAATGTTTTATGCACACCAATATTTTAAAATATGGATTAGAGAAGACATCTCTGTCTCAGCCTAAGTATGGCAGCAAACAGCAGTGAATCAATCCTGCTTGGGGTTGAATTAGAACTCTTATCTAGAATGAAAACATTTCTGTAGGCATCTTATAAATACCATTAAGTGCAAGAAGTGCACATTATGACAAAAACAAATTACACCCAAGCTCCACCCTGACATTAAAGAATTTATGGAAGCCAAGACAGCCACCCACAAAGACACAAATATACAGTATCAGCACTAAACCCATCTGCCAGGCCCAGCTCACTCAGGACTGCAAGTTTCAAGAAGCAAATTTTCTCCTTTTGTCAGAAAGTTTCAAGATTAAAAAAAAATCTTACATAAAAATTCTTTAACCTATAATTAAAATAATTACACAAGAAACTACTTAAGGTTTCCTGGTTTTAGATATGTCATGTGTGAAGAAATGAACTAAACTCACCAAAAAATGTGTTCAGTTAAAAGAGGAAAAAGCCCTCAATCACATACACAATGGTGAGGGACTACAAGTCATTAATTCTGTTTTGATTGCTTTAGATTCAGGAACAAACTCTGAAGTCACACACCAGTTTAAATTCACTTTTACTTAAAAGTGACTTGGGCAATCTCCCTTTATTTCCTGGAAGCTTCAATAAATAGGAAATGAAAAACAGTTCAGTGAAAACTCATTAACATTTTCTTTGTCGCAAGAGTTGAAAAATTGCCCTGAACCTTTTGCAATGCTCTTGGCCTGCTCCTCACACAGCATGGAGAAAGGAATTCTGGAATTCAGGAGAGAACTCCATTAAAGAAATAAATAGATTTGGGGCTCGTGAATGAAAGGCCAGTTGTGTGGCCCTTTCTGAAGCACCTGCACACAAAGCCCCCACAGACTGGGAGGGACTGGGAGGGACTGGCAGCCTGTGCTGGGTGTCATTAATTGTACAAACCAAACCCCCTCTCCAAATCCTACTCTTTTCATTCCTTCTAATTGATACTTTCCCATACAAAAATGATTTTTGGGTGTCCTTACCTGTACAACTGACGACTGCAGAGCTGGGGAGAAAAAAAAACCCAAAAGATATTAATATTAGCTGAGTTTGACTCAAGTGGTTTCATTTTTCCCCCTCCCATGCTGTGAGCTCTGCAAACTTCTAAGGAAGTTCTCTGCAAAATTCGAAGGAAAAACCTTTCTNGTGCAAACTTCTAGATAATTTTAAAAATAAAATTCGAAGGAAAAACCTTTCTTAAAACAATCTCCCTATCACCATTTGGATTTTATATTCAAAGAAAAATCAATTTAACACATTCATAAAGCACTAATTTCCTGAATTCCCTCAATCCTAGCTGTTCCTCCACATACCCTGGAAGCCTTGGCTTTTTATAATATATTTGCTTTCCACCACTAGCTCTTCTAGAATATAGACTGCATTGTTTGCTGACTGAAAATAACTTTTTTAGCTACAGATCAAACAGAAAAAACTTAAAGGTTCAAATGTGACTGAAAAATATTAGCTCATTCTTAATGTTACAGCAGGCCATCTTCAAAAATCAGAGACTATCCCATTTCTATGTAGTAAATCCCATAAAAAGGTATTTAAAAAGAAAGAGTTTAGGCCAACTTTGCAGATGGATTACAAACAACAGCAGAAACTGCACCATAACAACTTAAGGCCACTGTACAGCATAGATGTGTTGACCCAGCTTTCAGGCATTTCAACATGAGAAAGCTAAAGAAGGACAAAGGTGCTTTTTCAACCTGTGGCAGCAGCTCTCACCTATGCACAGTTTAACAGGCAGCTGTGGATTTAATGGGTAAATGGTGAAACCCAACAGCACATCAGAACTGGGACTAAAGGTACCACAGGTCCTGCAAAAGGAGCCTGAACTCTGGAGTATTGTCTGTTCCACAGGAGGAAAATAAACCAACCACGAAATTAAAACCCCCACAACACGGGATGACTGAAAATTAAAGGGGCAAGTTATGCAAAGTTATCCCCACAGAGGCATTTGGAACTGCCCTGAGCAGGACAAGGCTTCATTTGTCATAAACAGAGATACAGAGGATGCACCAGCTGAAATACAGAACATGACTTTTGAGGTCTGTCAACAGGTAAATTATGGATGCAAGGACAGAAGAGGCTCACTGGGAGCTCTCCCTGCCCACAGTCCCCCCAAGGTCTGCAAGGCCAGTCAGTGCCTATGGACAGGGAGCAGAAACTGAGAGGAAAGGGAGCCAAAGCAACCCTGAGGCATTTCAGGAATGTAACTTCCAGCATCAGAGCAAGAGGTTCAGAACAAGGGGCCAGACACTCCAGTAGCACTTTGTAAGACACAGGGTCCAGGACATGCAGCTCTCACAGAGCCTGGGGGGTCTGACCAAACTTGGGACAGGGTTTGCTCTTGGTAAGGGGATGAGGAAGGTGAACAGCTGTCTTAATTGTAAATCTTGGTTTAAAAACCATGCAATATACCAGGTTAAAAGATAGATTTATACTGGCTACAAACCTCTTGGTGGATTTGCTTAAGTCCCTCCAAGGATTTTTCACTGAAATAGTATGTTACAGATCTGCAAAAGGATACAAAATTTTTAAAATTGGTTTCCTAATCATGCTGTAAATTTTTCTTTCATGACTTCATTGTACTTTCACACAGAAAACCTATCATTTGCTTTCCAAATTATGCTCCGGGGAAATAAGCAATATTTAATTTTACACAGTTCAGCAAATGTAACAACAGGTCTTTCCTTATCATGTAGCAAACTCATTCTTAAAGGTCTATAAAAAATTAATGTCATTTCCTAATAACATTATAATCAGCAATACTCTTATAACACTTTTCAGCTCAGTTGTATTTTTGGACTTCAACCCTTCTGTTATTTTTTCATCTATTTCAAGTATTTCCTACCACTAAAAATGCTCTGCATCTTTTTCTTGAACTTTTCAACTTGAAAAGGAAACTCCTTGAAATTAACACAAATTCTTTTGATAGACACTGATGGCACATGTGTGTGTAGATATATATATATGGACCAGCAATTCAGCAGCAACAAATGCTCAACAAGCTGTGTGAGGAGGTATTTCTCTAACACTGAAGACAAAAGACTGTCCTCTCACCAGTAAGGCCCCCACAAGGGGGTTAATCTATATTTAAGTGATCACTTTGAACTCTCCAAGTGAGGCAGCAAGTGATCTCCCTCTCCTGATGATGAATTCAAGACTGAAGTTTACACCATCACTGAATAAAACGTGAAGGCTCAGCATCATTGATTAAACAAAAATCCAATGGAAAAGCAGTTCAGTGAGATGGAGATTTTCCTTAATTATGCTCAATAGACTAGATAGCTTTCAATAGACTAGACAGGAAAATTTATAGTCAAGAAAATCTTGCATTAATACCTATTATTGTCTTGTGCCAGTTTACAGAGAGCATGGGTGATCTCAGCACAGGCAAGGATTGCCCCATGGCGTGTGTGCAGGTCGGAGCCCACGGATAAAGGCAGGAGTCTTGGCAAAACTGAAACAGATTAAATAGTTCTTTTTTTTTAAACAAACCATAGTGACAGATCACAGTTCTAAACATAATCATGTCTGCCTAGGAATAACATGGGAAAAGCATTTCTGGAAAGTCAAGTGTCCTGGCCACTTTATGAAGAACAAGTTTTAATAAAGTAAATTGTGACAAACCTCACCGAGCAACTTTGTACTCCCAACTCCCTCCTTGGCTGGAGTGAAAAAAAAAATATCAGTATTGAGCATTGGGTGGCTGTGCAGTCAGGGAAATGAGGCTTGTACAGCCATGGAATCTGACTTCCATGTAAACTGCCACATTCCTAGTCCACAGGGAAGCCCAGCCAATGTCTGTCACTGCAGATCCACTGGGGACCAGCTGCTGCACATTTAAAAGCTGCCACTACATCCTCAGGATCTGGAATGGGCTGAGCAAAGGATCCTGGGTTCATGCTAAAAACATCTGATTAAACACACACAGTGAGAAAGGAATTCTTCTGCAGGTGTCAGACTGGACAAGACAAAACAGATCCCCCCACCCTTTACAACATCAAAGCCTTATTGTCAGCAAAATCTGGGAATTTGAGGGCTAGCAGCTGGACTTGTTCCCACACACCTACACCCATCCATCCACCCCAGAAGCAGCAGGGTCCAGTGCAGTCAGGTAACTAAAGCCCACGCCCCAGACAAAAACAACCTGACAGGACTTTCTCATTTTTGCCTAAAACGTGAAAACTGGTAAAGCCATGAGCCACTACGCTGCATAAATTGCAGGGGGAATTTTAACTCTCATGAAATCACAATGCATGTTTAAATGTTGCTGTGCTGGCCAAGCCTGGCCCCTGAGCAGGCCCAGCTGGTACCTACCCACGTTCGCCATGTACTCGGGGGCCCGGGGGGTCACGTTGTGCAGAGCTTTGGTTGAAAGTTCTCGAATAACACTGAAGATGTAAGAAAGCATTTTAGGATTTGGGGGCATTAGCCATTTAGTAGAAGTAATGCATTAAAAAAAGTACCCTCAGGAAGAGACTCCTGTCCCCAGCCAAAACATGGATTTCGATACTGAAAATTAAGAGTATTCTCTGTCCATCCTGTGTTTCCCACCTCCAAACAAGGCAGCAAAAGCAAACAGCACCCAGTGCAGCCTAGAGACAGCTTGGAGCAACATGAACAGAGCTTGTTGTTCAGAGAGACAAAGAGAAACACCAGTGGGGCTGGTGGAACCCGAGGGCTCGTTCTGTGCACTCACAGGGACACTGCAGTAAACTGTGATTATTTCTCATGATGCAAACTATGATCAGCACTGATACAATCTCATTTGTGTGATATGCACACATTTTAATCTTCATGGACACTGAATGTGACTAAGCACCATCTCTATGCATGAAATCAACTTTAATTAGGGTAATTGCATGGTGACAGTGTTTACCCTTCACATACACTATATAACATATAAATGGGTTTTATTAATCTATTAACAGATTGAGGTCATGGCCAAAAGACAAAATTCATAAACCTGTTTAAGTGACAATGTGCTCAGGAGGTGCAGATGATATCAGCTACCACTTGCCCAGCTTCCTTCAGTCAAATGTTATTGCAAACTGTGGTGCAAGTAAAATTTACAAAAATAATCCAGGAAAGTGTAATACGTAAAGCAGTCAATTCCTGGATATTAATAATTAGATTATATGAACTTACCTATCCCAGTGGTTAATCTTCATATTAACTAAATGATCAATCATTGGCTGTGTGTACTCAGGAAAGCCAGCAATATACACACTGAAAAAGAAATACAGGTATAGACATAGAAATAAAGTCCAGAGAGAGAGAGAGAGTACAGAATCAGCATCTGTGTGCATTTTAACACAACATTGAAATCCTTAAGCTTTAAAGCAACCAAAAAAATTACTTAAATGTGCCTTCTCCTAAATGAGATGCAGCTGAATATTACAATGGGAAATATTTTACAATTGAAAATTGGTAAAACTTCCAGATTCTTTCTAAAAACTATTGTACATACACCCAGCAATGAAAAGCAAAAATAAACATTCAATTTCCATTGTTACATTCTAGAAAATCTAGATGTAGGTATTAACTTGTGCAATTACTTCAGCTACAGGACACTAAGTTCTAGGAATGTGCTACATCTCCATAAATACAATGGTCCAAAATGGAAAATGGGTTTCCAATTTTTCCTTTTTAAAAATCAAACATATCCAAAAAGTCAATTGTGACAAAATCTGTTAAAGCTGCAAAGTCAAGACCTAAGGGAACACCAGCATTAATTATCTCAGGAGCCTGCAGAGTTACCTCACTTAGAGCCACACTTGCCTTCCAATCTTCAGAAGCATCAACTATTGAAAGCCAAGGTCAACACAAGCTAAATGAAATGTCTTTTTAGTACATCTGATGAGTGTTAAATCATCTTGGGAAGCCCAATCAGCAGAACGTGTTTGTGTCAAAAGGGCACAAAGGAACAGCACTAAGGACACATGGATTACTTTCATTTCACCTTTTCCCATCTTTTGAGTGATTAACTTTGCAACTCTAACAGTGTTCCATGAAGGTACATGTGTGTCATTAGAAGTGAAACAAAGAGAAAACCCAAACCCTGCTGCATGTTCCCATGCTGATATCTATGGAATTCATCAGAGGAGTGGGAATTCTCGAATCCACAGGCCAGACCTTGGTCACTGAGCCAAGGCTTGACACAGAAGCACCATCTCCTGAGCCCTACAGGGGGACTGGACAGTTGGTTCAACTGGTTGCTGATGCCAACAGAGAAATGATAAAATTCAGGCCTCTCTCTCAGTATTAGTTCACAACTCTCTTTAACTACAGTCCTCATCTCTTGTACCCTACTGACTATTAAATGCAAAAAATCTGTCCTTCCTGATGCTGCTGCTTGTCAGATTTTTGTAACCCATTCTGCTTATATGAAGAAAATTCTTCCTTAATTCTGCTTACACCAAGCTCTGAACTCCTGGAATCACATCATCTCTTTACTGCCAGTTCATACAAAATGGGTTTCCTTTACCTTCCATGAAACATATTATGATATTTGAGGTGAATCCTCCAAAGAGCAACAGCAAAAAGGGCACCCAGTGTGAAAAACTTGCATTAAAATATTTAGACACGGAAGGCTGTAAGTATCTGTTTATACACACACATATGCATGGTGAATATTTGTAAATATACACTATACTGCCTCTATACAGAACATACCTTTTATTAACCAAATTCAGAAATTGATATTTTTTTTTTTAGCTTTTATTGCTCAAAGAAACCTTGTAAGCCTGACCTTCCTAATTTTTTATTTGATATTACTCAGGGAAAAATAAGGAAATAATTAAGTATTGATCCGAATAATGACAGCCTCCTCAAGGAGCAGAGTGGTAAAGAATTTGAAAGAAGCATTTGAAAATAAATTTAAAAATTAACAATTCAGCTTCCCAAAAAATCAGAAGAACTTAATCTCCGAGCCAAATTATAAAAGAGAGAAAATAAAAACTTTGTCAATTCTGAATGTTTTTAATTTTCTTCCAGTACAAAAAGCCAGAGTGTCAAGAATCACATGGATCCCACACGGATCCCAAGCAGTGGATCCCAAGCCCCTGCATTGCCCCATCCCAGCTCCGTAGGCGGGAGCTCTGGGAAGGCTGGAGGAGGAGGGTGGGGACCCCAGAAGGGCTGACAGTCAGTGAAAGGTGAAGGTATGTACAGACTGAAAGGCTTGTGCACAAAAGGACAATGTGGACAAAAATAAATAGTCAAGGAGAAGATGGAGGGTTCCAGAGCAAATAACCTGAAAACCTGCTCTGTGGAAGTCACAAAGGTGGTGGTGGAGCTGGAACCACCATGTACCTGTTTGCAGCCTCTGTCCCCCAAGGCCATGCCCTGCTCAAACCCTCCTGACCCGTCCTGAGCAATTCCAGGGGGTGATTTCCCTGACCTGTCTCAAAGGGTCTGAATCACCTCCCGTGGGTGTCGCTGCCTCGGCCTTGGCTCTGGCTGGGGTTGGGCTCCAGGCCAGGCTCTGTCTGGGACTGCTCAAGGCAGAACCAGCCCCCAGTGTTTGTCATCACGCCGTGAGGAAGTGCCATGTCCTGTCCATCCTGGTCACCAGAGCCCCCAGCTCAGCCCTCAACTCCCACAACTTCAGCAGCACCGTGTTCCCAGAGCTGACACTGTACTCTGGGAAAAGCCCCTGGTTTATAACCAAACCACCCCAGTTTGGTTATAAACCTATTTACTTTTGCAGACATGAGTTTGCTTTTTCAAGCATTACTGCACACTGTGCTCAGATCTCCACTGAGGTATCCCTGAAAAACACCAGCACTGGAGCTAAAGGTCTATTTAACAACTTGTGCAAACTAGTTTTAAAATATTTTTAAAAAACATTTAAAAATAAAAAACTAGTTTTTAAATATTTTATATCTATAAATTGATATATATAATACCAATTACATAATCAATATTATCAAAATATCAAGGGTATTACTTGATTTTTTTCCCCTTGTCAGAGTCTATCTGCCATGGCAACAGCCTCTCCTTTGACTACAACTCTTCAAACCCCCTCAGCTCCTCCACCTTGACCAGCTTAGACAGTTTTGTGACACCTGCAAATAAGGCCTCTTGGCTGCTTCCTCCTTGTGGCCAAGGAAATCATGGCCATTCTTTCACCATGCCTTGCACAAGATAATCAGTTTGATGAAGAAATAAAAATCCAATTTTGATTTACTCACACCATCAGTATCAAACAAGGTGAGACAATCAGACAAATATTTCATTATGTGCAAGAGGTCCCTCATGTTTAGGAAAACTAAAAGCTTGGAAACTTACCTTATATTCAGGTAACAGTTAACTCTGTTGCCAACTGCAAAATAATCAGCTGCAGTGAGAATGTCAATGCCATGTGGAAATGTGCCCTACAATCAAAATATTATTTTAAAGTGTGAAATACTTTCCAAAAGGCAACATTATCGAAAACAAATTTCCTACTGTTCTCCCAAGCACTGAAAAAATACAATTTAATTTGTAGTAAAATCACTTGTACTAAAGACATAATGCATATTGAATATATAAACAGCAAAATAACTCACTTTGCTTGTGAGTGGATGATAAACAGCCCAGGTGAAAGGCAGCAGACAGTAACCTATGCAATAACTCCCTTCACACCTTCTAGTCATACCCACAAATGTACTTGGTGACTCCATGACTACGTATGTACCCAGAGAATTCCTCTAGAAGCAGCTTTAGATAAATATGTTTCCAGTTTCTGTGAAGGCACAAGGATCTGCTGCAAGTTTTATGAAGTATAAAATTAGAGATTTAGGCACCAAGAAATGCATTGTGTGTAGTACACATGGGAGTTTCTACTTACATGTGTATTTTATGATTCAGTAATGAACTAAAACATTGGGTTTGGTTTGTTTTTAAAAAGAACACTGGTTCCCAGCAAGGCCTGAAATACTGAATCCTACAGAAAGATCCCACTTGTGCCATCACTGCTCAAACAACTCTGTTTCTTGAAGATAAATTATCTTTCTAAATATGAAATTTCCACCTAAAAATTTGAATTTTTTTATTTAAGCAACACAGTTCAGATATGCAGCATCTGGTTGACTCTGGCTGGTTTAACAGAGCATTCCACAGCATGGCTGTGTTTTGGAATGGCAGAGGCAGCACAGCATCCATGAGCCATAAAGTAAAATGGGAAAGAGTCAAGGGACAGACACTTCCACATGGGACACTCTGAGGGTATTTAAGGAATGAGGCCCTGTGGAAGCACAGGTTTGGGATGTGATGGAGGGTTGGTTGTTTACAGCTCACTCATCCCTTCCACATTAGGATCCAGCCATGCAAACCTCATGGAAAGTATCTCTTGATCTGAGCCTGAACCACTAAAGCAGTTTATCCTGCCAGCAGTGGGAGCTGCCAGGGGCTGTGGAGCTCTTGGTCTGGGAACCTTAATGCTTGTGCTCCAAAAAACCAGGCCTGGAATCTGACTGAACCAGGGAGAAGCAGAGTATTTATGGCTTAGCCATGACCCTAAAACTCAAAGGCAGAATGAATGTTCTGCCCAAAAGCCTCATGAAACACTGATCAGGGACAAGAAGGTACACGAGACACAGCTCTGTATGATTTAAGGCCAAGCAGCAAGGCATACAATGGAATATACATGGATGCAGACTACATAAGGAAAACCTGAGCCAAATGATTTAAGTTCCAGCTGCCAGCTGGACCTTGCTGTTTGTTGCCCAGCTGTGAGTGTGGCAGTTCAATGCCCTCTCACCAGGTCAGGGTGCCACTGTGCCTCTTGGTGAGACAGCAGCATTCCTGAGCTCAGGAATACAGAGGTCATGGCCAGTGGGAGAGCCAGGCTTCACAGGGACACCCAACAGCTTCTGTTCTTCTTAAATACAAAATTTCTCCATTACAAAAGTTAGTATTAGAAGAAGTGGGGGCATTTCTCACGATTCAGGCTTAAAAACAATTCTTCTAATTTTTCCAAGCTTCCATTTACACACAGTGTAAGTTACAATAACTTCTGTGGCCATAAGCAAGCTGTGGATGTGGGACATGGGACTGTAAAGGTGAAGCAGGCAGGAACCAGGGAGTGAGGGCAACCTTCTTCTCTACCTATTTACCATCAGCATTGTTACCTCAGGTGGAGAATACATTTTAGCTCCTACCAATGCAGAGAAAGGCTGCCTCTTTCAACACATTGCACCTGGGGAGAGAACTCCAGAGGGTGGATGCACTCATTAGGCACCAGGGAATGGTTCAGCAAGAAAAACTCCTGACCTTCTGCAGGAACCAGCTGGAGACTGACAGTGGCCATGAAAACTTAACTGTTTCACTGCTCATGTGCCAACATAGAAGCTGAAATAATGTGTTCTACCAACCCATTGGAATTGTGGGTCAAAGCAGAGTCCACGAGGAACCTTTCTGGCTATAAACTAATGGGGACTGTACACCTCTGGTTAAGAAATACAAAACTCCACCAAATTTTTGCTCCATGGAAGCATTTCTAACCCTGCAGCACCCAGGAGCCCTCCCTCACCTGGAGCTGAAGTCAGGGGAAGGTTATTTCCTTCACTCACGTGGTGGAACCAGGCTGAGCTGCTCTGTGGTGCCTGAGCTCTCCAGGGCAGCACTACAGACCCAGGCAAGAGTCACACTGGCTCCTGCTTGTCACACACCTACCTGGGTCAGCTCACCAAAAACCCCCACCCTCTTCCTCCTGCTCTTCTTGTACCCTTTCTCTGCTATTAACCTAATTCTATCTAAAAATACACACACTAAGTTGTATATTCAGCTTTATGAGTTCCTGAGGAAATTCCAAGTCTTTACTCTACTTGCTTCTCCTTCAAGGTTGCAAATTAAAGTTGTCTGAGCATTTTAATTACTTAAATGTTGCTAAGTTACACAGGAACCTACCACAATATGTTTTACCAAAGCACTTGGGTACCTCCAGAAGTACCAGATTTCTCAAAATATCTACATGGTACAACAGGCAAACTCAAAAATTGAGTTGAAGACTCTTAATCCTGGTTCACTGTGCAACCACAGCAATGATTGTGCAGCACACTTCAGTTGTTCTACTGCTATTGAAAAACAGAAAGTCAGCAAAACAAAAAAAATACCCCAAAACCTGCACTTTTTCTGTTTCAAGAGCATTGCAGCTTGCAGGGTGTACCACGACTGTCACACATACTGATTCTGCTTTTCAGAAGGCCTGAAAATCACCAGAAAGCTCATTTTCTTATGAAACTGGAATACTAAAATGAAACTCGCATCTCAGAAAAACAGTCCACTAGAAATTGTTGCTGGTAATGAAACCAATTATTTTGTGACCTTCTTTTCCTCAGTTTTTCCAAAGCCACAGTGTCTAATTTTGATTTTAGGTACTCCAGGTTTACAGTAAGCTCCGAGGCACAAATGAATGAAGATGCAGGGAAGTCACCATACCTGTCTCCCAACATTCTCCTGGAAGGCAGCCTGAGGAACAGAGAACAAACACACCAAAACGAGTCAGGTTTGCTTTTTGATAAACACCAGATGATGAATTCAAAACACACAACAATATAAATGACCCATGGCTTTTCTCTTTTAAATAAAGTAAACTCTGTCAATAGAACAAGCCCTCAGGGCTTTTGTGTTTCTGCATCTCTGTGTTCTGGGTGCTCCTAAAGCTGTACCTTGCACAGCAGCAGTTCAAGAATGCAGGTTTATTAAACTGGTCACACCCACACAAGTGCTTTGGAGTAGTGACACAAGGCTTCGCCCTGGGATTGAAAGTCAGTGCCTGTAGACAACAGAAATTGAGACAACTCACTCTTGTTTGGCTTCAACATCACTTGCTAAGAGTGGGCAAAGTTTGATTCTTGGTCAAGGAAAAATTTCAGGCAAAAAAATATTGAGACTGCAATACTTCTCTGCATGGTACACACCTGAAAGCACACTGAAATTGTAAAACTTGAAGAAAAAATTCATGTATGTTTCTTGTGTTTTGCACTAAATAAACTCAAAATCTTGGAAAAATTCAATGAAAATAACCATAAAGTTAATATGTCTACTTGTAAAACCTACTTAATTCCCCACTCAAATTTCCTCCCTCTCTCAAAAAAGCCCATTATTTCGCATTCCTTAAAAGGACAGACAACTGTAAGAACTAATAAAAGCTTCTGTAGAATTTAACTCTTTTCAGAGAGGGGAGATCATGGTTATGTGGACATTTCTCTGAGGAATTGTTACTGTCTCTGCACACAGGGCTCTCTAGGGATGGACACCACTTAACTGACAGGGAGGAGCCCCAAACTTCACTGAAATACCACAAGAACCCGGGCGTACAGAGCTTCTGTACTTCCTACATCCACGCAGCCCCCCTGCGCTAATCCACCCGTGGAAACAACAGGTTCAGCCTGTTCCCCCGGGCATCCCCCCGCGCGGGCGGGGCCGGGGCTGAAGGAGCCGGGCCGGAGCCTCGCAGCGCTCCCGGGGCGATGCAGCTCAGCGCCCNGATGCGGCTCCTGACACGGCTTAGTTTCCAGCCTCTCCTCGCTCCCCACTCACCCCCAGCCAGGGTGTGAGTTCAGGTCACTCTGCATCATTTCTTTCTACTTCCACATCAGCTTTAGGTCCTGTCAGCCTTTAGGACCCCTAATAAAATATTATTGCGAGTATATGCTGTACCTTATGTCATATTTTATGGTACTGAGACCCTGAGTGTATATCCTTTATTTTATGCTATACTTTGTGCTGTTGACACCATTTTACTCAGCACAGGCACATTTCAGTGAGGGTGACACTCTCCACCACAAAAAAGGGGTTTCACAGTTTAACCACTGAATTACAATGTATTTTAAAAATAAGATGTTCAGACACTAAATTATACAAAGTCCACAAAGCCTTTCTTTCTTTCAAAATCATATCCAAACAATGTAAATCTGGTCTCAAGTCAGTGAAAGTTTTATTCTACTTGTAACATATCTGTAGCCCCAGAACTGAAATATATTGTGGCAGATTCATTGGAAAAACATGCACAGGAGCCTATAGACAATGTTGCAGCAAACCAGCCATTGTACAGAAAGATTTAGCACAATTTGTTTACTGACTGTAGGAATTTTAAAATTCCACCCTTTTATTAACTTACTTAGGAAAACAATCAGGATTACCTCAGAATTAGTCTAGCACCAGAGCAAAAATACTTAGCTCTTACCTGTTGTATTCTAAACATCTAATTTCTGTGTTAATTTACACCTGATTACTTTAACTGCAAAAAACACACAGCTTTAGCCACTGTTCACAAGGATAGATATTATTAGTCTTACTAAAAATAGGTTTGTCAATTATTTCAATTTCATAGCCTTGGAGTAAAATAATCAATTTGTTACAGATTCTCACCCTTGTGTTATGAATTCACAATTCATGAAAGTATGAAGAGAAATATGGTAACTAGGAAATTCCTGCATGCACAGCTCAGTAGCCTGAAGGAGATCCAGCTGCAAACCAAAGTGTTCATAACTTGTTTCACTTGTTCACCAGAACCTCTCTCAGCTTCAGCTTTATTGTTGGGCATTAAAAAAAAGAAAAAAGGCTAAAAAGTGCTTCTTCTGCAAGGAAGTTTTCAGCCAATTATGGGGAAATTTACAATAAACCCCAAAACTTTCAAACAAAACCAGAAAAACCCCTCAAAGGAATGGAAAACCAGAACTCCAGAGCATTTAAGGTCCTGTTTGGAAAACTTCACCATGGATTTAAGGCAGCTTTGGGAATGAAAGACATTCCAGCTGTGACAATTTGAACACAGGAGAGCAGCATCTAATCCCAATTTTACCAACAAAAAAGTGATACATTACTTTTTTTTGTCCTGGGTCTGAAGAAGTACTTTAAATAGAAAAAGTTACCAAAAAACCCAGCCTCACAGTATTGTTCTGTTAAAGATTTATGAAAGTAAAATAGAAATAGGAAAACAATTAAACATTGTTCATCCAAGAGAAAAAGCAACTTTCTAGAGTTCATTTAATGTTCAGATTTTCCTCCTTCTTCCTTCAGGACTTTTTTAGTGTTTCACAAAAGATTTTTCTTCAGTAACTGAAAATGTTACTCACTCAGTCTTACTTTCAAACAACTGCAAATTCCTAAAAGATGCCAAATACTTCAACTGTTTTGTATGAAAAATTTTTCAGTTTTATACAATCCCCTTCTGGAGATGGGAAAACTGGATACAACAACATTAAAGACTCCATGAGATCAGAACAAAAGTGACTGACTAGTCTGGTAACCTGAATGCTTTATTTTCCCACAAAAAACCCCCCAAAAAATACTACAACATTCTCTAAAAATACTTACTCAGTTTAAAAATAGATAGCTTAAAAACTATCAGCCAACCAAGGGGAAAAAAAACCTCCCGAGATGTCAGAGCTGAATGGAGTCCAATTCAACATCACTTATTCATCTGATTATTCCTTACACTGATTATTCATGAAAGAGTTGCACAAGCCAGCCCAGAATGCTCGTGGAGCTTCAAAAGCAAAGTCTTGTTCTATTCTCTTTAACCTCAGGGTTCAAAATGTCTCTATTCACTATTTTGTTTCATTGGTGCTCTGCATTATAATATATTCCATATTGTAATAGATGGAAAACCTAGTAAAACACGTTGTTTATTTAAATATGTGTTAAATGTAGTAATGACTGCAAATATTTAGGACTCCCAGGTATTTTTCTTCAAAATTGTAGTAAACACAAAATATATTTTTGCCTCTTTAAAAATAAGTGAAAAGGTGTTGCTACTTTCATAACTGCCTACGAAACAGCTATTCCAAATTTTGAATAGCTCTGAATTAGAAAGTACTAATGAAAAAATCAATTTCTTTGGCACCTTGGGTTACAGCACAATAGGAGAGAGAGGAGAAAATATGCTGGGATTTGTACTCACTAGAAATACAGATTCACAGGCTGCACTAAGCTCAGAGATTAAGTGAATGTGGAAGGTTCAGCACCACAGTTCATGGTTAAACTACTGATTTATGTTTAACTGTAAAAGCATAGTGAAAATCACACAGGACAGTCACATCAAGGTACTAAAGGTAAGAAATACAGTGACAGTGACAATTGTGTTATAAAGATTCCTCCTCTTTATACACATGACCACTGATTCCAAGGACAAATCCTGTAGAACAAATAAATAATTCCCTTTCCACCACCTGTGCTCCTTAACATTTTGTGCAGCTCTTGGGAAAGCAAATTCCTCTAAGGACCTTTTGCAGCAAGTCATTTCCATTAGCCAAGAACAGCAAACTGTGCAGTTTAGGAGTTGCAGTCTGGGGGCAGCAGCACTGCTCACATGCAGCAGTTGTACAGAGTGAGGAATCTGTTGTGTCAGTGCTCAGCACCCTCAGCCCTTGGCTGCCTGTGCTCCCAGAGCCCTGCTGGGATTGCACAACCCCTGACTCACTTCCCCAGCAATGACACTGCAGCTTCATTCAGCAGCTTCATCTCCCCAGCAGAGGTGTGGTTAGGAAAAATAAGGATGCTCTCCAGGTATCCCTGAGAAACCCTTCTTATGCTATAAATGCATTAGCTTCCAAAATTTCAAAGAATCAGACAGACCAGTTAATGTGCATATTGCAAAGACTGCCTTTTTTTTTTTAAAGCATTCACAGTGACATTTCCTGTCAGAACAGACACCTGGTGCCTTGGCACACACTGGCTGGCCCTGGTTTGAGCTCATACAGTTATAGGGTGGGGTTTTTTACATTTGCATAAGATAATTTGGTTTGTCTGTTGAAACAGACAACTCATACTTCTTGCCTTTTTTTTTTTTTTCCTGAGGAAAGGAAGTTCAATGTATACAACACACAGACTTAAATTCTCAAGGATAAGATGTCCTCTCCTTTTTCTTCTCAAATTCTATAATCTCTCCTCCATAAATTCCTTTCTCATAAGAATATCCTTATAAGATCAGCATAAATATATTCTACAGAATGTTTCCACAGAATATAATTTGCTGTCAGTCCTATTAACTGCATTAACAATATCTGCCTAATGGATTTTTAACTTTCTTTTAAAAATTCCCAGTCCTATGAAAAGAATTTTCTACAATAACTGAAACTATGTTTGAAGGAGAAACATTATTCTAGAAATTTTCAGTTCACCACGTTTACAGAGTAATAGCTGTTGAACAACCAGAAAAGTGTAACCTCACAAAACTCACCAGCTTGGTGACCTGAAAAAGGGCCAATGGCTGTGTGTTATGTGGGACCTTTTTGTCTGTGATATTGTGACTGGAAAATGGTAAATAGCCCTTTCTCAGATACTTTATTTTAACCACCATGACAACAACACAGCAGATTGTTAACTGTGGCCATAAATCAAGATGTGCATCTGTGGATTATTAGATTTAAAATCTAAATTCACATAACATTTCTAAGGATTTAGAAAAGCACTTTTTTGCTCACCACACAATATACTGCTTCTCTACTGTAGTTCTACATAGTTAAGCCTCCAAATTACTAAATTAAACAAAAACAAATGAAAAGGAACAGTCATATAAACTAAAATGTGGTAACTTACAGAAGCAGCTCTTCTGCAATTAACATCCCGATCAAATACTGCAGCAATAACCAATGCACTGAGGAAATAAAATATTGAGCATTAGTACCAAATGTACAAGGAGAAATGTGCAATGCCATCATTTCAACATTTAGCCTTCTAAGCAGAACAGGCAGCACACCCTCTGAGGAGCTTATTATGTAGAAATACAAGGCTGAACTAAACCTGAGCTGAAATAACCTCGTACTTCCTTGTTTCTCTAGTTGGCTGTGGACTTTCCACAGCACAAAAGGACAATGGCCATCCCACTGTAGCAAGGCAATTTATGGAATATGCAAATTTTGACTGCACAGAAAGGTTTTCTGTTTTAAATACAGCAGAAGTTTAAAACTTGGACATAACGATCATCTCTAATGGGAGACTCGGACAGTGCAATTTTGAATTAAAACTTGGAAATCCAGTTTCTCAATAGCCAAATGCACAGCAAGTCTTGTGTAAGGCTTAAACACAAGGCAAAGTTAAGCAATGGAAACCTGCAGCTAATCCATAAGAACAGTCACATCCTGTAAGGAACAATAATCCTGCTAAAAAGTGACCTGCAAGATGAACTGCAAAGCTGGTTTTTTAAAGGGTGACCTGTAGATACAGCAGGATGATTACACTAAAAAATTTCTTCATGCATGAAGTCTGGTGACCCTGCACAGGGTAATTCTTCTGCCTCAAAAGAACTGCTGTTCAAAGCTGTGCTACACAAGAGAGAGAGAAAATATCCAAGGATGGGCAGTCCACAGCTTTAGAAATCCACCTCCAGCATTCAATTAACTTCAGCAACAAATAAACATCACTTCAGGAGAATCACTTAAGCAGAAAATTATTCCTTTCAAACCCCGAAACTCTTCATTACATTATTTATTGACTCCAGGCAAAACCGGAAATAAATACTGGCTGAAAAGTAAATTCAAGATAGCTTTGCTTCAGCATAAGGATATTAATTACACTGATAATATCAAGCTTCCCTGGGTAGTGGCTATCAGTTCCCTACAGTGATGAATACTGTGTTGTTCAAATTCCCTGAAATGCACAGTCAGCTTGGCCTCTGTAATTTCAGTTTATCTCCATTAAGGAAAACAAGAGACAGAAAGACAGAATGAAATGAAAACAAACCCCAGTAAACTGTTCTAAAGACAGTTAATGCTTTCTTATTGCTACTTGCACAAGCAATTCCCCTCTCTGCCACAAAGACAGGAGGAAAGAGGAGGTCATCCAAACAACAGCAACTGGAAGAGCAAATGTTCAGGAAACACTCCATGAGGAAGCAGCACACATGGCTCACTGCTGAAAACCTGCTGGCTCAGGTATATCACCTTCATACCATCCTTGGTAATTCTCTGGCACCCAGAGAGACTTAAAGTTATTTTAAAAGGGCATTTAAGAAGTATATCATTATAATTATATGAGTAGCTCCCATAAATCTCTGAATTAGAGAACATTCAAAACTAAAGAATTGGAAGAAAATGATCGTGGAAAGCAAAAAGAAGCAAATTTCTCCTTCCCATTGTATGGACTGTAAGCTAAACCAGCGTTTGTCAGCTATGCAGTATTTCAATATTGGTCTTTTCTGAAGAGGAAAAAAAAAAACCTCATCACGCCAGGAAGCTCAGAGTGCTGCCCTCACTGCATCAATCAAGAGCTCAGGTTCTAATCAAACTGCACTTCTCCATTTTTTTATTCTTCTGCTACCTTAAGGCAAGCCAGTGTAAGTCAAACCAGCAAAGCAACACAAAGCCTGTGTGATGCCACCCAAGTCAGTCAGTGCTGCAACTGTGTTTAAGCAAAAAAAAAACCCAAGGAAATTTGCCATTGCCCCTGTTGCCCCATTATATTCCTAACTCACACTGGAGTCGCTGGCTTATGTTAATCCTTTTAATGAAGTATTTTTAATTCATCCAACTCCACAACCAATTCTTTCAAGCTAATTCCCACTTGGAGGAGCAGGGATTAGTGTGGAGGGCAACGTGCCGAGGATGAAACATGTCTGAGGTGTCTTCACCCGTCTGCTTCGTCGTGGGAGTTTATGTGATACTGCACCAGCATTTCCTAACATAAAGAAACTGTTTATGTCAAACCAAGTGGGGTATTTTTTTAAGCTACTCAAAGGATCATGTCTTGACTTGCCCCAAGTGCACCACACCTGCCTGCTGCCAGGAGGAGCAGAGCACGGCATCCTCCAGTCTCTATGGAACACCTTCCCTAGTTCCTTGAGGTACAAGTAGCCTGAGTGAACAACAGCATTCAAATGTACAACAAACACAAACAGACTTTAAAAGGTAAGTTGCAACTCTATCAGTCAAGCAATAACTCTCCCTTTCTTCCTTATCCCTTCCTCGCTGCCCCGAGGACTCACCTAACTGGCTTCAGGAAAAGTTAGGACTCCAAGTATGTCAGCAGGCACTTCCCCAACCCACGTGGACCTCATTCCCTTCCCTCACAAGGTGGAAGAACCAAAGAGCAGAGGGCAGCCAGGTGAGAGACATCAAAACACAGAAATAGCAGAAACACCAGTTACCCTCATCTTACAGGCACCACATGAACCAGACAACAAACTGATTTCCCTTCATCACCTGCAGCAGGCACTTCCAGCCCCACTGATCCTTTTGCTAACCTCTGGGAATCTGCTACCATCAATTCCAGTGTGCCACCCCAAAGCTGTGGGAAGAGAAAAATAAACTCTCAAACCTCTTGCCAGTTTGGCACAGAACCAGAATTTCCTTCCTGAGCCCTAACAAGGGAAAAGACTTAAGTGGTGACAGGGCAACAAACTCTCCTCCCTGCTGTACATTAGGGAAGGGAAGGCACAACCACCATCGCAAGGAAAATGGGTTTCAACAATCCAAGCAAGTCAAGAAAAGAAGGTGAGATCAGAGTCAGACTTGGGTCTGTTGAGTGCTGCTGCTGCAAACATGATGAAAACACATCCAGGCTCAATTACCTGTTCTTTTGCCTGCTTTGTTTTTGAGAGCAGAGCAGTTTCCCCATTCAGTTTATCCCATGGAGCTGTTACACCACTGCAGGAGCAACACAGGGGAAGCAGCAAGCAAAAGAGCCTGTTCCAGCCACACTGCTGGGGAACAAGATCTAATTCCTGCCCTGGATTTAATTCCTCCATGCCTAGGCATGGAGAAGGTCTGAGGAGAAGGAGAAAAGCAGTGACTGTTCCCACTTCCACAGTGCCTGCTTTGGCAGTCCCTCTAACCCAGCTCAGACCAAGCTCTCACATTTGGTGCTTCCTGCCCATCCTCCTACATTGTTCAGTGGGTTATTCCAATCCCAAAGTTTGGGAGTAATAGGGTGAAACTATAATAACTACACATGTAGAAAATAGTAATAAGAAAAATGGTTAGAACAGGAGTTAAAAATCCTGCTATTAAAATGAAATACATTTTAAAAAGGCCTGTGATGGCCCTGCAGGAGCTCCCTTTACCCAAGTGCCTTCAGCTCTCCTCCGAAGGAACACAACAACAGAAAGCCATTCTCCCTATTTCATCACAGTACAAGACATAGCTCAAAGCAATGCTTCACATTTCCCCAGTCCTGCAGGACAATCCTGCCCTGGAGCAAGCTCCATCAGCCATCCAGAGCCACACCTGCCTGGTTTCCCCCCTCCCTTCCAAACCAACCACAGGGAAGCCAAGGCCGCCCTCCTGCCCCACACCCACTGTGGGTGCCAGTGTTCCAGCAATCCCATCTCCCCAAGGAACAGGGCAGGGATTGATTATTTACACCAGTGAACGACAGGCAAATGAACCTCCACTCTGCAGAGCTCCGAGAAATGAAGATAGCCAGCACCCGTTTAATCACTGTAACATCATTTCACGGCAGAATGATGTTTTCCTTTTTACTTTTTGTTTAGGTTTTAAACAAAACAGTTCAGCTCCTTAGTGTGCACCTGCCACTTCACAGACAGCAACTTCCACACCCAAGGGGGCAGGAATCAAATTACCCCTATTTCCAAGTCATTAAAATGTGTTTCACTTTCCTCATAGGTAAGCTTAAAAAGAGAGGCTGCATGTAGAGACTGGGAGAGAAACAAAGCTCAGTCAAGTGGTGCTTTTAGGAAGATGTGCTTGAACAGCAACTTCAGTGCCTGCATCTCAAAAAAGAGTAACACTGACGTGCAAAAGAAGGGAAGATTTGCCAAAAATTTTCTTTTTGTGGTACTGTAGTTTGAATAGATGAGGCAAGGTTTTAGAAACCAGTTTAACTAGACTTTAACGAACCATGAAGCAGATGGGAGCAAGTGTATCTTGTTGAAATATGGATAGGGAAAAATACTGACACGTAAAAATACGAGCAAGTACTATTAGAAAAACTCTTAGGCACGTATTTCTAACAAGTGCTCCCTCTCTTTCTTCTTTTCTTAAAAGAGTGGCAAGGTCAGGCAGGAGAAGGGCTGATCTGTTATCAGCAACCTAAGTTTGTAACTTCAGTGTTCTGACATTTCACCACTTAACAAAATAACTATAAGAAAGCAGAGAAGATAGAGCTGACAGTGAATAGGGAGACAGATAATTATTTTAAAGCAGTGTCAGAAATTTTACTAAAAAAATATGACTTTATGCAGTTTAAAGTGATTTTTCACTAGTCTGAAGTGAAATATTTATGTCCCTTGACTACTGAAAACACAGAAAACAATGTTTTTCCATTACACAATAATAAAATAAAAGGAAAAAAGAATCTCCCCCCAAATTACCCTGTGCTTTAATCTCTAACTGCTGTTAGGGGGAGGTAGGGAAGGAGCCATTTATGTAGCTCAATCCTGTATTTTGGGTCCCATGTGCCTGCAGCAGCTGACCACTGAATGCAGGATAAACCCTTTGCAATTCCTAGCACCAAGCAAAGGCAGCAGCTCAGGACTGCAATCACTCATTACAGTTTTGGAAGGTGTTTACTATTTCTCTGAAAATCTAATACTGTGTATTCTTACCCAGGCAGATGTTTTTGCTGTGTAACTCAGCTTACAATGGATATTATGCACTTTGTTTCAAGATGCTGAGTTCTGCATTTTTTAAGGGTAGCAACAATTTGCTTGTGGCTAGAAGTATGACTCTTCTTTAAGTAAAACAGTGACACACCTAAGGCTAGATTTAAAAAAGAGCCGGGTGTAATTATCGGCTTGCTGACACAATAGGTGAAACTGTGTGTCATACTTTATTTGAATATTTTTTTTCATCATTTCTCTTTGGAGTGGCAATTCTACCTTCAAGAGTTGATCACATTTTGAAAAGTTATGGCCACCATAACTACACAGATTTTTAAGTAAAGCCTTATATAGTGTTAATACTTGCTAAAATACTGTGCAGCTTTGTTGGAAAACTAAGGTATTACAAACCACAACACCTTACAGTTGATCATGAGCAATTTTCAACTGTCCACCCTGTGTTTTTTTCCATCCCACCAACTTACTCCCAACAATTGAAGTTGTCATAGCTGAACAGCCACAGCATTCATTGGCAATACAACTGTAAGTAGAGGGACATCAATTATTTTCACTTGACACTTTCTTAAAAAGAAAAGAATTTGTTTCCAGAACAGATGTTTTCCAACATGTCTAAGTGAAGCAGGGCTATTCTAAAGCTTCACATTCTCTTTCCAAAAACAATCCCAAAACAGTGGATGGCATCACATTCTGTCACAGCTCAGTGTTACCAGACTCCTCTCCTTAGGAGATGAAACATCATCAGAACATGAAACTCCTTTATCAGAGACACAAGGCCTAGATGGCTCAGAACTTCTTGTCTGCTCGTTTTGGAAAGAAAGAAGAAAAATTGTGTTTGGCCTTAAGACGTTTGACAGCAGGTTCTTAGACAGAAAGATTTCATCAAGGTCTCAAAAAAATCCAGGAGCAAGTACCACACAGGTCAGAGACCTGCTGGGTGACCCTGCATTGAAGGGCCAGCACTGAAAAATGAGATACAAGGATGAAGAACAGCAGAGACCAGCCAGGGCACAGTGCACTGGGATCAAGGAATAAAAATGGACTGATTTACAGACTGTTGCAAAGAACTTCAAAAACAGTTTAAAGAAGAAAGGAACAATCACATATTCTTTGAGAACCTGCTGAGCTCAGTGAGCAACCTTGTGCTTCCAAACTATGAAAAGGCTTTTTGGATGGGATTGAAATAGTTCTGTCAGCAATCTGGAAGCAAAGCAGCCCCTAAAAATTAAACCACATACCCAGGAGCACAGATCACTGGATAGTCCAAACTTCTCCTTTTTTAACTTTTTAGAAAAATAATATTAAATGACCCCTGATCAAAATCTCTCTGATGGCTGCCTAGTTGCTGCTACCAATGGTTGTACAAAAAGTGTGCCAGGAAAAACTATTAACAGTGTGTGTTTGCAGAGCAAGTCACCCGTTAAAGACACATTGAAATGTCAGCCCATGTCTGCCCAGCAAACAGACCAAACACCAGAGACAGAATCCCACAGGCAAAGAAGAGAGAAAGCACAACACAAAACAAAAAAGAAAAATATTAAACCAATTTGAATGTGCAAAAATATCAAGTTTTAAGGTGAAAAGCTGCACCAAGTTCTAGTTCCAAATCTTAAACTCCCGGAACTCTGCTGAGCTCACCACAGAGCAGCTGATCACACAGGCAAGACATGACACCCTGCCCCTTGTCAAACCTTTCACTAATTTCTCTTAACCTCCTCACAGGGAGTTTGTTTGGATTTTTCTTTGGTTTTCTTACGACAGATGAGCAGAAGGAAATGAAGCCGTCACACCTGATAAGGAAATACTCCGACATGTTTGTGTCATCATCATCCCACTCACACTCAACCCTTCACTCTCAGGCTGTTCAGCCCACCCACGTCCCCGAGGTGCCCGGTGTGGGTGTTCCCAGGGTTACCTGGAGATGTGGGTGATGAAGGGGATCAGCTCCGCGGGGTCGTAGGCGCGGGCGAAGGCCCAGCACACGTAACAGGCCGCGTCCCTCACGTTGGAGCCCACACTGCAGGCCCCTCTCTTCTCGTCGTACGTCAGGGCCTTCAGCAGCACTGGCACCACTGTCACAGCAACAACAGGTACACAGGGAACAGTTAGCACCAGGCAGGGAACCAAAAAACAGTTTAGTGACCCTTGGAGAAAAGACTTTGGGGGAGTTGTTTGTTCTGAAAGGAAAAATGGGTGACTCAATACAGACTCGTTTTAAGGTTGATTAGAAAGAAGAGTTGGATTTTTTAATACTCAGTTTTGTTTCTTTGTCCATAAAATATTATTTCCTTCATATATAACTCAATGAGGATTAAAGCAAGTGAGTTAACATAAGAAGTAACACTGATATTATTTATTACTCAGTGAGACATGTTAAAAGCAATTTTAAAATGCGAAATTTAAAAGTATCCGCTTTTAAAGGACTGGACTTCAAATATTACAGCAGCACCCATCACTAGAAAAACAAATCTCTTAAGAAATACAGCGTTGTAACTACCATAAAATAAATGGATCAGTATCCAACTATTTCTAGGCAACATTTATCACATCAGAAGTCCTGATATGACAAGGGACCTTCAAGATGATGTCCTTCCACCCCCTGCCATGGGCAGGGACACCTCCCACTATCCCAGGTGGCTCCAACCTGGCCTTGGACACTTCCAGGGATGGAGCAGCCTCAGCTTCTCTGGGCACCCTGTGCCAGGGCCTCCCCACCCTCACAGGGAAGAATTTCTCCCTGATACCCAACCTAAACCTACTCTTTCAGTTTAAACTCATTTCCCCATGTCCTGTCACTACATGAAGGAGTCAATAATGTTTTTCTATCAATAAAAGAACTGAAAGAATAATTGTGTTACACTGTTCCAGTAACACACTACCACAGTTCAAAAAATACTACATGAACACAGGGCTCCCCAGAGGGCCTTTGCTTGGTATGTGCACATACAGATATCACATCTAAATACATCTGTCTCTAGATGGCACAACTTGAATAAATGAATACTGTCTGCAGAAACAACAACCCTTAGAAAACAAACAACTTCTCTCTTGGTTCTTTCTTGTATCAAATTTATCAAATGTATCTTGTTTCCTTCAAAAATACTTGTCACAAGGTGATCCCATTAACAAGAAATGGGATCACTGAGCTGTATTTCATTAGCAATCTGTGCCTGGATATCCTTGAGTGAATATAATCACAAAATAATTAAAATTTCAATGTGTAGTTCATCACTGTATGCTGCTGCTTTTAACAGAAAGACTCACACCACAACTGGAGAAGGGAAGTGTTAAAAGGCTGTTTAAATTCACTTTAAGCTACTAAAGAAAATAAAGCAGAAATTAGAAGGATGGATGAGATATGGCTATTAGGAGCACAAGCATTACATGGGAAAAAGAGCAATTCCCATTCAGGATCAATAATACAGCAGAGATGGATGGATTTTCGGACACTTCCCAGTTCCACAAGAAACCGCAATGAAAATCTTTAAAAATGCTGCCAAGCTTGTTTTGAAAATTGCTGCATCCACTGATGAGAAAAATGGAATTTGCTGGTTCTACAGGACACTCAAACAGGCGCCAAAGGCAATTTTGCAAAGCTGCTGCACATTTCCCTCAGTGCAGGGCAACCACTCCAGCTCCTTCCAATGGCTGTAAGTACATTCCCACCCCTGTGCTGGGAAGGAGGACCCACCTGCAGCTCCTCACATTTATATTGTCTGTATGAAAGGAAAAAAAATCTATGTTTTTTCAGTTGAGGACACCGGGGACAGCACCAAATAGCACCTCATTTATCAGGGGCAGAAGTGATGCTCCAGGGTCTGGGACTCGGAGCAGCTCAAACTCTCACACCTCTCTATGTCCTATTCCTACATCTGGAACTCACAGCACTGCTCTGGAAAAGTCACTGCAAAGTCTGGGGAGCAAAGGGGGACAGTGAAAAGGAAGGAAGCAACAATGGGCATTGGGAAGGTGGGAAAAACAGGAGACACAAGGTGAAGTGTGCACCAGTAAGGGTTGAGTAAATATAAATACAACAAGGGAAATAAATACTGGTCTAGGGGTCATCTGATAAACTTTTGTGCTATCACTAGTAGAATGTTTACTGGTGAACTATGGACTATAAGAAATGTTATATAAAAACTGCTCCTGAAAAATGTTTGTGTGTTTGAAAAAGCAGGTCCAGCATCACCTTTCCTGTAATTTAACAGTCAAAAACCCAAAAGAAACGCCACCCAAAATTCCAGGTTTCACTTCATTTCTTATCCTAGAGCTCCTGAAACACCATGTCAAAATTCATAACTAAAATCAATTTACCAAAAAAAAATCACCCTCAAACCTTTAGGAAAAAAAATCTCCAGAAGAAAAACTTATTTTAGTTTGGTAGAGTGAAGATAAAATTCTTTAATTTTGAAATTACAAACATGTCTTTTTTACTGAAAAGTAGGAGGCTGGAAGTCTGCTTTTTAACTTTAAAAGTTAACAGTTCTTTCACTGATCTACAGTTTTTTGAAAGTTTGCCATCAAAACCAAAGGATAAATAGTGTCCACTCTCAAGCTAATTATTCAAACAAAATCCACCTGTTTAGGTCTGTGAATGCTCAAGAAAACACAGTCACCTTTACCTGTAGCCTGGAGGTATCAATAAGCACCTGCTTCACCCCACCCTGCCTTGCCCAACAGCGTCACTGCAGTTGCAGCACAGCTTTGCTCAAGCCTTGGGAAAATAAAGAAACAACTTCTGGCTTCAAAGCAGTGCAAACAACAGGGTTTTCTTTTTTTTTTTCCCTCCTACTGGAGAGAGGTTGCAGAGATATTTTGATTTTTAAACACAGATTTTACACAGTGGGATGCTCAGCAGCTTTCAGGTGCAGGTCAGAGACATTAAACACTTGGTAAAGGAGCTTGTGGAAGATGTTGGATATTAAAATATTAAAAGGTCAGATGCATGTAAGTGAAAGATGCCTCACACTAGTCCTTTAGAAACACACTTCGCATCAACCTTGACCATAACCTGTGCCACCCAGAGCCCTATGTCACTTTAAAAAAATTACAATGTGGAATTAATTTATTGTAATGTTTTTCATATAAAACACACAAATACAGCAGTCAAACAAACAAACAACAGAAACCTGTTTCTCAGCCTCAGGCATTGTCTCCACAAGAAAACTGCAAAATGTCAAGTCAACCCTATTTAAAAAAGATTTTCACTGGAGCTGGAGTTAAGTAAGAATTGTCTGAATTTAGTTTAAAGCGAAAATATGAAACTTAAAACACATTAAGCCAATGTTATCTGTTAGGCATGTTTTTATAGGGACTGTTTATGCAGAGAAGCTCTCTCAATTTGTAAAAAATATACTGCAAAACCCTCGATTTTAGAACTGCATTTGAAAAAAAGTACTACAGAAAGTAGATATCTGCTGTTGCTGAGGATGTATTGTGCACAGTGTCACTAAGGAGCACCTATGAACACTACAATTAATGAATTATGAAGCTTAAACACAGTTATATATTGAACACAAATAATAGTATTTTTATTCTTCAAATTTTTCTTCAATGAAACTCATTGCAGAAGTGCCCTTTGCGAGCCTGAGGCTTCAAAAAAAATGCAGTCACATGTACAATCTCAGCTTCCTGTGCTTAAAACTGCACATCCCTCACTGTCATTCAGATGCCCAAGAGAACTCTGGCTCCTCTGTGTAAAGAATGTCAAGTTTGGACCACTCATTCCTACATGGCACCCTGACCCCTGTTGGAAAGAGAGGCAGGTCCTAATTGGAACTTCGTTAGGGCCCTTGTACTAATATTTACTGTATCAACACAGATACAAACATTGATAAGCTCAGGTTAAGGCCCATTATCAGCAATAAATATTGATTTAAAGTTCTGCCAAACATCTCTGATTTGTTCTTGTTTCCCATACAAGCTGTTGACTCCTGAATGTGCTCTTACAGAGCCGTTTCACCCAGAGGATAAACTCTCCCAGGAGGATCAGACAATGTGTGTGTTGCTCTGGCTGTGGAAAAGTTCTCGGTGTTCCTGTGAGATGCTGCTCCACCACATCCCAAAGGGCAAGTGCCTAAAAGCCACCCCCGGATGACCTCTGCTCTCCCATTCCTGCCCCCAGGGCTGACCTCCTTAGGAGTCTGCCAGGGATGGAGGGAAGGGTAGCAGAGCTCCTGCAGGCTCAGACTGACCAGCTGGAGTCTCCAAACTGCCCCAACCTTCCCCATACCCCCAGAGCAGATCCACACAAACCCAGCCTGCATTCTCTGCCCCGTGACCACCGAGGGCTGTGTCTGTCTGGCTGCAATCTCACTTCAGTCTCTTGCTACGTAATGAATTAAGAGTCTTTAATTATACGGCCACGTGGTAATTTTTCCATGGAGCTATCTCAGCCCACAGGACAGACCTGCTCCGGCGATGAATCACGGCGGGGCAGCACAGGAGGTTGTTGTCTGCCTCCCTGCTGAGGGAGGAAAACATGGAATGCAAAGGCTGGCTGTCAGGCAGGGACAAGGGCTTGGTGGGGAGGTTGGATGTTGCCCCAAAGCCCCACTGTTTGATACCATGTCTCTTACATGCAGTATGTAAAGAACTGGATGGTGGCTCTGGTTTCCCACCTGCTACAGGCAGGGTGGCAGGAGTGCCACACACTGACAGTAGTGTGAGCTTTGGGGTGTGGAGAGGGGCCAAGCAGGAAGCAGATGGATCTGGATTTCAGCCAGTCCATCCCACGTAACACAGCCAAAAAAATCCAAAGCCCCCCTAGCTGGCAGCTGACCCAGAACAGTACTGAAACACAGAGCCCTAAATGTTTGGGGGACCCATCTACCCCCTCACACCCAATGCCAGAGGAGAGACCTGCACACAACTTTAGGGCTGACAGAGCTCTGCCTCTGACTGAACCAGCAGCAAACTGCAGTTTAAGGACATGAAGGAACAGGCTTGCAGAGAAATCCTACTGAGCAAATGAATTACTTACTCTGAAGGAGTATAAAAATTCTGTAAACTCATAACACTGCATGTCAGAAAAGAAAGATCACCCAAGAAAGCCCAGCCTTAAGGCTAAGGTTGTGCAATGCTGAGATAAACCCCATGGTGAAAAAGCCAGGAGCAATCCAGTGTCATTTATTCCCTGCTCAGTGTTTACCCCATCTCCCAGTGGTGCTGGGGGAGGGACCTTCCCTGCTGTGGCTCCACACACGGCATTTCTTCTTGCTCATACCTGCTGGCTAGTGAAAAAAATAAATCTGCACTATTTATAATGCTTCCTTGCTAATTTGAAAACTATTACGGTGACATGGGCATTATAACTTCTTTAAAGACTCTTTTCAAGACCGTGCATCATTTTTAAAGTTCACTTGTGTGTTGGAGAGAAGGAATTCTTCCATAACCAGCCTTTCAGGTTTGGGTGTTCTCGATTTTTGGAGAGTCCACCTAAGACAGGTAGATCATTTTTTTTTTTCACTTCTTCCTGTATCTATGATGAAAAGCACCTGGAATTTTGCCAAAAGCCTCCCAATCAACCACTCCTACAGAACAGACCAACACACTGCTGGAGCCTGACTTCCTAATGCATCGTCCCTCTCCTCCAAACCCTGGCAGCTCCCAATCCATAACAAACAACTTACTCTGGAATATGAAAACACAGAAGGTAATCCTTAAAAACAGAGTATGCAAACAAGTTTAAGAGGCTACATAATAAATTTCTGTAAGACTATTTAAATCTTAAATCAAAGTTAAACCTCCTTCTAAATGCACCTGAAAGCAGTATTGGTTTTACTTTTGTTAGGGTGTTTTTTTTTTCTTTTAATAAATGGCACAGTGAGTTTGGACAAGCAAAAATGCCTCTTCTTTCACTGTGTGTATAGTTTTCCAAACTTTGGGGTTTCTTTTTTAGGGATATCTAGTTATAACTATCAGGGAGCACCATCCTCTTTACTCTCAGATAAAATACACAGGAATTCAATCTTTTACCAATACCAGCACATGATGAAGCCTTGTCTGTAGCAGGAGCACAGACAATTGGGTACTGCCCCAAAGCACACATCCACTCTAATCAAATTAACAAGGAAAAGCTAACAATGGAAAATTAACACGATATTTGCACCAGAAGCTGAGGGAGTTTTAAAATCACAGACACAGCCAGTCCTGTGCACAGAGATTCCCTCCAAGCTGCAGCACCTGCTACTGACATTGGCTGAGTCCTTTTCAAACCTTCTGACCAGAGACTTTCATTTTACCAAAATTACACTTGACAATGGGATATTTTTAAAACAGAGAACAAACATCCAACTGACAGAACCAGCATCTCCTATTTAAACCATGTGCTTACATGACATGTAATAACACAAGTATTTACCTAAGCCAAATCTTTTTGGACACTGGTGGAGTTGTGTGTAACCTCTCTGAAAAGGTAAAAGCATCCTGATTTTGTCATGGAAACCCAAGCCATCAACTTGTCAAGTCCCCTCTCAAATCTGCCCAGGCCACTCAGTAAAAGAACTTCACTGGAGACTTCAACACTCCCTGTTTGCTTCTTACCCTTTTTTGTTGCTCCTTTTACTCTGAAGGTAATTTATGAACAGAAGAAATGAAGGCTGGTTCTGCACAAACAGGTATTTTTCACTCTCTATGCCTACACTTTCCATTTATTCTGAGATTAAAAATATCAAATTCCAGATTTGGACCAGCTGCACTGACCCATCAGCATCAGACTCCTGAATTACCCATTATATTTGGCTCCCATGAGCATTATTTTCTTCTGTTCAAATGCTGCTTTCGTTGTTGCCACAGTTTAAAAAGGAGTGAGGGACTGTTGGGACTGTTGCAGTCTATTCCCTGTGAATGGGTGAGGGTATTCAAGAAAGCAGGAAGATCAAAAGTAACATCTTCCTGGCTGGAATCCTCCCAAAATAAGCACCAATTCACTGCAAGTGTAACCACAGGGTTCTCCCAACCTTCTTTCCCTGGCTCCCTTTTCTTACTCTTCAGTGCTGAAAATGTTTCCAAACATAACTTTACACACAAGTTAAATTTTACAGCAAACCCAGGAACACATAAAGCACAATGAGCACAAAACCCAGCAATGAGTTGTAAGTGGATTGTATCTGAGAGACTTGAGCAGATAGAGCTGTGCCTGTTTGGTGCTCAGCCAGTCCCTCAGTGACACCAGAACATTCTTCATGCCACCACTGCCACGCTCAGAACACCCAGGAAGGTTCATGTTCCTCTACATGACACACCTTATTAGCTAGAAAGTTTATACTATGCTGTCATCCAGAGAAATTTTAATAACGTCCTTTCACAAGCAAACCAGAAATTCAAGTAAACTAGGATTCTCTTGTTTGTTTAGTATTTATCCCCACCCAATTAAATAAAAAACCCCCATAAATAATAGTCTGAAGCCTACAAAACCACAAGTACAGCACAAAACAAAAGCTGTGAAATCATACTGAAACCACACTGAAATGTAAGTTTTTGGTTCTAACACACACTGTACAGTAAGAAATGTTTCATTTGGGGTGCTGTAATTCCAAAATAGAAACTCATACAAATATCTAAAATTTTATGATCTGGTGATGTGACTTCTGGCTATTTTGCTGAAAAACAAAAGTTTCTTCTAGATGCAAATTTAGCTGCATAATCCTTCTAAAAACAACTGAAATTTTACACCTAAATGGTGACATGCAACTTTGAATTCAAAACCGTAACAGACAAGCTGCAGCTCAAAATCAGCAGCATCAGAATGCTTTTAATGGACTAAAATAAAAAAAAAATATTTTATTTGCTGGTTTATACCCCCCACTTTAAAAATTTATTTACGTAGTCGACAACATATAGTAATCATATAAATATTTATAAAATTTGACATGTTTCAGAGAATAACTGAAAGCTAAAAATAGTTGAGTGTAGGAGTATTTGTTCTGTGCCTCCCTGCTCTCTGGTGCTGCAGCATCACAGCAGCACCACGTATCCCCCCCAAAAAAGGAGTTTATATATCCTGAACTGCACATGGCACAAAACTTGGGTCCTACTGGTGGATTCTGTCAGAAGAACTTCACTGAGGCAAAAGAACTGGCTCAGAATCTCTTGTGTAAGTCTTGAAACTAAAGCAGAAAAGGAAAAATCATTCTGCACAATAAACACTTTTAAAATCATAGATGTGGAAAGAGAATTGTAACCAGAGTGTCAGGCAGAGACTGAAGGTGCATTTTACATCCCTGTGAGAATGACTGGCAGGGAAAAGAGTGATCATTAAAAACCCTCCCTATAAACAGTTTTGCCTACAGTCCCAATTCCTGCTGTTTCCCACTTCCCCAGAGATGTTTCACTGCCCAAGGGCGAGGATGGGAACCCAAAGGAAGGTTGTCCTAGTTCCAGGCCAAACACTAACAGCACAGGCCACAATAAATATCTAAAAATGGGATCTGCAGTTGCTATTAACTGCTGAGCTTTTATTCTTTTCCCATACAAGTAATTTGCTCCAGTAATCATGAACAAGTAGCTCCCAAACACCAGCAATCTGCCCAGACGTATCTCCAGAGTCAGGGACTGGATCATTATGAAAAACAAAGGCACATTTTAAAGGTGTTATTCCAAAAGCATTAAGACTAATAACAATGGGATAGAAAAGAGTAATTATGAGAATATTGTAGGACAATCGGGTAATGTTTTGGGGCACGGCCTGAGTTGCAAGGATTCTATTCACATCCATTTGCCCCCTTCTGGGAATGGTGTGGAATAACCCAGGCCAAAGCTGCTGAGACAGAGCCAAACCCTTCGATAACTTTGGTTCAGGTGATCCAAGAACAAAAAAAGGATTGAATGGTTCATCAAAGCCACACACCCAGACACAGAACTCAGGTGCCACAGGCAGAAGGGGACACAGTCACCAGTTCCAAGGTGTTTCCTGGAGGTGGGAAGCTGAGCTTCTCCAGCTCCACGTGTACCCACATCTATCTACCATCATTCTACTCCCCTGGAATAACTAAGGAGCTCACAAATTGGTAAAGCATCTCTAGAAAGACCTGGGAACACTGTTGGTGACAACCTCAGAGTGGTGTCAGCTGATAAGTGACTGGAAAAACACCTGGCACATGTTCATCCATCCAGGGAATGGAATTTCAAAGTGCAAGAGGAAAACAGGCAAGCAGTGTATCCACACCAGTTTATCCCATTTGGATGTAGGGTTTCTATGAGTGATTTTCTGTTTAGTGCTAAAGCTGAGACAAAAAGTTCATATAAAAGCATGAATAAAGAAGTTTGTAACATTTATAGAATGGCAGGTTTGTGCTATGGTGACCAAACCCATGAAATTCCACTACAGCCAAACAACACTAATATGATACTCAATTTTAAATAGAGCCTAGAACAAAGTAGTATATCTGCACCAAAGAAGATATAAAAATAAAGCTTCAGCCCACCAGAGATGCAAAAATAATCACATTTTAGGAAAAAGGCAACTTGGGAGAAAAGTAAAAATAAATCCAAATTTATGACTGACTGTGTCAGTCCTGGTGCTCCTGATTAGTCTGACTTACGGTCAGGTAAATGACAAAGGTGCGACCAACAGGAGACTGGGGTCACCTGGTTGGACACTCAGGATGTGAGTTAACAAAAGTATTGAAACAACATCACTGCAGTCACCATTTATTATTTCTAGAAGTCTGCATAAACAGGAATTCTTGTGGTCCTGTTCTGGTGTTGACCAATGAATCTTCTCCCCAATATTTGGATTTTTAATACTATCCAAGGCCCAAGCAAGGGAGGAGTTACATGAGCTGCTCTTTTTCTTCCACTTCTCCTTTGCTCTCAACTGATTTCAGCTGACCTGGCTGACAACAGCAACTTCCAGGAAGTAGCTGGAGTTGTAACATTATTTTCTTGGGGTCACAACTCCCCATCACATACCAGATCAGGGAAGGGGAGAAGACGGGAAAAATAAAATCAAAGTTCCCGTTCTATATATTGGAGGAGTCCAACAGCTTCCTCTAGATGCCACAAACTGCAATTTTCTTTCAAAA
This sequence comes from Calyptomena viridis, assembly GCA_013390005.1. Lineage (NCBI taxonomy): Eukaryota > Metazoa > Chordata > Aves > Passeriformes > Eurylaimidae > Calyptomena > Calyptomena viridis. Next base: position 488,627 of record WEIV01007288.1, read on the forward strand.
TAAAAAATTTTATCTGATTGTATCCAAGGAAAACTGCTTCCACCCCATCACCTGCACAAAGGGATCCACCTTTGAAGGAGGAGGATGAGGACCCTTTGTGTAAATCCATGTGGCACCCAAACTACTGACATGAAAGAAGAGATGTTCCCACTGAGCAGGGACTGCTGAGAAAGCAAAGGGTTTGTCTCCTTGGGGCTTCCTGAGACACTTCTGAACACAGACACTGCAAGACCTTTCTCTGCAGGCAGAATTCCCTAATACATAAATTTTCTTCAAAATATTTTACAACTACATGGAAAAATGATGGGCATTCTTGTTCTTGCATCTAAAGCCAAAGGATTTACAAGCAACTAAAATGTAATGACAGTAATATTACACCTTTTTACACTGCTACGTTGCATTACAGGAACACAAAAAATAGTAATTTTAAAAAACCTGTAAAACCCACACAAGAGCCACTCTTCTACCTTAAAATTAGTGATTGCTTATAATTTTAAATTATAAGCACAGCAAGGAGAAGGATGGTGACCTGAGTCCTCACAGAGGGAAGCAGATATCTGTAAATAATTTCACCGAGATAAAGACAACACCTTTAAAGTTCTTTTTAAGACACCGCTTTAGAACCTGATTTTGAAACAGCTTTTACCCATTGCCTAAACAGGTTTTGTAGCAACAATTTCCTTAATAATTTTCATTTAAAAGACCATACTTTTGCCAAGTATAAAATTCATCACACTTTGCTGTTTTAAAGTTTCAATAATCTGCAATTGCCTTATCTATAGAGCAGTGGGTGAAGCAAGAGGGTTGTCATGTTCATCCAGCTGAACTTCACAGTTTTGAACAGGAATTTTAACATTTCACTGACATCAGAATTAGTAGCCCAAAGCCCCTTTGTATATTAACAGGAATGTTTTTTAGAGAGCTACAACTACCAAAAGCTTTTCCTTTCACCAACCTGCATGTGAGAGGGTATCACTGCACTGACCAACCCAGCCATGTCACCAGGTGACCAGCAAATGCACTAATAAATCTGTCATTTACAAACTCTAACTGAAAACACAACTCAAAGCCAGTCCCAGCACTAATCAGTGGGTGATCAGTTGACTTTCTCCTTTCACTGCTGGATTTCCCAGCTCCTGAGCAAACACACAGACACGACAATCAATCCCTCCCGCGGTGACTCCTTTCCCTTTCCAGGACCTGTACATTTGGCTGTCGATTATAGACAAGCTTTGGCAGGTTCCTGTGGCAAGGGAGCTTGGAGTCAGTTCAGTCCCGCCTTGGGAAAGGAGACTCGTGAAGGACAAAACAGATTTAAATAAAAAATGAAGGGGGGGAGGAAAAAAGCGAGAATACTAAAGCTATGAAAGCCTTCGATAAAAAATGTCAGCCCCTAATAAACGAGCAAAATTATTTCCTAAGCTTTCCTACCCCCTGTGTACAGTCAGTTCTGCTGCCCACGAGTCAGTTGTGCAAAAGTGAAATATCCTCAGTGGTAACTAAGCTGTTTCTGACCCCACAGTGCAAAGTGGCTCCCAGAGGAAGGGCCAGCCCAGCCCAGAGCCCAGGCTGCTGTCGGAGGGCAGGGAGCTCTGTGATAGCCCAGGTGCTGAGGTAACGCCGAGGAGAGCGGTGGACGCAAACAAATGAATCGTAGCTGCAGGCTGGAGTAATATCAGGTGCATCTCTACACCCCGAGGGCTCAACTCCTACACGCTCAGGTCCCTCCCCTGGAACAGCCTCCTGCAGTTTCACTCAGGGCTCAGCAGAGAACAGGTACTGCTCTCCCAGCAGTGACAGCTCCAGCTCTCCCGCGCTCGCCCGCAGCTCTCGGACACCCCTGTGCCTGGTAAGTCCCTGGCTTTGGAGCTTTTCTTTAAATCAAGTGTGGTTGTGCTCACAAGGAAGAAGCAGAGCCGAGGTGCCCAGGTCCCGGCTGTCCCCCAGCAGGGGTTACTCCAGCAGGTGCACTCACGGCACCAGGCTCAGCTTTCCGCAGAAAGTTTCAACAGGAGAAGGGAATATTTTAGTCTGAGAGAAAATCTAACTCCTGCAATGTTTTACAATAATTATCTCTCGTTGGTGCAAAGGGTTTTAAGCACCTTTTTTTTTCCACACAGGAGTTAATGTATTATATTGAAGTATGACAAAGCTGTATTGCTTAAAGTTGTTGTGTTTGCTCTGCCAGCTCTGCTTCACAGAGTCGTGTCAGATTCATCTGAAAAGTTTCTATGAAAATAAGGGGCACCAGCTTTGATTTATTAATTTTTCCAGCTTCTGGAAATTTAGCTGAAAATTGGATTGTTTTCTCTTTTCTAGTCAATCAAAGTATATTAAGACATTGATTTATTAACTCGATATGTACAAAGATTTTTATTTCTTATCCACACTGCCTAATCAACTCATTTAATCTCTGTTTCTGTGCTTCCTCTTGCACACACGGAGTTCCTGTGGGTCCATACCCTCCACACACCCTCCCTTCCCAGCCCACTCCTCTCACCCACATTTCCTCCTAATTAACAAACAGTAGCGTTAAAATTTATCTTTCAGTTTCAAGGACCTGGAAGTTTAGAAGGGAGGGGTGGTTAATCGCTGGAAAATCTCAACTAGAATAAAACTCACAAATCTTGTTCTTGCAACACCCTGGGTAGGTGACAATGGCATGTCCTTGGGTTATGCAATAATGCCACATCACAATATTTTAATTATAGCATGTCCTTCAAAATGTTCCACCCCAGTGAGTCCTCCTGGTCAGAGAGATCCACATCACCAGAAGGAGCCTGCAATAATAATGGGGTGGGCATGACCAGTTGTTACGTACTTTGCTGAAGCAGTGTCCTAAAAAGAAATGTAATTACTGTCCCTGCTTGTAATAAAAGACATTTTGAAATTTGCTCTTTGATCAACTGGGCATCTTAAACAATTTAGACTACTTAAAACCCTAAAAAACAAGCTGCACAGATATATATGTGCATATCTGTGTGTGTGTATGAATACACATGTGCATCTGTGTGTATACACTTATCCCCACGGACATTTTTGTTTATATATTTACACACACACAATGTCCAACTACATTCCTGTTTTCTGAACTTGCCAATAGGTTAAAGGCAAGGAAGGAGCAACAACCTGCTTTAAAAAATAGAAGGAAGAAAACTTGGAGCAGTCAGCCTCAGGTTGGAAAGGGCGACAGGTTTGAAAGCCATGGGGAGGTTACTACTGCCAAAAACAAACTAAGATAACCTCAAGTTTAACCAATATTATCTGAATAACCTGTCTTCAGTAAAAATATAAATAAATAATAATGCTAAATTTCAAAATTATAAAAATATATAATCGTCTGCATTTTTATAACCAGGTCTATAAGGAAATAAACTCTCAATCTTAAAAAAATGTTACATAAAAATTATCATCCTGCTGATATACTGAAGATATAAATTTTCAAAAATTTTCAATAGATTTTTTTTTCCCATTTTTAAAGGATATCATCAGTTATGCATTAAAGTTTAAGGAAAAAGCAACTACATATTCTGATTTCTCTTCCCCATACTAAATTTTAACAGCACAAGACATACACTGTACAGCTGTAAGTAACATTATTTATATAGGGGTAGTTTTAATTGGTTGCATGTATTTTAAACCATTAGTGTCCTTTCTGGCTGTGTTTGTGGGATCAAATAGTTTCAATGTTTTTTAATTATGAAATATGTCCCTCTGCCAGATACTCCGGTGTTTTACTTAGAGACTGGAGCAGGAATTATCCTACTTGTCTGGCTTTAGAAATATTTTATTACTCACATTTTTAAACCACGAGAAAAAAAGAGAATTAAATAGAAAAGAGAGAAAGAGAACATTCACCTGGCTGGCAGTGACCTAAGTTTAAGAAAGGATAACCACCCTTTAAAATGAGCTGCTCGTTCTGCACCTCCCAAGTCAGAGCAGCAGGTTCTGGGAGCCATCAAAACAAATTAAATAGAAAGAAATAAAAAGCTGCTGGAATGCTCTCCTGCTGTACCCACAGCAAAGGAGCTGCAAGGCTCAAAATTTCTAACATTAAAACTGCAGCGACGCATTTTATCTCGTTAAGAAACGATAGTTAATACTCTGTCCAACAGGAATAACTCGAATCAAAGTTAAATACTGAGTACAAAGTCAGAGGGGGGAGGACAGGACACACAGGAATTTTCATTATGAAGCAAAGGAAAGCTGGCAGAACAAGGAAATCTAATTACCATCCCTTTATTATAAGTGCTGCACCTGAATGCAGATTCGGACGGTATCAGAAATGGCTCAGCTGAGAAAGAGATGCAGTTCTGACAACAAGGTCTTTTTTTCCAGAATAATTAGTCCAAGCACTTCCAAGAAGATATAAAGAATAACAGGTCCAAACTGACTCAACCGAGTCCATGACAAACTTTCCATGTTAGTTATACATCAGTAGTCAAAAATAAATGCAACAAGATCACTTAAGGCAGGAAAAAAAGCCCAGTTCCATATCTGGACCTCTTCTCCTATGCCTCAATATTTCATTTATTTTAAGTAAAAACATTAACCTTTAAAACGAATTATTGCTATTATTATTTAAAATGTTTTAAAACACTATATGAATGCTTTTAAAAAATTTTGAACTACCACTGCAATCAGACTCCAGTGAGAAGACTTTAACATGCTGCTGCATTTTTGTTGCTGTTGTTATAGTATCAGTATCCAACTCAAACAACCAAAAAAGCTTTGTTAAAACCTGAAGAACAAAAAGCTACTTCTCTAGAAATTCCTTTTTCATTAACCTGAAGCACATTTAATCATTTGTTAATTTTAGGAAAAAGGTTAATTGTTTTTTCCACTTAAAAAGCAGCTTTGCATTTTTCAGGGTGCCTTCACAATTACTATTTTAACAAAATTAATATTTCTATGACATCAGAAACAACATTTAATACAATTTGCTAGAATTACTGTACCTGATGAAACAAGCAGCAATTCTGTAGCTTTGCCTTCAGTTTTCATCATGTGTTGCCTGTCATTTTCTATTAAATAATCCCTGATTTAAGAAATGCAAAACATCTCTACTTTAACTAAAATCTCACAGCACGTAATTACCAGCAATTCTTTTCATAAACTCAGGATTTTAATACTACTAATTCAAACTTCTATGTAAAAACCTTTTTTTCTTAAAAAAAAAAAAAGGAGCTATCTCGTCACCCTTACAATTAATATTCCTGTAGTTTCGGGTAACACAATAGATACAGTACGTGGTTTTGCAACAGTCATCATTTTGATAATGATGCTTGTAGTTCATGATGAAATCATCAGTTTTTAGATCTCTGCCATAACACATCCTATAAAATCATGAGAACTTGACTCCGAGAGTTTCTCACGCCTTCAGAATCAGTGAACATAATGGAACAAGCCGGTACAAGCCCTCCCGACTTATCTACCCAGCAAATCACTGGGCTGGATAAAGTATCCACAACCTCCGTTTTTCCAGAGAAAGGCACATAGATCCTTCCCCTATAAATCAATTGCTGTCAGACACTTTTCCCCCCCCGAGTTAACACACGTGGGTGTCCGTGTTAACTGTGTGCAATCTGTGAGGAGCCACGCAGCAGGAGGATGGGAGATGTGTTTATCAGGCACAGGACTCCATTAGTCAGACACTGCAGTGCTCATTTCTCTTAATTGAATTAGGAAGAGGAAGAGAATCGGTGTGGTTTTATCCTTCGAGAGATTGGCCACTTTTGAGGCATCCACTGAGACTGGGCTGTTGGGAAACACCACGGCAGCCAAGAGAGGGGTTGGTCAGTCTCAGAAAGGGCCCAGTCAGCCACCCAAGTGCGACCTGTCCACCCCACCCTTGTGTCACCACAGCAGGAAATTCCCTCCCCACTCTCCCCGACCGGCCCGACAGGCTCACCCCACATCCAGCCGCTGCCAGGACCTGCCTCTTCCCATCCCACCCACCTCCACTCCTCTCTCAACAGCTCCGCCTGGATTTCTACTTTCATCTTCTCAATGAATGTTCCTCGGGTTTTCAAAGAGACTCCCCCGAGCCGGGAGCAGAGGCAGGTGACAAGTGCTGCTGCTGGAAATTAGGCCACTTGTATGACTGTGTTTGGGTGTGGGAGGATGCCAAAGGTCAGGGCCCATCCAACTCACCTCTGGCATCCAGCACTTTTATTTTGGTTTAAAAACCCTCCAACACGCCATATGCAGTATGAGGGGGAATGCTGTAAAGGGAAGGCACTACTTTGTATTTAGTTCCAATTTTCCACTACAGCTCATTTTAAACTTTGTGTTTCAGTTCCTGCACTACCAGTGGCAAAAGCGTTGTTTTCTGGCACCCTCGTCCCTGAGACACCACGGGAGCTGCTGCTTCTCCTCATACGAGAAGAAGGATTCTAGAAACCTGAAAAACCGGAAACGTCACGAGGCTAAAACTGAGGAAAGCGAACCACAATAAAGTTTTTATAAAGAATCATTACATTTAATTGGTGAAAGAAGAAAAAACCATGAGTCTCCTCAAAGAACGTAAACCCAAGAAGCCTCATTACATCCCAAGGCCACCGGGAAAGCCGTTCAAGTACAAGTGCTTCCAGTGCCCCTTCACTTGCAATGAGAAATCCCATCTCTTCAACCACATGAAGTATGGCCTCTGCAAAAACTCCATCACTTTAGTATCGGAGCAGGATCGAGTCATCAAATGTCCAAAGAGCAGTTCCCTGGAGCCCAAACAGATCAATCAGCTTGAATCTACCGTCAAACCAACATCATCTAAATCTGTCACAAACGGACTGTCAAGCCTCGATTCAAAGCCTCAATATCCTTTCGCAAAAGAAGACGCCAAGGAAAACGTTGAGTTACAAAACCAGGCAACAAACGCAGCAATTCAAGGACAAAAATCCACAATTCCGAAGGAAATGAGCCCTGCCAGCTCCACAGCAGAGAGTGGCATCAGTGTGCAGCCCCTGATGGAGGGCATGGTGAGGCCCTCGGCCTTCGTTCCTGTCGGAGAACACCGGGACAGCAAAGGCCCGGAAATCAGCGAAGCCTCAGAAATCCTATCGCTCTCCAGCAAGAGTTCCCCGTTCCACACCAAGTCTGCGTTTCACACCCCAGCTCACCCGTGGAAGGCAGGATCTCCTTTCCTCCCCGAGTTCCCACATAAAGTTGCTCCCACCAAAGGCTTTGGTTCCATTTCACCTTACATGCAGCCGATGATTCCCGAGTACTCGCCCCATTTCTATGAGCACAGGCTGGCGATCTACACACCCTACCTGCTCCCAGGTAACTCCGAGTGTGAAAGCTCTGCCCTTTCTGTCTATGGAACACAAGATCAAAGACACTTTCTCCCCCACCCTGGGCCACTTCCAAAACCCATAAATCCATCAGCATACGAACACTATCGATTGTTCCAACAATACCACTCCACTCCACCAATACCATATGGATTTTGTAGGCCAACAGATCCCCCATTTTACAGATTTTCACACGTAGCTGGTATTAACAGGGATCAAAATTCTCATTTGATGGAAGAAACTACCTTGTTGTACCCAGCTTCTTTAAGCCCTTCTCAACAATACCCTCTGAGTTCACATAAAAAACAAGCAGATTATGAAAAAGAAATGACATTACTGCATGCCAAAGGTAACCCCAAGGAGGACCAAAATGAAAGAGAGAATGCCAAAATGAGCCCTCTTGCAGGAAGTGCAGCCACAGGCTCTCCTGGCAGACCCAGCCCCACCAACTTCACTCAGACAAGCCACACGTGTGAGGGCTTATTTGACCTCTCTAACAAGTCATCATCCACATCCCTGGGCAAGTATGAGCAACCAGAAGAAAACTTCACAGCCTTCAGACCTGTCAGAAAAAGCACTGACCAACCCACTGCACTTCAGGGTGTGCAGACACAGGACAGAGGGGATTCACCTACCAGGTAAAGTAACAAAATCACTTTGCAAGTTCTTGCCAAGTTGAGAAGGGACACACAACGATAGATGGGCACATTTCATGCAGTGCCTCTTAAATACATTTAAATTTACAGCAGTGAGATAATGTGTTCTATACTAACTGTGCAAGGCACACTGCAGCTCACAGGTGCTACGGTGAGCAGACCACTCATTCTCCTTAAGTGTACCAGGAATTTCCTACGGTAACTATACATGTGCTTGTGTCCTTCAAGGAATTCCCTGTAGTACAGTGATGGGTCTGGTGAAAGGGACTTGGGGGAGTTAAAGGAGATAGAACAAAATTGTCAGACTTCTGGCCTAAAATCTAGATTTTTCCCTCTTCCTGCCCACTTCTTCAGCCCCAGTTTAAAAGAGCAACTGATAGTGAACTCTCTTTTCTCCTCATTTCTTTCAGCATTAACGTCACTGATGAAGACTCACACACACAGACTGACAGCCAGAACAACCCAGGCTCACTGTCCAACACGGAAGACGACACAGGGATAGTTCCCCTCAACCTTTCCAAAAAGGCTGACACGAGCACAGGACCTACCCACGAGCACACGTACAAAACCCCATCCAAAACAGACAGGCAGAGCTTTCTGGAACTGCAGGACATGCCCCTGAACCTCTCGGTGAAGGATTCCTGCAACACAGCGAGCCTGAAAACATCCTTCCACAGCCCATCTCACGACAGCGGAGCTGCCGCTTCCCCAGGCACGGAGGGCGAGAGCTCTGGGGCAGAGGGCTGCAAGGCCAAGCAGCCCAGCAGCGGCGGCGGTGACAAACCCTCGGCGGACGCGCGGCTCATGGAGAGCTGTGACGAGCAGAAGCAGACGGCGGCCGTGGCTCTGTGCCAGCTGGCCTCCTACAGCCCCGGCACAGCCCGGCTGGACGGCGACGGGCACGGTCCGCAGGACGCTAAAGCTGCGGCCGCGGAAGCCGCTTGTAATTCTTCTGATTCTCAGGATACCCAGTGCAATCCAAAAGTTAAAGGGCAAAAAAGGACAAGTCAAAAAGAATCCGCTAAGGCCCAGCAAGGTGCTAAGAGAGTCAGGCCCAATGACTGCAGCAGAGTCTTCACTTTGAGGAAGAGGACAAGGGTGTCATAATCCTCCCCTTCCCGAGTTTCTGGTCACAGGAGCTGGTTACCAGCATCAGGAAATTCCTATAAACCACCTCTCATTGGACTTGGCCCGTGACAAGACACATTTGATCTCTCCATTGTAAATAATGTTCATAATTTTATATTAATATTTTTAAGGAACTGAATTTTGCCTTGTATAAGCTCAGGTTTTGATGAGTGAATTTTTGCATTCATTACTAAAGCCAAAGTACATTAGATGAATCTTTAAGGGGTTTTTGCAATTTTATTGATGTAAATTAACTTTTACAACTTCTTTTCTTACAAGATGTTTAAGCTCTAGAAACAATATTGCTCAATAATGTGCTTCCATAGTCTTTTTTCAGGCTTAACTTCATCTAATAGGGGGTTTTTTTGGTCTTTTTTCCTTTGAAAACCGTTTTATTTCACTGTGCAGTAGTTTAAATAAATTTAAGATTAAACCTGGCTATTCAGAATTTACTGTAAAAACTGCTCTGTGTATGAATGCACTTTGCCATTCTGCCATAAGACAGAACAGACCAAATTTAGTTACTCAGAGACACATGCCAGTTTAACCAAACTCTTCTCACATTGACTTAAGACCAAGATTCAAGTCAAACCAAAGAAAGCCTGCACGGGTTTAACAATTGCAGTTTATGTTCAACTTTGAGTGAATCACTATGAAAACAACAGTGAAAAAATGAAGAACTAAAGTTTAGGTGCCTGCTTTGCTGAGGTGAGACAGACACTGGGCAGCCTTCAAACTCCAGGCCTAAAAGGTTATTTATATAATTTATTTCACCCAAGGCAAACTCTCCTGGTGAAGGTCCTGTTTCAGTATATGTGTATCACTCACTGTTTTCTGTGTCCTTCTACAGACAGCCTCAAACTAACTCCTGCTTCTCTAACTGTGTACATAAACTGGCAATTTTTCAAATAAATCTTGTGATCTGTACTTAAAATACATGGAAAGTCATTCATGAACACAAATGCATTCACTACACTATCTATAACATGTATTTTGAAGAAAATTACCAAGAAACTGCTAGCTAAATTTTCAGTTGGCAAGCAGAATTTGGGCATGGAACACCAATTCTAAAAGGAGCTTCCTTCAGTGATGGATGAATTCATCCATACTTTAGCTCAGAATTCCTCCTGCCTTAAATCCTCAGTCCAGCCTCAAATCCTACTGCTACAACTGCTACAAAAGCTTAACTAAAACAGGGCTGTTCCCCTGTGTAAGTTTGTAAATGAGTGTAAGGAAAACCAACCCAAAACAAGTGTTATTCACATCAAACCACAGCTACACATCTCTCATTGGTCATTATTCAGGTAAGACACATCCTCACCTGCCTGGACATCACTAGAAGTTGCAAACTCACATTAAGGAAGTGGAGCTGCATTCAACACAATGCAGAACTCCCAGAATTTTTTCTCATGTTTTGTGCTGTGGTGCTTTGAGCCAACAGCTCAGCCAGAGCACTGAAACAAGTTCAGCATAAAACCTAAAGTTCAGTTCAGTTTCTGAGCTAAGAATTTGTATTGAGTTGTACATCAGGATGTGATCAAACAAGGAGAAAGAGGTGCTTTCCAATACAAGTCTGAAGCTTTAACCTTAGGGACAGACACTACCAAATCTCTTATTTCCAAAACATATATTATGGAGTGTCACCACTGCTGCTTTTCACACTACATAAAGCTATTTGACTCATTAATCTCTGGAAGCAGAAAGCTTCACAGTTACTCTTATCCATATAAAAAAAAAAAAAAAAGAAAATAAATTTAATGTATCTCCTCTCTTGTTAATTTGGATTTCTTTGAGTGAAGAAGGAAAAACTTCGTGGTTTTTCTATACAACTCAAGGATTTATTCTCCCCATGTCTCTACAAATATTATTCATAAAAACAAGCTCCACTGGCAAAGTCCACCAGATCTCCCTTCCTCAAATTAAATAAAAACCTCTGACAGGAGGTTCTCTGCATTCCCCCACAGAGATGCACAGTTCCAGTTTTGTCAGAACTAAAGCAGAGTTTTACCTTTGGAGGATTTCCTGTTCATGATTCCCCAGCTGTAAGTTGGGAGGTTTTGAACTGTTTCAGCTTTATCATACAAGGGCAAAACTAATCAGAAAAGGGAAAGCAACTGAAGGCTCACTGCACAAACCCCCACATGCAACACATGGTATATTGGCCATGAACTTTTTCCATGCAGACACAGCAATAAACTGTATTAAACGCCACATTTTACAGCAGGTCTTCAGAAAAGAAAAGATTTGGCAATTCAACTCACTAGTATGAAACACCAGTTTTGAAACACTTTTGCAAATTAGTGTTCAACTTCTCTGTTCAACACAGGAGCACCAACTGGGATTCCAAAGAACCCAGAGCAAGACACTGCTGTAAAAGCATCCAGGAGTGGCTGTGTACTGCTACACTGTGCTTTTGTCATTCCCACTCTATAAAAAATTGACCAAAATCACAGAGAACTCCTCCTTTTCACATGAGTGTCTCCATACTTCAATGTATGTTGATAACTACAGAACACACAAAGAAACAGTTCCTCTGCCCTGTTCTTTTTCTTTCCATCCTTCTATTTCAAAAACCCATTAAAAATATAAACAGTTAATGTATAAATTACATGAAACTGGCCTCTGAAATCTAACCAGAAACAAACAGCACAAGCTACTGGCTTTAAAGTGCAAGTTAGTCATCAATTATTTAATATATTCTATTTAAATAATGACACTGACACAGTATAGAGAGACACGGAATTATATTATACAACTGCACAAAGAAGCAGAGGGAGGGAGGAAGAAAGAAGAAAACCCCAAGAAATTAATTCCATCTTGGAAAGAAATATTTATTAAGTATAAAAAAGGCACACCCAAGCCAATGCTTCTGACAGTACTTAAACATCCCCATGGGCGTATGTTTTACTCCAGAATTCAATACTTCAGTCATCATGCAGCACACTCACATCAGCAAATTCCAGCCCAGTGCCACACATTTGATCTCTAATAATATAAATTGTTGTTCCATGAACTTACATGAACTCCAACTCACCATGTGAAATGCGGGAAGGGAGCAGCAATCCTCTCCTGCCCAGCTCGGCCAGGGCCAGGCACCCGCCGTGCCACGCGTTGTCCGTCTCCTGGAAACTGAGGGCACAACAAGGGAGTTGGGGTAAAACTGCCCTTCCCTCCCAGCATTTCATTTCTCATACTGAATTCCTAACATTTTAAAAGACCCCTAATCCAAACCAGCATGTGCTTATAGTGTTATTGATCCTGCTGGACTTGTAAAATAGAAGAATGACGAGTTGACCATGTTTTGTTTCCCGTTTGTACAACATAAATACTGCTAAAAATGTGATCAAACAAGCAAAAAACCCATTTATTACTATAAATGTAACCTCAATACAGAAGAGTATAATACCTGAAACTCATCCAGAAAAGGAAAATAATTTCCTAGTACACTGGCAAAAGACTTACAGAACATACCCAAAATAACCAATTCAGTGCCAAACACAGTGCTTAACTTCCAAAAGAGGTTCAAGTGACAATTCCCAACAATCACAGGAGCTTATGCAGTGAGCAAATAGTGGTGTTCATCTACCTCTAAAAACATAAACCACAGAAACCTGTAGTGAACACAGCAAAAAATATCCAAAATGGTATCCAGTTTTTGGTGGGCTGGCAGATAACGAGTGAAAAGGGGAAATTCTGCACAGGGCAGAATTAAACATGCACAAAGTTCACTTTGTATTAAATTAGGAATAGGAACAGACAGACAAGGTCACATCAAAGCTTCACCTCTCCCAGCACCATCTCTGACATGCCCAAGAGCAGGTGCTCAGCCAAAGACAAAGCACAAAGGCCCATTCCCTTGTTGCCTCCTCCTGGCTTTGGCAATGGGCAGCAGAGACAGCCCAGATGCCACATTTAATAACCTCTGAAGGGACTCTCTTCCATTAATTTGTATAATCCCTTTTTGAACTCCCTTTACACTTTTAGCTCCCATAACATCCCGTGGCAATGACTTCCACAGGTTAATTATAATTGTGTCAAAATGCACTTCCTGATGCTTCCCTGCTCCCACACCATGGGAGAGAGTGAATGGCAAACAACTTCTCCCTTTCCCCTTCTCTCACACTGATAATGGAGATACAGAAAATCACACCCCTCTGCTTTTTCTTCCCACTTGCAAGAAGCCCCATCAGTTAAATCACCTTTTGAGTGTTCAGTTTTGTTATCTCTTCCTGTCCCAAAATCCAACATCCCATTTGCCTTCTTTTTCCTGCCAGCTGCTGAGCACTCCACCAACACTGACAGACCAGTGGTTTCCAGCTCTTTTACTGAGCAGAATTTTGCCCCAAGTGCATCAGTTTGCATTCATTAAACCTTGTATTTCCTGTCACTTACTGTCTTGTTACTTAACTTGGAATTCTGTAACACTTTCCTTTCTGCCACCTTTAGCTCTCACTACATTAAATTAACTTGAAATCATCAGTCAATTTCCTCACCCCCTGGTTCCCCTTTCTTCCAGGCAGGTTGAACAGCAGAGGGCTGATAATCTCACTACAGTGTGGACAATGATCCCTTATTTCTTCCATGGCTCTTGTCTTTTAATCTATCTACATATAAAAAATCCTTTCTTCTTATCCCCAGAGATTATAACAAAGTGCCTCTGATGAGTAACTGATATATTCCTATTTTGGTCACTAGACATTTAGTGCAAAGAACCCAGCAGAGATTCCCTCTCTCCTTGCCTACACTTGTTCCCAGGTGTTTCTGAAGAAAGCAGGTCACTCAATTACTACTTGAATTACTCATCCCTATGACTTGAAAAACAAGGAAAGAAAACACTCTGAGTACAGGTCTTTGAAGCTCCAGGGATAATTGAGATCAGCAGCACCTCTTAAATTAATCACAGTAACACACTAGAAGGATCATCCAAGTGTATACTTTCCTTACAAGTTTTGAAGATTTTATACCTTTTTTTTAAACATGTTGAGCTGGTATTTTTAATTTGTACTCACACACAATGTGAGAAGACTTTAAAACTGAGCACATCTGAATGACAAACTGAACATGCCCAGCACTTCTTGCCAATAAAGCAATTCTTTTTGTTATTGGCTTGTTCTAAACCACTAGTTTAGATTCTCCTGGTACTCAGTGGAGACCTGATGAGCAAATTGATGTTAAAAAAAAAGCACATGCTACCTGTTTAACAATTTAGTCCTTTACATGCTCTACATGGCTGGAGAACCCTGAGAGTCAACACTCAAGTGCACCAAAAGACCATCCCCAGCTCTGTGACCCAGCTGCAGTTTCAGGTGGCCCCAAAGCTGCTGACACAGCCAACATGCCTCACAGTGTAAGAGCCAGCACATTACAAACCCTCCAAAATGCTTCCAAACTCCAGCAGATCATGGACAAGTTCACAGACAAACAGCACGATTTTTGGTTAAAGCAAATGCTCTCAGTATCCACAATGTCCCATGACAAGCTGCTACACTAAGTATGTGCTGTGTGACTATCACCACCTTGTCTTTATTCCAAACCAGCTCCTAATCCTTGAGTTTGCTCCTAAGAACATAAAATGTAGAGAGCAACCATTTCCACACCATTCCCCACTTGTTAAATCTCTGTTATAACCCACTTTTTCCTTGCTCTCCCTACATGTTTCAGCTTCCCCTCACACAGAGATTGCTTATGACCCCCAGAACATCATTTCCAGTTCTGCTGTGTTTCTGAGGATGGACACCACACTCAAGACATGAGAACTGAGCAGATGAGGAATTTCTAAAGCAGAGAGTTAATGAACATTTTTTTATTTCTCCTAAATTCAACTCCAGTCCTTCCACATTACTTTAGAATAGGGTCAAGAAAAAGCATTAGAATCATTTTTTTACTGAATACTCAAAGCCCATCTGTGCCTTCAAAGATTTGGAAATGTGGGAGAAGGGCAGCAACAAAACTGACAGATTTGTAGTCCTGTTTTCCTAACTGCTGTCCCTGTGTTCCATAAGCAGATGTGTCAGATGCATGTAAAGTGTGAAATAACAGTTTTACCTAAAACAGTCCAATAGAGACCCAATCACGTCATCTGCTAATTCTTTGGGAAGTCTTCCAGTTATTCTGCCAATTCTACAGAAGTTAAAAGAGAAAAAGAGAAGGATTCAGTGATTCATTAGTAATGCAGCAAAGTCATAAAAAAAAATTTAGTTACTGGAAATTTTCAATAAGATGACTGACTTCAAGACACCACCCTTCACACTGAGTGTTACCCAAAATGTCTATTTCCAAACTCATCTGAAATTTCTCTGAATAGTGGCCTGATTTCATATCAGAAAAAGAGACAAACATGGCTAAAGCCATTTGCAATAACAGTGAATAGTGACAACACACCCAACCCATCAGTCATGGATTACAGACTGTTTTACTTCAGCTGATCAGAGCAACCACACCAGACCTACCCCTTGGCTGCAGACCACCTCACAATGGTGTCTTTGTCCTTCAGTCCAACCAACAATTGCTCTGCAAATCATGTTATATAAACACAGATTAGTCTCATTTAACAACAGAAAGATTTCTTAAAATGTTCTAAATTCATTTTCCTCTCATATAACTACCCCTTGAACAAAAATCTCTGCATCCAGATTTCTTCTATTTGCCCCAGAAGTACAATTTGAAATCAAAAAATGTGTCCAAATTGTTTTCAAAAAGAGAAAATTTGGTTTGAAATTTTAAGTGCTGTACAAGATTCAAATCGGGTCATGGTGCTTTTTGCACTGGTTCATTAAATTATTCAGTTATAAAATTATTCTGATGCAATTTTTGCAAATTTACTCACAGAATATCCACCAGTCAGTTAGCAGATCTGCTGTACAGCTGCAGACTAAGGAAAAAATGCTGTTCCTTTGATACTACCACAATCTAAAAATTAAACCATAATTCTTCAGCTTTAATGTAATGTAATTTTTTGTTGTATATTTCATTATAAATTTTAATTCCTCCTTCCATTTGTGAAAGGTTCAACGTATCCCTTCCATATTCCTGGATAAAACTGGTAAAACATCTCTCAGTAACTCCATTCTCCAACCCAACAACAAATGCTCCAGTATTGAATTTCTGCTTGAGATACCAAAATCCGAATTTGACAAAGTATCATTTATTTTAATCAGCTGCAGACACTGAAACTTTAGAGTCTCTCCAATTGTTCACAGCAGCAGATACCCACGTGACTTTCTTAGCCCTAAGCAGGTTGTTTCCAACCTATGTTTAATCTGCAGCATTCCAGCAGGTTCTCTCCAGTTTTAACACACCTACAACGTTTTCAATCTCTGCTGGGATGTCATATTCCTCCTCTTCCTCCTCAGCTTCAGCAGCAGCAGTTTCTCTCTTTTGGTTCTGCACAGCAGCACCCTGAGCTTGCAGATTGGCAGCCAGAGAGCGACAGCCACGCTGGTACCTGCACAGCAAACACACACTGCATTCCTTTTTCTGAGTTACTTTCCAGCTCAAACAGGGACATTCTGACACAAAGCCTGTCTGGCACATTCCTACACCTCCCAGGGTACAGCTCTCCAGTTATTTACTGGCTGCTTCAAAGGAAAGGGAGAAGTATCCCACTCTCCTTCCTTCTGACCCAGTTGTCTATTTTCCAAGGTGAGAAGAGCCAGACTATTCAAATGGTTCCTTTTCACTATCCCTCCCTTTCCTGTCTCAGTATAACCTATTTTCCACTGCTGACAATAAAGAGAGGTGAAATTCCCATGCCCTAAAAGGCTTTCTGAAACTTAAAAAAAAATAAATTAATAAAATCAGCTTATTAAAAATTGTTCTTTAAATGTTAAAGCCAGCTTAGTACTTTCTGACCAAGCTGCACTCAGATATTTAGCCCCTGGTGCAGAGGCACTCTTACAAAAGATAGACTTTACATGCTAAACTGACTTTTGCCATCGGGCAAGGTACATTCTCCAACTAAAAAGAATTTTCTATGCCTAAGGATGTTCTCAAAAGCTGGTAAAACAAATACAATAAAAATAGTCACCAAGGGAGCCTGCAATTTTAAAATATCAGTGCGAGAAATCTAAAAAAGAGTTTGCCCTCTGGCAGTACGTAAAACCAGACACCAAAACCTGACTAATATGCAAAACCAAAGCGGGATTGCAAACCACTTTTCCCCTGTGAACTTTCTATCAAATCAGGGTAGGAGCAGGTAATGGAAAAATGTTCACTCTTACTAAATTGGACTAAATCAGCTTCAGGAACAAAGGTCTTCACCGTCTTCCCATATTTAGTGAGTTCTGCACTATATAGGAACAGGCTTCTGCTTGTGCAATGTGCAAAGTCAGACTTGGCTATTCCCAGGACTAGGTTTACTGTACCAAAATTTAAAAAAAGGAAAAAAATGACAGGAAACTAAATAGAGCAGCAGAAATCCACTCCTTCCAAGTAGCGCAAACAAACAACATGTTCATTCCCAAACTATACAGGGACTTCTTTTGCTTTTAGGGAAGTTTAGGAGGGCAGAAGGCACATGTATGGATTTCTGTGCTTTTGGACTTTATTTGTTTAACTGTTCCAGCTTTGCACTGACCTCCATTTCGCCACCTTGGGTTTCACAAATGTCAGCCCGAGTCGCTGAACCAGTTTCATGCCCAGCTTGCGCAGCACCATCTGATTGCTTTCTGACAGCTTGCACTTGTCCAGGCACTCGAGCACAGTAACAGCTGGAAAACACAATAAACACGCTGGAAAAACTGCCCTTCAAAACATCTGGGTAGGAAAATGGTAAAGTTTTGAATGTCCTGTAGAAGATTCTGATTTTTTAAGGTATTACTGAAATGCAAGTGCCTGGTTACCTACTTTGCATTAGCTCTGACATGGGTCACACAGTGGTAACATCCCTCACTGGCCAAGCAGGAAGGATGGCTTTGGGGATTACTTTTGACTATGAAAATTATAATCTACATTCTCAGGCTGCTTATGCCTCTAATTCCCACTGGAAGCAACACATTCAAGTGTCTTTCAGGATCTTAAATTTTTCAGTAATCTGACAGAACCAGGAGCTAGAAAATAGAACTTATTTACTCAGAAAACTCATCAGTTCCTGCACGCAGAGGGAGCTTTCCCTTCCCTTATTTAGTATTTTCAGGCAGCACCAACTTAACTCCTCTACCACAGAAAGTTTTATGAGGATGGATGTCCATAAACATTTAGACATGAGAAACACTATGTGTGTATAAACGATCAGCCACAAAACCTCTCATTTGGGCACATCAAAGGGAACCAAGGTATTTGTCCAGCAAAGTAAAAAAACACAGAGAAAGGAGAATCTTGGATTAATGAGGATAAAGTTCCAGGGTTCAAAATTTTCACAAGGAATTCACGCCTGTCAGAAATAAAAAAGGTCTTTTGCTGTTTGTCAGGGTGACAATAATTCCTGATTGAAGGTTGATCGTTAACTAATAGAGACTAATGACCCATCATTCTTCCAACAACACTGGACATATGGATTCAGCAAAATACTCTGCAACCTCTTCTTCCAGTCTCACATCAGGGCTCTCAAAATACAGAGATCAAAGAAATCACAATCCTCAGTCTTTTAAAAGGCTGGTGATGTATCCTGACATACTCAAATAGTAATAAAACAACCCAAGCAGACAAGGCAAAGAAGTGATGACCATTACTTGGATACTTTCCAGCAAGATGGGTTTTTTTGCAGTTATAAAAGCTTGAGGGACTGATGGTGTTAGGAGCAAGAGGCTGCAAAATAATTAATATTCAGACAAAAAAAAATTAAGAATATATAAATATAAGCCTCTTCCAAGTCCTGACAGCTCCTGAATCACTAAAATATCTACAGACTTATGTAAATGGCTTCAGGACTAGTGTTTGCTTTCTAAACCAAGTTCTGTGTTGCAAAGAACTTCAAACAGGATCTTCCTTTGACATTTGTCTATTTTTTTCCTATTTCATCCTCAGATCTGCTATAACTAAAAATTTTAGGTATTTTTTTGTCTCTCACATTTTTTATCCCAGACAATTCCCATCTGAATATCTGCTTCTCAGTTATGAGCATTCTGGATTTTCCAGGGTAAGTTTATTCATTGGTATGCCCTTGATTTTCCTCTTATTACCAGATTTGTAATTACTAAATATTCTTTCTATGCCATGGACCAAAGCATCTGATTTTACCAGCAGGGTTAATGCTGTGAGCTCAATATCCTCTTTCCATCCTCATTAAGACAACTGTGTTGTACAGTTGCATCTTCTAAATGACATAATTTTGTTTTATACCATATTTTACCGAGCCTGTTTATTATTCTGCTTCTCTGGCTGCTTCCCCAGTGCTGTCTGCTATTTCTGTGCAATGGCATTCCCAGTATTTGCTTTTTGTTCCTGACCAGCCATATATCACCTGTGTCATTGCATGTTACTTGTCTTCACTATCTTATCTCCATCTTCACCCACCTCTCAGACATCTTCTAAGGAAGTGTCTGCACCTCAGACTTAGCAACTGGGAGAATAAACTGTTTCCACCACTAGAACTAGAAAGCATTTTTTCAGAGCCAAAATAACCCCTTAGGGAAATCACAAGCACTCCACGGTGAGTTTACATCACTGCTGGTTCCTGTGAATAGCACAAACCCCTTTTTTGGTACTTGGATAAGCTCCACAAAACTGATGAAGTCTTTTGCAATTAGCCACCATCTTTCCCTGCCTCTCTTTCCTGCCATCAATAAATAAAAAATTCACACTGCAGTCAGTTCTGACCATATTCCAGGATTCACCACAAGATGAACATAATTCCAATGTGCATCTACACTGCTCAGAAACCTCTGTGCTCTCTTTTTTTTCTTTTTGGGTTCTTGACCCTAATTACATCCGGCATAATCTCTCCTCACTAAAAACTAATTAAATATTTTCCCCCTCTAACAGTCTGCATGTTCCATGCTCACCTCCTGCATTACAGCATTGGCCAATGTGATCCCCTCCCAAATCCTCTGATGGGCTGTTCCAACACAACATTCCCTGGTGGAGTCTGCTCCTCCCTCACAGTCATCTCTACTTTTGCTTCCCTTGTTTTCCCTGCTTTATCACTTCCCTGTTGATTTCACTCCTTACTCCACTGCTTACCAGGTTAATCTTCCTCTCCTTTTTTTATTTAAATGGCTTTAAAAACTGAAATCAGGATATTACAAACTTACCATATGGTAAACAATCTTCTCTCTTGCCGTGTTTAAACAGCTGTGCCTGAAAGTAAAGTAGGGAAAACAGACATGAGAATACACAGATTCCAAAACACAATATACCAAGCATTTAGTTCTAAAATATTTTTAATGAGCTTGCAATAATCTGCAGTGTTTGCTGACTTAAATAGCTTAAAAAGAGAAGAGTCTCAGGGTGCAGTTACACTTTTTGGTAACTACTCAGGGGACTGAGCTGGCCAAAAACACTCAAGAGAGAGTGAAAAACACCCAAGGAAAATAAAAAATAAAGGACAGAAAAATAAAAGCAACCAGTTTGGGGCCAGCTCAGGTCTCTGAGCTGTCCAGCTCAGAGCTGGGTCACAGGAGCTCAGTGCCCTGAGCCTGTGAGAGCCTGAAGCAAGTTTGTGAGGGCAAAGCTCTGCAAACACACCCCCAACAGGCCAACTTCCACTCCTGTGCCCAGGGATTGAGAGCAGCAAAGAGCTTCCAAACCATTTTATCTACAATTAAACATGCCAGTCATATTAAACCCCAGCACTCCAGTGAGACAAAGGGACTATTAACCCCTGACAGAACAGTTACACATTAAAAGCCTCCTCAGCTCCCTCAACGTGCACCACAACTACTCTGCTCAGGCACTTGTTTGTCCTTGCTCTGGCATCCACCAGGAGAAAAATCCTCCTCGATAAATATGCCTGGGAGTTAAACAAGAACAGACTTACCCTGAAAGTGCGCAGTTTCTCACACATCCCCAACACCCACACACCCCTCCCGCGCTGCAGGCGGGGCTGGGAGCCACAAAGGCAAGGAAAACACCCCGGGGCCGGGAGCCCGTTCTGTTTTGGCTTGGTACTAAACTGCATTTCAGGATCCCAAATTAGCACTGCTGATCAGCTCCACTACGAGCTATTTGATATCGTATGTTGAAGTATTGAAGATTTTAACTGTACGAGATCCCTTAGAAATTACATTTACAAAGCAGCAATGCTACAGAATGACATCAGGCCCCTCAGAACAGCCAAAAGAAGTAAATACCAACACAACTGTATAAATGTGGCACAGCTTTTAGCAATATACCACGTCAGCACTAAAAAAAGCTGGCCTCAAAATTATCACTATTATATTCAAACAAAGCACAGTGTAATTCCTCAAGCAGTGATAATGAGGAGAAACAGCTTTTTAACACATCCTTGGGAATGCTCCTGGACAAACCTCAGCACATTGCCAAGGAGCTCCTGCAAAGGTGGAACAGAATCCTCAAAACACAGTTCCTAAATTCTGGCACCTTTCTACAGACTTCTCCATGAGTTTTCACATCCTCAAGGCCAACTTTGAGTTCAGTCCTGACTCCTCAGGAACAGCAGAACTGAAAGGTGCCACCTCTGAGTGACATCTGGGAAGGAATCAACCAACACATGAGCAGGAAATGAGAAAACTCTTCAAATATTAGACAGGATTTTTTTTTAATGCTTTCCTAAAACAAAGGCAGAAAACAGCCTCACACACCTCTGAATGAATTTAGCACCTTGACCTTGGCAGATTCCATTTCACAACCATTTCTATTATTTTCTGAACAAAAAAAGTGAAACACATTGTGTCCCCAGAGCAGATTAATTGAAACTTAAGTAACAAACTATTTTCAACACAGAACAACTATTTCCAAACAAAATACTACAATGATTTCTAACATACTTTCAGATGCTAAAATCATCATAGCAATGGCTGAAAATCAACTGGGATGTGGATTAAGGGACTTTATTCTATCAATACAAGTTTTTAGGGAAAGCAAAATTACCCAAAAGGCACCATAGCTGCTGTGTTTGAATTAATAACTAAACTTGTCTAAAAAAGGTCATGGTTTACATGGGTTTTGATCAATAAAATATGTTACAGCTGAAAATGCCCAATGTCTGTTTGCACTCACTGATGTGCACTGTGGGTCAGACACAACCTTGGAGCAGCTTCCTGGTGTTTCTGCAAATGAAACACTGGGTATTTGTCCCAGAGAAGTTTAAGAGCCATTTTTAAAACAGTTTTTACAGAGGTAAATGGGTAACAGCCAAACTGTGGAGAACTACTCTTCAAATATTCAACACAGCAGGAAATCCAAGGTCTGGGGTTTTTTCTGAGTGTAGGAAAGACAAGAAGAGAAGTTTTCATTACTTCTTTATGAGCCAAAGCATGCAAAAGTATCACCAAGTTCAAATTTCTCAAACTTTTGAGCATAGTAGATATATTTTCCAGAGGAAATAAAAGAGAACTTTAACCAGTGTTGGCCTTTGGGAAAAAAAGAAGAAAAAAAAAGTGTATTTTCTTTCAGCACATGCTACAGTCATGCAGCAGTTACTGCCTCAGAAAAATCCTGCACACTTGGAGCTCACAGAGGTCATGCTAGAAAGAAATGTTCATGATGCATGAACAGAAAACATAAAAAAAATATATAGAAATATAGGAAAAATACAGGAAAAAGGCCAAATCAGCATTACAGTCTCCAGCTTAAACTTCCTGCCTTGAAGGAAGAAAAATATCCAAGGCACACCATTTCCAAAAATCTGATACAAACAAAGCAATTAATAAGCTTGGTTTGCCACCTGCACAGGCATTTTGGTGTCAGCAGCTGGCAGTGCTGGAAGCCAGGAGTCTGCCTGTCGGAGCATCCAGCACCCAGTTACACCACGGGCTCCTCACTTAATGAGGACACAGAGCACACACCAACCCACCCAACCTGCTGAACTGTTGAAAAGTATGTGACTCCCTCTCTTATAAATAATTAAGCCACCTACAAATTAGAGAAAATCAGTGGTGTGCAAGCAATGACGACTGTCAGGTCTGGCTCTGCTTTAGAAACAGCACAGGGCAAGGCAAACAAAGCCCAGTTTCTCAGTAATCCCAGCAGAGACACCACACCTGCCAATTGTCTGCGTAACCCACTTTGGGCCCGACCTGCAGGAGATCTATCAGTGGGGAGCATCTCCAGGACTTGTTCCCCAAGCTACACAAATCACCACGAGGGGTGGCCCGGCTGCTGGGGAGCGAGTGGATCTTCCTGCCGAGCAGGAGGCACAAGTCTGCATCCACCTCCTGGTTGTAACCCAGTGGAGGACTGGGAGGATAATTCCAGCCTCGTTGGGAAGAGCAGGAAATGGTCCCTTGCACTGCTCTGGAGCACCCCCTGGTAGCTACACAACACTCAGGGAATGCCATCAGCCATCCCTGCCTCCTGGCCAGGTGCAGAGAAGGACGTGCTGACTGACCCTCAATTTCACTTGGAAGCAGGGAATATTTAATGCATCCTCTGTGCAGCTAATGGTAAAATGGGTTAGTTAAAGCCCTTGTTCTTGCTGTGTCTCCAGCACAAGCAGCACTCCTGGTGTGGGCCACACGTGTTCTGGGCACTGACCATCAACACAACACAGAGCCCAGCAATGCCAAAGGATGGCAGCTTTCGTGTGACCTCAGTCAGTTATCAGCTGAATGTCTGAAAAGTTTAGACCAACACATGGAGAGCTGACAGAATATCTCCCTTCCATTTTGAGACTGCACAAACCCACAGATTTCAAATATTTGGAAGAGAAGGAAGTTCAGCAGCTTGAGACAGTGCCAATTCTAAGAGGAAAAAGAAACAGCTTTATGATAACAGAACTTCCAAACCTCAAACAAACCACAAAACTTGTGGTGAGAAGGAGAAAACTCAAGTAATCAGACATGGCCACGTTACAACAAATACTCTGTGACACTCAGGAGAGAAATGGCATTACCAGGGAGGAGTCCTTGGTACCTGCACACATTTCTCTCACCAACACTGCTTTCTCTACACCTTTATCACCAAACCACTAAGCAACAACTCCTTTTTTAAAAAAGTAGTGCCAATAGACAATCCTAACACAGCCAATTCTTTGAGAATGCCAAAAATACAGAGACTTGGGAAACATTCTATTTGGAAATATTCTATTTTTGTGCCTCTGGGTCTGAAAGAATGGAGTTAGTGAGTTCTTTCTTCCCTGGAGCCAAATTTACATAAGCATGTAGCTATTGCTAAATAACCTTTGCATTAGAGACAGCTCAGGGAAATGCCTCGTTCTTAAGACTCTCGAGTTTCATCAGATCACTGTGTAGGGCGTTTTATTTTTTTTAATTATTACTCACACTTGTATACTGAATCACTTATAAAACAAATAAGGTTTAATAAGTTTCAATGCCCAAGGCTACCTCAACGTGATGACATCTCTGTCACGCAAGAACTGGGAGTGCTGCGCCCTGCAGCAATAACTAAAAAGCTGTTTGATATAATGGCAGGTTTAAAAGCAAACCTCCAGACCAAGAGAATTTAAAATGCAGATTCTTGAAACAGGGTAGAAGTTTCCTTCAAGTAAACAAATGTCATAAAAAAAAAAATAGCAATTCCTTAATAATCCATTATTTATAATCCTTCAATGCACAAAGGATCTGAGCACAGAAGTGAACTCAATTCCATAGTTTCAACAAAAGAGTTTGAAACACTGAAGCTGAAATAGTGTCACTCTGTTGGTGCCCCCCTGCTGGGAAATGGGGTGTTACTGACGACAGGTGGAAGGGGGGAAAAAAAAAGCCAAAGGCCCCAGTGGAATTACAATATGTAATGCCGGGTGCATGTTCCGACAGGAGCCACGGAACAGCCGGACTCGTTCTGCACACAACGCTGAGTGAGATGAAACAGCAGCACACACCTGATCACCAGGCTCAGGGCCACGAAGAGGCAGATCAAAGTGCAGCCACGGCCAACTACTCACTGCGTCCCTGACTTGCAGTTTCACTTCATTGAAATGCAGGAGTTTCGTGTCTTTTCCGAGCAGTTTTTCCGTGCCAGCCTCACTGTGAGCCACGTGCTGAGGCACAGCACGAGCAGCAAACCCCACTGACACCCCCTGAGTTTGGCAGCCCCGCTCTGCTCTCCTGTGAACACTGAATCCCCTCTGCTGGGTTACATCACTCCCGAAACCTGTCACATTCCCGAAACTCACCTCTCTGTACTGACCAGAAACTGAAAAATGGTCTTTTTTCTACAGGTTGTTCAGAGAGAAATGCCCAGACAGCTGCAGTTTGATTCTTAAACTAACAAGTAGTTTAAAGAATCCAAAGCCAAAAAGTTTTGAAGCTTGTTGACACAAGTTCTAGTTGTCACTCTGCTTTACACACTTTCTGATTACTATTCAAAGCATATTGTGCCTACTTAAAGAATAAACATGTTTTTATTATAGAATAAATACCATATGTTATATATTATATACTGTTAGAATCCTGCACATTTAAGAGAAAAAGTTTAAAATAAACACTTATTTTCAGCTGATATTTTTGGTTTAACATGCTGTTGCTACCAGTGTGATGCAAAATCCTTAATATTAAAATATTAAGAATATATGTTTATATGTAAACATAACATTTAACTCTTGAAATCCTTTCTGCTCCACTTCAGCCTGCCTGCATACACACACACCTGCACATGTACCATTCTGAAAATGTTTATTCCCTGATGATATAACTCATAGCGAGTGAAACGAAAAATAAAAGACTGAATGCAAGAAAGGGCTTTTAAAAACCTGCTCATATCTACCAATTGGAACAGGAGTTATGAGCTGTGAAGAGGGAAAAAAAAATCCCACAAAAGGCAGGCAGCAGGCTCTGCTCCCAGGTCTATTGTATCACGTTCTGGTTTCGATTCTACTTGTTGAGTATTCACCTGTTTCGCTTAGTGAGCACTAATGAACAGGTGGATGGAGCCAAAGCCAAACTCAAAGGAATTATGACAAAACACTAATGCATTATACATCCTGCAGGTCTCATCATGCCCCGGGAATGGCAAACAGTCGGGCTCCCTTTCCAGATCTGACAATGAAATGATGAAACATCATTCTGCCTTTGGAAAGGCTGCAATGCACACAAATAACGCTTCCTCCTGCTCCAGCTTCAGGTCCTCAGTTATTCTAAATATAGATCATTTCTCCTGTCTTCCGATTTGGAGGAGCTCGAGAGGAAAAAAAACCAACAAAAAACCCCACCCCACACACTTGCTGCAGAGCTTTGCTTTGATGTTCACGCTGCACACAAGTCCTCTTAGCAACTGGGGAAAAAGAGCAGCAAATTTATGCAAATTATTAAAACTTGTACAAACACCAGCAAATCCTTAAACGTGTGCAAGTGCACAGACTGCACAAGAGCACAGCATCTGCCTTGGCAGCAACCAAACCAGGAAGGAGCAACAAACTCCCCCATTCCACCCAAATATATTTGGACATTAAAGCTGGAACAGATACCAGAACTGCTATTCCAGTATTTCAAAATGCACATCAATACTTCTAAGGGTGTAAAACTATAACAAAGCTTTTATAAAAGACCTTTATAGACTGTACAAGAAGAGTGCTGCCATGGAGCAGAACTTTAGGTATTGCAGACTTTTTCCCATGCACAGTATGTACACTTTAAAACCCAAACTAAGAATTCAGCTCCTTTGAGTTACATACCAGTGTTACTTCATGAGCAAAGGGCATTAAACATTTTGCCATCAAAGAACTACCATACAGCACCCATTGATGATAAAAACAGTCTTCTATCTTTTCA
Organism: Calyptomena viridis; assembly: GCA_013390005.1. Lineage (NCBI taxonomy): Eukaryota > Metazoa > Chordata > Aves > Passeriformes > Eurylaimidae > Calyptomena > Calyptomena viridis. Next base: position 515,489 of record WEIV01007288.1, read on the forward strand.
AGGAAATACAGTATTTACCAGGGCCTGGAGCATGCCATTCACAATGACAGTGCCCTCCATGGTCTGGGAGGAGGATTTGGATAACATGGAGAGCATCCAGTCCAGGAAGTCTGCCATCCTGCTTTGCCTGACATCAGGGCGGACAATAAACCTGTCACACAAAAAAACAAAACACTGCAGTTACTGACTTTATGACACCCAATGAAAAACAATTTTTCCTGCTATCCAAACTAGTTGTAGTTCCTGAAAACAATCCTCCAATGGATAATTTCCCAAATTGCTGAGGGTGGGAACACTCCAAAACATCCTGTTTAGCCCTTCTGTTTCTGAGCAAGGCACGGAATTTTACTTTAACATCAAACCCACCTAAATCCTGGATTCTAAAGATTCATCTTAATTGTAAAGCAACAAAATTTCTAAGGGTCCTGCATAAAAATTATTTCCATTAGAATTCATGAAAAGCTGAAACAAATATGAAGGTTCTCCACCATTCTCACCAAGAAGAGCCTTTCTGTAAATCTGTACAAATCAGCAGTGGGTCCCTGCTGCAGTCTGTCATCGGCCAGGCCCAGAAACAGCAACCAGTGGGGCTAAATTTGGGGCTTCAAGTATTTAAAAAGGTCAAACAACTGTTCTTTAACACATTAGATGGGTTAAGAGATGCTTTTTCACCCATCTTAGGGAGGAGAAAAGAGGTTCCTCATGGCTAAACTTCTGTGAACCTGCTCAGCCATCCCCTGCACCAGCCAAGCTGCAATCAAGGCATCGGCTTCAGTTCTACAAACCTACAAACCAGGGTCCTGTTCCAGCAGGGATTCACACTAAATGTGTTGTCAAGGCACCCAAAGGAAACAGGGCACACAGGGAAGCCCATCCAGCACAACTCAGGGCAGTTAAAGAGGACATGGCACAGAGCTGGGACCTGCTTCCATCCCATACCTACAGGTAACTGCACCAAGGACTGACAGGGAACAAGGGAACAGCGAGCAGAGGGGATGGATTGGCTCCCAAGCCAGTCCCTGTTGTGTTCAGCAGAAGAACAACAAGGATTTGGGGAGGGTGAGTTGCAGGAGGGTTGTGACAGCACCAAGGATGAAGCTGCCTTTGACCCAAGGGCACAGGTGAGAGAAGTGACCTGTGAAGTGGATGAGCTGGTTCCTGGACCCTTTCTCAGCCTGAAGGAGTTTAAGTCTTTCCTTCCAAAGGAGTGCCCTAACCTCCACACTAACAGCAGGATAAGGATCAGCCTCATCTCCTCCTGCAGCAAACACTCACTGAGCAGGCAGGAAGGAGAATTCATGAAATAGACTCCAGCTTCTTCACCCTATGAAAAGAAACTTACTTTGGAAAATGGGCAGTCTTGAATCCTGTTGTTTCTGAACTTCACTGAAAATTCTGAACTCCTTGGAGCACCAATAAGCACCCAGACTTCCTTTTCCTGCCCAGGGAGTTTCCCCTTCAGTGTGCTACAGTCAGACTCCTGTATCTTATCTCTCCATCTGTGCCAGGACCGTTGTGTTCCTGCCCACCCAACTAACAGTCCAGCTCCAGGAAGATGGCACAGTGACCTCATCTCACAATGACTATGCCCATTCATTAAAGAACTGTTTTGGGATGTGAAAACAGGGAAAGGCCTTGGAGCCAGTCTTCTAATTCCTGGTGAAGCATTTTAATCATCAGGCTGTTTTGAAAATGGTGTTTTCATAATAAACTAAATAATTATAAATCCACTAAGCAGTGCCATTACAGCCTAACACAGTACTAGACCCAGCTTAATGTATTCTAGCATCTTATTTGTTATGAATATATACTTCTAATAACAATTAATTCAGCCAATAAATGAAGGTGAAGAGAAGACAAGACAACTGCTGACAAGGTGCCTGCATAGGACCCAGTATGGGGTGCAGGGCACTGCTGAAATCCCCCTGAAACAGAGGGATGAGTACAAACAGAGTTCTGCTGAACACGAGGCTGCAATCAATCAGGTTATTGTATATAACCTTTCACTCCAAATTTAGTTTTACAGACACTCTGTAAACACTCTAGAGTCACTTGGATTTTGCTCTGAAGTATTTCAGAATCATTCAGAAAAGCACGGGACAAGTCAGCAGAGAACTGTGATTCTGGTCTTAAGTACTTCATGAATTTTCTATAGGAAGCTGTCAGTTCTCAGACAAAAAAAAAAGCGTTTGATTTGCTATCAGATTTACCCCAGAAGCACTGCACTCACTAAATATAAATTTCTGAAGCTTTGAGTCCTGTGATTAAAGCTCAGAGTAAATTTAAAGTAAATGCACAGACAATTACTTCCCAAAGACTGTTAGGGTCTGCTCTACTAAATGTGGTATTTAACAACTATTTTGATACAATTAATCCCATAAATTCAGTGCAATTTAACCCAGAGAAGAACATGAACAGGGTTTATGGCTGTGACTCTCCCTATACCCACTGTTCCCTTGTCTCCATGCCCCCATCCCACTGTGCTCATGCCCTGCCATCTCTGTGTCCCCATGTCCCCACTGTCCCCGTGTTCCTCATTTCCCATTGTCTGTGTCTTCATGCCCCCATATTCCATTGTCCCACTGTGCCTGTGTGCCTGGAAATTGTTCTTGTGTCCTGCTGTCCCAAGTCCCCCACATCCCACTCTCTCCATGCCCGTGTTCCCATGTCCCGCTGTGCCCCGTGTCCCCAGTATCCCAGTGTCCCCAGTATCCCAGTGTCCCTCCAGTGACACGGGCAAAGCTGTGCGGGCAGCGCCCCCTGGCGCGCACAGGCTGCACTGCAGAGTCGGGGCTTTCACTGCTTTAAAGAAATGAAAACTAAAAAATCCCAAAGCTGAGCTGACTAAAGGCCTCTTCCTCTACAATGCACGGGAATGTGGACTGGGATAGGTACAAAACCAGAGCTACGTGTGTACTATCCCAGTTCATGGTTCATGTGCATCACAAATGACACCCTCTCCACTGATGCAGAGATACCCAAGGTCATTATTCAGATTTATAAACCACTCTAGTGGTTTCATAAATTGTTTTATTCAGTATTACCTGAGTGATGCAGAAAATGCCAGAACAACCACACTCTTGTCACAGATTGTCCCAGGCCTGAACACCAACTGTGTAAAACAGTGGGATTATAAATTTCCATTATCCCATATCTATTCCTTTTGATGAGTTATTTGACAACAATAAAGCTAAAACAAGAGAAGTATTGCTTTCTGGATGAGAGAATGAAAAAACGTGACATGGGGAATAATTAAGAAAATAAATTCTAGCATTACTATTTCCCTTTACAAACTTAAGTACTACCAGGAAACACCACACCAGTCACATCAATTCCCTAATTATGGTGCAACACCTGCAAAACTCAGCAGGAACACAAGGTGTCTCAAACTCTGGAGCACAGAGCAGCCCCTGAAGGCAATTTGCCCAGTGCCCTGATACCAGGGAAGATCTGCATCAGGTGTGACAGGAACACATTCCTCCAGCAGGGGAAACAGTTCCCAATAACAAACACACTGGTTGGATCCAACTCAAGCAACAGTAACATCCCACAAACAGCTGGAAACTCCCAGCACTGTCACATCAGACCAAGGAACTGCAGGAGAAATGGGAGCCAAGCTTTTCCTTTCTGCCAAGAAGCACAAAAAGACTTACTTGGACACCAGCACAGCAGCTGCATCCCGAGCCTTGTCACTGACAACCAGGTAACACTACAGGGGAAAGAAAACTGACTGTAAAACAATTCACAGATGGAGATTTAATATCAAAAATGAAATGACTGTGTACATAATACACTAGTAAACACTTATGACAAATATTATGATGATTACACACATTAGGTTGTTATTGTGACTACAAACTCAGCTTAAAGTAGTGAACAAACACATTGGAGGCAGAGTCTCCCTCCTGGTGCTTTCAAAGCAGGGTTATTGCCTTTCCTGAAGCCTTAACTCACAGGCACATTGGGCTGCAAGAAATAAACCCTTCAGTGCTCCAAGTTCTGTGTGATCTCTTGGGGGACCTGTGGGGAGGGGGGTTGTTCATCTTTATCTCTAAGGGATGACAAGTCATTACCTGGGCTGATACCCAGGGAAACTTTATGTCCTTGTTGAAAAATCTTCACACAGCCACAGCTTCCAAAGTTAATCATTCCAACCAAACACTGATTTCATCTAAAAATCCTCAGTTTTGGCTTTCAGAAAAAGCTCACTGACATTTTCAAACACTGAAAGCCATTTACATACTCAAAGGCAGGCATTCACATCAGCTAAAATAAGATGGTTTATTACATCAGGGAGAACAAGTAACAGCCTCACATGACACTAAAACACCAAACAACAGACTGAAGATTCCAAATATATGGAGAAATTCTTTACAGATTAGACACAAAAATACGGGCTTAAATAATACTCTGAAAATAATACAATTTAAGAATATATAGAGTGTATTATTATTTATTACATACCGAAAGGTTAAGCTCAGTATCACGGGTCTGAAAGTAGAAAAGATGCACTTTCCTTACTTTTGCTATTTCCAGGATGCGATCCATGGTTGGCTGCCGGGTCTTCCCTTCCTCTGAAACAAGGTTTCCATCAAAACGGGCCAGATCAAAGGGGATCAGGCAGATCATGGAGAGCCAGAGTAGGAGCATGTAACGAGTCTCCCAGGTCTGAGAAGGAATGGTAAAACAGAGTAATCACTCCATTTTCTGGAACATATTCCTAAAAAAGTGCCTGTAGCACAATCTACCCACTGGCTCCAAGGATCTTGCAAAGATGAAGAAGAAAACTCCAAACATGAATGTCCTGAAACTCCTTCTGGAATTCTTTTTCCATATTCAAAAATACAAGAATATGAGCTACAGTATCTTGGAGTTAGACTCGATGATCCTCATAGGTCTCTTCCAGCTCAAGACATTCTTTGACCTCAGTTCATTAAATCCATTAAAAATTCTTTGCCTAAGTACTTCTTAGAATCAGAATTCATGCTCACAACATTCCTAGGCCAATAAAACTTTCAAATCAGGACACATAATGAAGTGGTGTCGTGTTGTTTTTCAAACTGCAAACAGGTAGAAAGATCTGAAATTCTGTATTACTTTTCTACACCCAGGAATATATTGTAAAAAGGCAGATTCATGCCTTGTACCATAACTGTGCAATTTTTTCCAATTTTCACCTCCCTTCTTTCAAAAGAAAAGGAAAAAACCCCTCACAGATCTGAAGACAGATATTGAGGGGCTGAGGAAGAATAAAAAGTTTTATGAAAACCTCAAATTTCCATTTCCTGTGATTTTACTGTTCTGCCTTTAAGCTCAATTGACACGACTGTTAATGATACAGGGAGCAGGGAAAGGTCTTTTCAGTTCCTCCTTTAGAGGGTCAGTAACTTTCAGTGCCCTTCTCATTACCCTTGTTTCAATTTGTTCTCTCATAGGAGTGGTTACAGGTTTTATTTGCACCTCCACTGCTATTACTTCTAAATCCTCCAAACAAACCCCATGAAACCAAGCCAAGACCTCTCCTTCAGAAAGGCATTTCTCCTCTGACAAGATCATCTCTTTCACTCTCCAGGTGTTCAGTTAACACCTCACAGGGTCTATCACTGCTTTATACACATTTTCACACATTTTTTTCTTATAGTGTTCATCTGGAGACATAGAAATTGGACAAAAAGCACAGCAAGTTCTCACCTCGGGGTCTCTGGGATTCTGCTCCACAAGCATTTCCAGAACAGGCTGCAGGTCCCGGACTTCGTGAGGAAACAGAGGGAGGAAACGTTTGTACCCTCTCACCTAAAACAGAAAGTTCCACAATTCAGTGACCCATCCAGCACTGTCACATACTGGGGAAAGGGAAGACCCTTTGAGAACTCCTGGTTTAGGATCCTCATGACGTAACGAGAGTAAGGACACGAATTAAGGTCTTAAACACCTTGAGATGTTTGAGGTTTTACGAAAAAAAACTGAGTTTTTATGAAATCATAATTCTTCAACTTTAAAACAAGGGAGATGGTCAAGTCCAACCTTCCTAAAGCAGTCACCCATGGCAGTGCCCACATCCACAGGGTGTCCAGTACCTTGGGATGGAGATCCACCACCTATTCCAGGGCCAAAAACATTTCCTAGTGCACAGATGGAAATTCCACAATCCATCTAATTCTTCATCATAATTTACTCTTCAACATTATGACTCTGTTTCATCACTCAGTACCTCAATGTCTGCAATATTTTTTGCATTCAGACCTTGATGCATTCAGTGATCCAACTCTGGATCACTGAACAACAAAAGCTATCACAAAAATGAGATAAAAAGAGAACTAACGTTTCATAGTGAAGCTTAAAACATTTCATTGCATTACACGGACATTTATTTCTGCATTTTACTATTTTTTAAGACAACAAAGAAAATATTGGTTACAGAATGTTAAATTTGGGGGAGTTTACCTTTGTAATGATGTAAAGAAATTTAAAAGCCAGGTGAACTAGTGGGGGAGGAGATGCTTTGTCCCGTACTATGTCCAACAAGGAATTCATCATTCCCTCTAATGAAAGGAGAGGAAAAACAGTGAGATTCCATGCAGTTCACTTACAGTTTCTCACACTTCATATAACAAAGAGGGAGGTAATAATTATACAAGGTAAGTAATATCAGCCACAGCAATCTGGGATCTTCCAGTTTAACAGATTTTCAAGTACATACACAAAAATTATTTAAGGATGATATTCCTACCTAAGTGGTGATCCAAAAGGTGAGGCTGCTCCTGGTACTTGTCCATTATACCTGAAAATGAAAAGATATCTGTAATAAACTATTCAAATTAGAAGCTCTTAGTGGTGTTAACTGTGAGATACCCCTTGATTCTGGACATCTGTAGTTCCAGATTCCTGTATCCTTGAGCTGTCACCACCTGAAAGTGAGGTAAAAAGCTAGAAAACTATAGTTAGAAAACAATACTCCCTGGACACACTGGATATCACCCCAAGGCTTTAGTTTCCAAGCCTGGAATGTATCTAAAGCTACAATTCCACTACCATCTGTGCTCATCAAAGCTTTTCACATCACTTATTCTATTTTGCTGCCAGTAAAATGGTCTCTTCCTTTTGGGTACTGACTCGAGGAAGGACAATTGGAAACTGAATATTGGAAAAAAAAAAGTAAGAACAACTTGCCAGAGCTTTTAGACACAAAAACTTTTCAATTTAAATCCAGAATCAACAAAAACCAGCTACAGAAATGAAAGCTGGGTTACAAAGGAGATAATCAAGTGATGCAGTGGAGATGGCCTGGGACATTTTAGATATTTGGTGAGAAAACAGGTTTTTAATTAGAAAACTAAAACCACCTTACCCTCTCCTTTTCCTGCATTTGTTTCTCCCTCAAACAATTTTGCACTTACATTTAAGACATGCCTCAACTCCAACAGTGCTGCACTTGACCAGTGGATGACACTGCACAACCACTTTCAAGACACCAGCCCATCCAAGAGTATCCTGGTGCAATTCCACTGGGATACCACACTGCCATCAAGAGGGAAACCTGAGCTCCTAATCATCACTACTTTCCCACTGTAATTAATGATGCCTTAAGGTGCCTACAAACAGCAGAACTAGGGAACACAAACTCCACCAATACCCAAAGCAACAGCTTTCCAGCAAAAGTGGAATTTAACAGCAAATCCTTTTCCCAGGTCACAGCCTGGCAACATAAAATAAACCCCTAAATATAAAAGCTGAAGAGAATGAACCTAAAACAGTTCTAATGCTATTATTCAAAAAAAGATCTTCCTTCATCTTCCTACAAAATTGTAGTTGCAGACTAAACTGTTTCTCCAGTTTGTGTTTCTAATGGTCAATGACAAATGAGCACCACAAGTTCTGTGAATGCTTTGGAAACCTGCACTAAAACCCTCTGGAATGGGAGATCACTGCCTTCTCTGCACATACTTTAAAGGTTTTCCCTAAGTTTCAGCATTCCAGCAGAAACTCAGCTTCTCACCAGATTTGGGACATTTTGTCCAAGAAGGATCAATGACACCCAAGGACAATAAATATTACCACCAATTACTGAACCACATGCACAGTATCTGTCAGTTTTAAGTATATTGAACATGTATTTACTGGGCAATGACATGCAGGTAGAAAGCTCAAATTTAAATTTTTAAATTTAAATACAATTTACAGAGACAGCACACACAATGTGACAGAGAGAGAGAGGCACGAGATGATCCACTCAGGGAGATGATGCCTCTCAGACACCAAGATTTTTGCAGCAACAGCTTTTTCTATCTCAATATGAATGTTCTTGGTAGTTCAGTCTCAACAGTTACATGTTCATCACTGGCCTCCTCAGATGGAACAGTCAGTTCAGTCAACCTAAAGCTACTGAAGAACTTCTGCAGGGCCAGACCTCCAAAATTTGGGTCTGTGCTTTATTGTTTGCCTACCTGGTTTCTTTTTGTCAAAAAACCACAGCTGCTGCATCAATATTTTGACTGTAAGTTCATGAAATCTCACCATTCTTTGCCAAAGCACTTGCAAAATGCCAGTCTGTTTAATTCAGCTCGTAAATACATGAAGCACTGAATGAACTTTTGGAAACCACCTGGTCAGAACATTGATCCAACACACAGATGTGCCTTGTCCCAGGCTCATTACCCAGGACAGCCCTACAGGCACCTCATTACAGCCCCTGCAGATCCAGCTGAGATCCAGGGGCAGCTTCCAAGAGGTGCCACAAAACTCGGGTCCAAGTCACCTCCACTCAGAAACAAGGATCTCTATGGATTCAGCTACATTGCCTAGGAAATAGAAGGGTAAAAGTATTAAATTGCCACTTTAAAGAGCAAAATGTGTGTGTTTGAATGAGTAGTTGGGTAAAAAAATCGCTTTATTTGACATATATACAAACTTTAACTTAATTACAGCCTGTGTTTAAATAGGAAACTGGAGGCTGGGCATGGGACAGAACCCTGATTTCTGAAATCAGACCAGCATTTTTATCTATAGTGGTTAAATACCAGGTAATAAAGGATGAAAAGCAAAACCAGCAAAAAACCAAACCTGCACCACCTGTTGACAAAGCTCCAGCGTCACCAGTGACACAAAAATTAGCGGTTTAGTCCCCTCTTGGTAATCAGCAATAATACAGTGCATAACACACAATAAAACACTTCAACTAATAACCGCTGCTGTTCAGCAATGGCAGAACCGCCCCCCTCGGAGGCCGCGCTCACCTATGAACCGCTCCGTGGCCATTTCCCGAGTCACCAGCTCCCCGAAGACGCCCCTCAGGTTCCCGATGAGCTCCAGCACCTCCCGGCTCTCCGTGAAGCTCTCCAGGACGCCCCTCTCGCTCACGGCCCCCGGCTCCCGCTCCTCGCCCTCCTCCTGCCCGGGCCCCGCTCGCTCCATCCCGGCGCGGTGGGTCCCGCCGCCCCTCACAGCCCGC
>WEIV01007288.1:534123-594075 GCA_013390005.1 Calyptomena viridis
AAATAGATAAATTAATGTTTCTGGAAAACAAATTCTTTCTTTAGAATAACTCACGCCAAGTCTCCCATGTGTGACGGGATCATCTGACTCCTTCTCAGAACAACAGTCCCTTGGAGCAGCTTCATCCCAGTTTCCTCCCGGTGTCTTCACTGCTAACACCAATTCTGTCTGTGATGTTCCTCCTGGATCACAGACATCCTCTGTGAGCGGGGAAATTCCAGCCAGTAAAATGCCAAAGCGATGGCAGGACCTGGAGCAATCAATGCATCAGTGCCAAGAGAAGTGCCACCGCCACAAGTCTTCTCACAGTTAAACGGCCTGGGAGGAATTCCTGTGGGATCCCTCCCTGGATGACGAGCATGCTCCACCTGCTGGGCTGCCTTTGCTTCCAGAGCTCCGGGAAACGCTGCTGGGATGAAGCTGCTGGAATGCTGAAATTACATCTCCGCAGCTTCAGAACATGTACAGAGCTGCCTACAGCTCCAAGGGGTTAAACCTGACTTGGAGACATCCAGACTTTGGGAGCACTCTGGGTATGCCTGGCTGGTGTCTGGGAGCAGGATGGAGTTCTGTCCCGCTGCTGCTCCTAATTATCGCCTTGGCCTCCTCAGTGACCAGGCCGTTGGTTTGGCCCCTCTCTGGGTGGGATATGCAGGAAGAATGCCCGGCCGGAGGGAGCACTATGGATGTGTGTGTCCCCAAGGCCAGACTCGGTTCCCCTGGGAGCCAGGATAAACACAAGGCAAGGAGAGGCTGGAGCAGCACTGCTCCCTCCTGGTAACGCCTGCAGCAATCCCACCTGGAGAAAGTAAAGCCTGAGGCTGCAGCTGGACACGGGAACATTTAAAAAAACCCAAAGAAGTGCTTGTCATTTCATATACCCGGGGAGTACCTGAGGAGACAAAATCTTGTAAAGATTCGATGTAATTTTTCAGTTTCACATATATATCTATGTAAGTGCACAAAGATTCCTGTCCCAGCTGGTCAGTGCAGAGCTCCAGGGCTGCTGTTGGAATGAAAGCTCAGGTCACTTCCCAGCAGAGCTGGTCACAAATCCCAGATCCAACACAGCCGCTGACGTGGAAGGCACAGAGTGAGCAGGGAAAGGTGAACACACCCGCGGGATGTGGAATAGCTGGTGTTGGGCTCCAGCTCCCCGTGCAGCCAGGGAATAACCTGGATTGGAAGGGACCTCGCCGGGCTGTTGTGTCCCTCAGCCTGCTTGAAGTAAAATTACCACTGAACTCCAGCCAGGGTGTTCGGAGCCTTCCACCACGTGTGTTTGTGCTGCTGGTGGTTGCGTTTCGTTCATTTGTTTTGTTGGGGTTTTTTATCGCCAAGTCAGGCCATCCCTATTTTAGCGCGTTCGTACTGCAATTCTGGTTTGTCCGGTTCCCTGTGAAAGCTTTCTACCGAATAGTCCTCTGGAGCTGGGAGGGGCGCGGGGGCTGCCCGGGCTTGGGCCACCCCCCTCCCCTCTGTCCGGGTCACTCCCGGTCACTCCCGGTCATTCCAGCCGCTCCCACCTGGATTCCCGCGCCTCTCGGCTGCTCGGCGCTCCTCCCGCGGGCGGGTGGATGTGCTCTGCGCTCGGCGGCGGTGCCTGGCAGGACCGGAAGCAGCCGCCGGCCCGTCCCGCCTCGGCCCGGCTGGACTCGGTTCTGCTGGGCTCTGCCTAACCCGGCCCGGCCTAACCCCGCTCGGTTCGGGCCCGAGGCGCCGCCATGGTGTGAGGGGCGGCGAGAGGGGGCGAAGGGGNGGCCGGGCCGGGCCGGGCCGGGGGTCCCGCTCCCCCCGGGAGATGCCCGGGGTGTGGCGGCGGGAAGGGGCCGGGAAGGCCGCTGGCAGCGCCGGGATTTAATGTTTCTCCCGTTGTTGTAGCCCTGGTGCGGTGGGTGGGGGAGAGGGGAGGGAACGGGAGCAGGAGCAGGCTGAGGGTGGCCGTGGCTCCCCCCGTGCGGGGCTGTGTCAGCCAACACAAAGCCGGAGCTGCATCGCTGAAAGGTAACTCAGAACGGCCCGTCCTGGGTGAGCACTCGACGTCCAGTGCTGTGACCGCTTTTTTCTTTCTTTTTGGCTGGATTTGTGTTTTAAAAGTTGTGCTTCACACTTCTAATCGTAGGCAGGCAAATTTGCCCACCGGGAATCTCCACTGCATCCTTGGCTTCTGTTTTCCCTCTGTTAGAAAGGGAAAGGCCTCAGAAGGGGGTGCCTGTGCCAGTCTTGTGAGGACGTGTCACTTTGTGGAATAAGGGGTAGAAGCTCATTTTGAAACACCCTTTTGCCTTAACAAATAATATTCTTGCATAAGACAGTCTTGCAGCTCCTGCCTTGAAATGCAGCTCCTGTACCTGTTGCTGACACTGCCAAAGTCGTGTGTAAACACGAATTATTCTGTTGGTTTTAGTCAAACATCCCTGATGACATCTTGGCAGTAGCACTCAAGCTGGTAATGAGGTGTGAGCATCCTGACAGCTCTCTTCCTGCTGTCCCATCGACTTGAGAAGAATGGGATAGTCTGTTTTTCAGCAGCTCTGCTTTGCCTTTGCAACAGGGATGGAAAAGATTTTTGAGGAGGAGCTTGGTTTCAAATCTGCAGGGGCTGTAACAGAGTGGTGATGTTTGGGGCTTGGAACAGCTGTGTAAGAAAAAGAGTTTTATTGCAAAATGTCTTTAGATCATCATTTCAGTGTGTAAAACTTGTTTGTTGCAAAGGCTTCCATAAATCTTGTAGAATTAAATGTGAAATAACCCCTTTTTTAAAATATAGTCACATCCAAAGTACCATAAGGAATTTGTCTTGGGAATCTGAGAGCTGGCAGTATTCACATCCCATCCTGCCTCACCTGGCCAGGCAGCTGGGGGATGACAAAAAGCTTGAAGAAAAGAAACACGTTTGGCTTCCATTTGCCATCTCCTGGAGCTGTTCCTGGTAGGAACGGTGACGTTGGCACTGCAGTGACCTTTCACTGGTTTTGAAGTGCTGAAGGGCAGGTGATGTTTGGAGAGCAGGGAGGAGGGAAAGCTCCCTGCTTCCTTCTTCCTTGTGCCAGGAATAGAACATGAGTCACTGGAGTGCTGGAGCTCCCTGTGGGTGTCTGCATGGATTGTCACAATAACCTAATTCCTTAGTAATTCGAGAGTGGCCGATCCCACAAGGGTGGGAGAACAGGAGGAATCATCTAAGAAGTAATTCTGTGTGATCTAAGAAGCCTCCCTGAGGCTGAACCTCCCTGGCTGACAAGTGATAAAGCATCTCTGTGGTTCTGCCATGAGCCTCCCTCATTCTGTTTGAGATTTTTATATCCAGTGCCTTTGCTGCTTTTAGGTTTTAAATTGTTTCTTTGGTTTTTAGTGTGACACAAGGAAAGGGAAGGGGCTGTCAGTTGTTTAAAGGCAGAATACTCAGACTTCAGGCTCTTTATTTTGAGCTAGTAATACTCTGATTTCAGGCCCTTTTCTAATGTGAAGGACACTAAAGTGCTTTACAGAAATGAACAGACAGAACATCATAAGAAATGCCCACATCAGACAGAGGTGGACATTGCTGACATGTTTTTCTTTGGTCACTGGCAGCCAAAAGTTGGAAAACTGAGGTGTGGTTTTGTTATGGTGTTGAAACACTTGGGTTATGCAGTTGTTCATCTCCAGTGGAAAAGCAAAGCTGGAATGCTTTGCTCTAGGACCCCCAGATGTTGGCAGGGTCCTGTGCTGGCTCTTGTGGCTTTGGACAACCTTTGCTGTGCCAAGGAAAACTACCCTGTGCCAGCTGCCATTGCTTCCCTGGACTCCACTGCTGCCATTGCTGGGCCTCAGGCCCTGAATCCTGTGGGATCCTCCAGGCCAGTGTGACCCTTTCAGCTTGTGACATTTTCTAGATTGGTCATGAATTTAACTCTTCTTTTTTCTGTGGATTTAGAGGAACAAAACTCCCTGTGGCCTCACTGACACTGGTAGCAAATAGTGGCAAATAGCACACTTCCTTCCACTGCAGGAACAGGCACGACTGTGGGTTAGGGCAATAACTCTGTTGTTTTTTTTTTAAAGTATCTGCATTATCTTCTGTCAGTGGCTCTTGGATGAGAAGGCTCCTGTCCCTTCTTGAAATGGGAGATGAACTTCCCATGGAAGGAAGTGAATCCAAGGAAGTGTTCCCTCCAGCTCTCTCACACCAAAGAGCTGTAGCTGTCAAATTTGTGATCCCTCTGGTAACACTGAGATCAGTCAGATGGAATCACTGAGCTCCAAAGCTGCTCCTGTAACCTGGAACTGAAGCAGGAATCTTCCTGTGTGTTGTTTCTCTTTGACTCTGGGGCAGTGCCTGGGAGCTCCATTTCTGTGGGTGGGGATGGCCCACGTGGGGACTGTCACTGTTACTCACATCCCCTCCTGCTGCTGTGTTGTCTCCAGTTAAAAATGGAGATATTCCCAAGGTGTTAAAGCAGCCCACGACTTAGTCATGAGCTTGGCCCTGCAGAAAGCTGTAGTGGTGCTACAGGAGGTGTAAAGTCTGTGTTTGATTCCAGCAATAATGCTCCATTTGGGTTGTTGGGTGCTGGGATCAGCACAGCTCAGATCTCTTACTACAGAACAGCTCCAGCATCCCTCCCTTTTGCTCTCCTGCAAACACAGTATGGGATTAGAAATCTGCTGCTGGAAAAGAATTCTGTGGCTCAGCTGCCAGGAACAGATCCTGTACATTGCTTTATGTAGAGGGAAAGGTTCCCACTGCAGTTTGCTCCCTGGTTATCCCAGTAACATCCTGCCCCAGGCCCAGTTACAGCACATGGATCCCCTGACAGAGCAGAGCAGTGCTGGGAGGGGAGGAGGCACCACGAGCCTATTTCAATATGCTTATTAATTATGCTGTAATTACATTCTTGTTATCCTCTGTGTGTGTGTGTTTGTAAACAAGGACTCAGTGCACTTAATTTATTGCAACACCTTGGACAGGGTGAGGTTGTACCTGGGAGTCTTTTGGGGTGAGGGAGTAGGTTTTTGTGTCCTTTGTTTTCTTCTCCCACACACCCTGGGATCCTGGGGGGTGAGTTTGAGGAAGGGGTGTGTTTAGACAGAGCTCCTCAGTTTTTATTTGGGGGGTTCAAACCATTGCAGTGCATAAGAACAGAACCAGGTTAATTGGAATGTGTGTTCCAGTACCTTGAAGATCTTTAACTGGATTTTTGATACCGTGCACACAAATTGCCAGGGACAGCAGCTGCTCCTTGGTGACTTGTCACTGCTCTGACTTCACACTGGCATTTCTTTGTGCCAGTCCCTGCATTCACCCGTTAGCAGGGCAAGGAATGGGGCAGGTAGTTTGGTGGGTTCCACTAAAGACACACACAGAATTCTGAACATAAAAGTAACTACAGTGATTCTCCAGAGTGTTTTAATCTGGCTCCTACTCGTGTCCTGGGTGAGGCTCCAGCTATTGGCATGGGACAGCAGGGGGCTCTTGTTAGCACCGTGTGAAGAGCTTTTGAGGAGCTCTGGGGAACAACAGCAGGGTCGTGGTGGGGGCTGCATTTGGATCTGTTAGGAAGGGAGGGGTGTTGGGCCATAAACACTAAAATGCTGGTTTCCTTCCCTCTGTAGTGCATGGCATGGGATACAGGTGGGTTGGGAATGGGTTTCCTTTCCTTCCAATGTTTTCTTACCTGTCTAAAAACAATACCAAGACCTTTGCACCAGGCCAGCCTAGAGAACAACTTCTCTGAACTTCTCTGGGTGCTCTTCAGGCTGAGTGTAACCATGCCATTGTCAAGTAATGCTCTCCTAACCCTCTGGCTCTTGCTTCCTTCTCAAGTGTATCTGGCAATTACTATATATGTGTGTATATATGTGCTTTTTACCACAGGATGCTTTGCATGTGGAATGGAAAATGGATTCCGAGTTTATAACGCAGATCCACTCAAAGAAAAAGAGAAACAAGGTAAAACACTTCTTACACTGTGCTGCTCTGTGTTGGAAGCTCAGCCTCCTCTTTTTTTTTTCTGACTGGTTCTTGCTCAGCTTTCACTGTTGCATCCTGGAAGGCTTTGAATAAAGCCCAGGAAAGGCAGCTCCTGCTGGTCCCCCAGGGACTGTCACTGTGCCACTGCCTGCTCAGGTGCCTCAGTGCTGTTCATTTGCACAGTTGGCTGATGAGGAATTTGTGTCACCTTCTGGCAGAGTTGTGTTGGCTCGTGCTAATGTTTGTAACCCCGAGTAGGAGAGGATTTGCCTGGCTATTCATGAGCAGGAGGAGTCACTCCTGCAGCAGTTATGTACCATCAGGAGTTGTTCCTTTCTTGTGTGCTGATCTGGATGATCCAGTGTGGTAGCAAAACTCCAGCCTTTTTCCTGGAGATCTGAACTTAGCATTTCTCATACTCAGTGTCTGCAAGAACACTGGCAGTTCAGACCTCTAGTACTCTGTATCTTGCCTTCTCTAAATGCCTAAAACATCTGGGAGGATCTTGTGGTAAAGCTGCTTTCATTTTTTAACAGAAATCAGTAGATGAGCTGTATTAACTGTGAGGTTTTTTATCAGAAAGTAAACAAAACCAAGTCAAAATAGAGGAAACTGAAACCCAGCCATGTGATTGTAACCCTAAATATAGGAAGTGAGCTGCTAAACAGGTTTCCCAGCACTTCCAGCCTGTGGTGATAGAAGGGATTTAATAAGAACTAAAAATGTACTTAAACTAGCAATTGCTATGAAACCAGGCACACTTTCTCATTCTGCTGTAAAGGATTTTAGTCACTGTTCATGTGGCCAAAGCTGACAAACTATTTTCTGCTCTTAACAGCAAGTTATTCTATAAGCAACATGTCTTGGGACTGTCACCTCTGACAGTGTGCTCAGAGGATCAGGATTCAGCCTGATGTCCTGTGGAGTTCCTTGTCAAAACTCTCCCTGCCAGGAGCTCTGAATGGAGATAATCCCAGCACCCCTGTGGTGAAATGTTTCTTATGACTCAGATTGCCTTTTCCCTGTGGATTGTGAGAGCTCAGGCTGAGCTGGCTCTGTAGGTGCACAGAGAGATCCTGCTCATCATTCATGTAGATTCCAACCTGCCTGGGATACTCCCAGCTGGAGTTGTCTATCCCAGGATGAAACCAAGTGTTAATATTTGCAGCCCTGGCTTGTCTGTCCTACATCCAGGTGTTCCATGATGTTCCCACCCAAGCATTACCTGCCAGAACTGTGCAGATAATGTGTCAGTGCTGTAGCACAGATTCAGAACACATTGGTTATCACTTGTATTGGTTATCACTACCAGTATTTCAGGCCTTTTGTCACAATATCGATACCTTTTCATAACAAAATGTGCTGTCCTGCTTTGTGGAGGATCTGGTGCAGAAGGGGGTGTTGTCCAAAACTCTCCAGGAAGGAAATGCAGCACTCAGAAGTGCTGTTGAAAAACCACAAGGGCTTGTATGAAATCCAGGGCTTTACTGCTCCAGTATGAGGAACTTTCCAGGAATTTACCTTCTCTGGTTTTCAAGGGCAGCCAGGGTAGGAAGATGCTGTATAATACTGCTGGATAACAGGAGCTTTTCTTGTAACAGTGCTAGAAATCAGATGGCAGTTTAAGGTTCTGACACTTTGAAATCCAATCTTTGTCTTCCAGAGTTTGTAGAAGGTGGTGTTGGCCATGTGGAAATGTTGTTTCGTTGCAACTATTTAGCACTGGTGGGGGGAGGAAAAAAGCCGAAGTACCCACCCAACAAAGGTGAGCCCTGGGGATGGACCCAACGCCTGCCCTGGCCTGGGGGGCACTGCCCACACACCTCCAGAGCCAGTGTCCCAAAGGGGGGGTCCTGAAGGGGGCAGGGGGTGTTGCAGCAGGTTTAGGACACTGTGCTGATGTTTGCAGTGTGAACAGGCTGGTACCTGTGCCAGGGCTGAGACTCACTGGCCTCTTCTTCTGGTGAACTTGGCAAGGAGACTCTGCCCCACAGCACTGGGAACCTTCCTGGCTGGAAAGCTTTGTAGGAAAATATGTTATTTTTTTCAACTACTGAATTATTTCTTCGCTAACGCTCAGAAATAATAATTTTAAAAAGCTGCATTTCTGTAGAAAAATGTATTTTTGTCAGTTTCTGTGGTTGGAGTTTAGCAGCTCACGAGGGGGTTGATGTGTAGTGGCTCAATACCCTCTGGTTTGCAGGGTGTCCATCTGCAGCTGCTCAGCCATGGGCTGCCCCTCTTGGTGAGCCTTCTGGGGAACTGGAATTTGTTAGAAGGGAGACTGTGGATCTTAGGATATGCCTTGATGGTCTGACACGATCTCTGCACTGTTCTAGTCATGATCTGGGATGACCTGAAGAAGAAAACTGTCATTGAGATTGAGTTTTCTACAGAAGTGAAGGCAGTGAAGCTGCGAAGGGACAGGTGGGTAAACAGAGGGGTCCAGAAGCTGAGTGTGGCTTTGTGCTCTTACTCATTTCCAGCTGCAACACCAGAGACTACAGGTAAAACAGGCTCTGGGGGGCAAGTGTTGGGTGTAAACAGATCACAGCTCCAATCTACTGGGGTGTGAAACCTTGATGAAAAGCCTGTGAGACTCCCCAGCCCCCTAATGCAGGGAAATGTTGTGCTGTGGCTCCTGCTGGCTGCTTTTCTCGGTGTGGAGGAGTGTGAAGGGAATTCCAGCAGATCCCTAGAGCAAGAGCAGCTGGGAACAGCTGGAGTCTGTGTGAGCGTGGGTGGAGGGGCTGGATAAAAGTGCTTTGCAGGCTTAGCCTTGTGTGGTTTGTGAAGGCTGGGAGTCTGTTGCGGGGGAGGGCAGGAAGAACATGGCTATTAAATCACTTGAAAGCCTCTGCAGGTCTGAATAAATCCCTGTTTTACCCACCCCAAGTCACAGGAACGTCTGGTCTCTTTCAGAATTGTGGTTGTCTTGGACTCAATGATTAAAGTTTTCACATTCACACACAATCCCCACCAGCTGCACGTCTTTGAAACCTGCTACAACCCTAAAGGTGAGTTGTATACATGGGCTGGGGGCTGGAAGCAAGTTTATTCTGTTCTTGACATGCCATTAAAATGAGATTCTGATTTGCTCCGTGTATATTTGCTTACTCTGAAATTACTGGTATTTTAGAAACTTACATTTGAAAACTTTATTGGGTTATGGAAATGATCCAGTTATTCTTTTTTCTCTTTTTCTTTTTTTTTGTGTCTTTCAGGTCTCTGTGTCCTTTGTCCAAATAGTAATAATTCTCTTCTTGCATTTCCTGGGACACACACTGGGCACGTGCAGATCGTGGATCTGGCCAACACAGAGAAGCCTCCCGTGGACATCCCGGCTCACGAAGGAGTCTTGAGCTGTATTGCTTTAAACCTGCAGGGAACAAGGATTGCAACAGCATCAGAAAAAGTAAGAGTCATGTCCCCTGCCTCTGATTCACCCTGTGTTCCAGTGTAGCAAGTCCTTCTGACCCTTTGTAGAAGAGACAGAGAAACAGCTACTGGGAAAATGTGTCACTGAAATGTGCATTTTAAGTGTTCATCTTCACTGCTCCTCTGGGAAACCCAAACAGGTGACAGCCCAGGGCTGTGCCTGAGGGACTGGTTATGTTTTAACTGACTGCAGCAGTGACTCTTCAGTGACATTTGAACAAGGCCTGGCCCAGGCAGCTCACACCTTTCACCTGTTCTTCAGTAGTACTGTTAATTTTAAAAGTAAGTGGCAGGGAGAAGCTTATTTGCATTCTTGCCCCTTTATTATTTTCTGCTAAAATTCACTCCAAACCCACTGGCTAAAGAAATACCTGCAAATAGCTCTGTCATAGCTGAGGGCTTTGCTGTGCCATGGCTCAGCCCTGGTACAGAGCAGGAGGGGATGCACTGCCCCCTCCTCACACATGAAGTGGTTCTGGGAACATTCCCTGACTGGCACCTGGCTGTGTTACATGAGGCTAAAGAGCACAGTAACTGACACAAACCCCACTGGGGCTGGGCTGAGGCACTGACAGACCTGCCCTCCTGGAACCCCTGTGGGGGCTGCCAGGGCCCTGCATCTCCCAAAGGAATGTCAGGCAGAGGGACACTCTCCCTTAGGCAAGGGGAGCACTCACTGCCTTCTTCCACTCAACAGAGTTTCTCAAGGACAAGCCAAATTAATCTGAGTCTGTTTTGAATAGTTTCTACTGCCCAGCCTGTCACTCAAACAGCTTCAAAAAAGAAAATGCAGCCACAGTCTCTCCTAACTGAGCTTTAATGACTGTGTGTCTTCTTAAAGCTGCCAACTCCGGTGCTAAATAGAATCTTTATCTGCTGGTTCTGGATCAAGACATTCCTTGTTTTGCTTAGAGAAAAAGTCCAAACAGCTTTTATTTTCCAGCCAAACTAGGGAGTCTGAGCACAGTCAGCAAACATCCCAGGCCTGTCTCTTAAACCAAAACTGAGTTTACCAAATCTTTCTCTGCTGGGTTCTGTTCCCTGGTGTGTGACTGGAGAGCTGTGACAGACTGCAGGGGATGATGCACAGCCCAGTGTACACCCCACTGCCTTGGGGATGACTTTATTTGAGACACACTGACTGGTTCTGCAGCTCTGCTGCCAAGCTGGAGTTACTGCAGCTGAAGAAGTGTCCCAGTGCAGTGTCCCCTCTGTCACCTGACTGGGGGTGTCTCACATTTGGATCAATACAGAGCAAGAGTGTGGGTGGGCAACTGATTCTTCTAGATCACATCAACTGAACTCATTGTAAGACAAGACCAGCCACAGCCTGGCTATACTTGGTGGGAAAGAATTGCAGAGTAGCAATGGAAATGGAGTCCTGAGGGGAGCCAGGCAGAAGTGACTCAGCCTGGACTCCTGCACTCCACACCAGCCTAGTCCAGTGTGTGCCAGCCAGGGCCAGGCTGGGCCCCTGCTCTACTGAAGGAAACTTAGTGACTCAGCTGAGTAAGTGACTAAGGTTGTACACCAAGGCATTGTAACATCGTGGTGCTGGTGTGGGGGGAACCAATAGCCTTCCCCAAAATTAAGAGAGGTTCTCAAAGCTGCCAAGAAGAAAACCCCAGTGGTGTGTACAGGGGCCTGCTGGTCAGACAGACTGAATTTTAGGATGCATTCACAGATGTAAAGAGAGTCTTCTGCCTTTCCTAATACAATGCTTGATTCCTTTTCAAGGGGACCCTCATAAGGATATTTGATACTTCATCAGGGCATTTAATTCAGGAGCTACGACGAGGATCACAGGCAGCCAATATATACTGGTATGTTCAGCTGCACAGCAGGGCTGCCCTGGGCACACACAGCCCTCCTGGCACTCACAGCTCTGGGCTGCTCTGGGCCTGTCTCTGCCCAGAGGGGAAGGAGCTGGAGCCAGGGACAGGGGCTGGGACACAAGTGTGTCTGTGCCCAGCACAGGTGGGAGCTGGGGGCTGCTGAACTTCACAGTGACACACAGGGAGTGCCCCGAGTCACTGAGCACTGCCCAGGGGTGAGCTCAGGGCTGAGCTTTACCACCACATTCTGCTGTGCTGGAGAGCCCCTGGGAGCAGGGAAATCCTCTCCCATTCCCCTACCAGGCCCTGCTCTGGGGCAGGAGTGTTGCACATTTTGCTCACCCCTCAGAGCAGAGCTGTGTTTATTCCAAAGAGTGACCCACACCAGTGGTGTCCCTGTGTGGGTGACACTCCAGCCCTGTGCCAGGTGCAGGCTGTTCATCCCAAAGCAGCCCTGGACTGGGGAAGCCCCGGCTCCTCCCAGGAGGAGCTGTTCCCACCCCTGGCCAGGCTGGCAGCTGCTGTGGCCAACTGCAGCAGCACAGCTGAGTACCCTGGGCTCTGTGCAGGAGAAACCCTGAGCTGTGTGTGTTCTCTGCAGTATTAACTTCAATCAGGATGCTTCCCTCATCTGCGTCTCCAGCGACCACGGCACAGTCCACATCTTTGCTGCAGAAGACCCGAAAAGAAATAAGCAGTCGAGGTAGGGATTGAGCTGTTCTGAAGCCCTGGGGGGTCCTTGAGCTTTTAATTGCATTTAAAACACTGGTTGTGTGGTGCAGTAGCAAATTTCTGGCCTCCTGGAGATGCCAAGATTTATCTGCTGGGCTGGAGTGAAGCTGCACATTTACTGCTGTACAAACTGCCCAGTTCCTGCTGTCCTTTGCAGCAGAGGGTCAGGGGGTTGAGTGGCTCTTAGTGTGAACACACCTTGTGCACACATCCTTCTACTAAAAATCAACCCTTTGGCAGTTTTTCCAATCACTTAAAAACATAAAGGTAGTTGTAGGGTCCAGCTTACCTGATACTTAGCAAAAGATAATAAAAAGCCAGTCAGAACTAGTGAGAACCCTTCAATGTGTTCAGTCACTCCAGCAGTTCTGAATCCTTTTCTAGTCAGTGCCTTACTAAGCTATGTTTTTTTTCCTCTCTCTTTTAGTTTGGCCTCTGCCACCTTTCTCCCCAAATACTTCAGTTCCAAATGGAGTTTTTCCAAATTCCAGGTTCCCTCAGGCTCTCCGTGCATTTGTGCCTTTGGAACAGAGCCAAACGCTGTCATAGGTGAGTGATGGAGGTGTCCCTGGGATTTGGCTGGAAAAGCAGGTTTGGAACGATGGTGGGTTGGAGCTGAGACAGGGCTGTGTGTCTCTGGCTGCTCCCAGGGCCAGGGTGAGGGACACAAGGCTGGCAGTGCCTGTGCTGACCAGGGCTGGTGGCCCTTGGCTCCCTCCAAAGCACCTCTGGGTGCTGTGTGAGCCCCAGGGGTGGCTGCAGAACAGCCCAGCTGACCCTGCTGTTTCTGTTGCAGCAATATGTGCAGATGGCAGCTACTACAAGTTCTTGTTCAACCAAAAAGGGGAATGCTCCAGGGATGTCTATGCTCAGTTCCTAGAAATGACAGATGAGAAGCTTTGACTGGGTGGAGGGGAGTGCACGGGTCAAAGTCCTGCCTGGGCCACTGCACCCCTCTGAAGGACAGTGTACAAGTGTCCAGTACTGCTCCAGAAGTTCAGCAGAGCTCACGGAGAAGCCTGGCCCAACATGATCACAAGCAGCTCTGAAGTAGTGGACTGCATATGTTTGTTCTCATTTCTGCAAGTATTCATCATTAAAATCTCTTTGGGTTACTGTCACCAACTCAAGTTTTCAAGATGTGGCTTTCAACAAGCTTGTGCCTACTGGGTTTCTCTTACTCTAACCTGTGACATGACTTCAGCTCAACACGAGTGCCTGCCACACGGGGAGCTCTGCAGGGCTGTCCACACCTTGGGAAAGGGATGTGAGACCGGCAGATTTCAGGCACTGCTTTACTTCAGTGCACGGCTGGGAGGGAGGGAAGGCTGTGGGTCACACTCCCTCTCCCCAGGAGTGCCCGGCCCAGGGGAGCAGAGCAGGTGCCAGGTGGGCCCTGCCCGTGCTGCTGCCTCAGGTGAGGGCAGGGGAGGCTGACCCGACCCCTCCGTGTGCACAGCAAACCCCCAGGGCCCCTGCAGTTGTGCAGGTGACTCCAGCTGTTCCAGCTGTGACTCCCCCTCAGTCCTGGTGTGCCAGCTGTGCCGAGTGCTGCCAAACTGCTGCCAGGCTGCTGCAGCTGGGAGAGGCCACGTGCAGGCCCAGCCCAGGACCTGAAGGAGCCGGCAGAAGTCCTTGTCTGCAATGGCTTGAAACTTGCAAACTTGTCTTTTTGTCCTTTGAGCTGTGGCACTAAAGCTGCTGGCCCAGGGACAGGGAGCTTAGACTGAGCCCACTGACCTGTACACTCTTCCCCCAAAATTATGACCCTATTTCCTGCTGACCTGTGGCACAAGCTCCTAACCCAGAACCCGGGGTAGCCCCAGGCTTGGCCTTGGTGGCACTAAACCCCAGGCAGGGAGGTCTTGCTCTTCTCAACTCTTTAACTTCACAGACGCTTCAACCCTGACACGCCAGTTCACTCCAACATTGTTCAGCTGCAAACTCTGCCAAGTCCCTTTTAGTGTCACGTAACCTACTAAGGACTAACTTACCATGTTGATGTCAAGGTTGCATGTTGCTTTTATGTGTATTTAACCACAGGATTGTTTTGCACACTTATTTGTAATATGTTATTTCTTTTAAATAAAAGTGACTAACTTTGCTGTATTCACTGGTGGTCACAGCCAAAGCTTCCATTGCTCCAGGTTTGGGGGAATAAACACCTCAGTCAGTGGCTGGTGCAGGACAGGAGCTGAACCTGCTGCTCCAACAGGGGCACAAACATGTGCCTTGGTGTTTATCCCAAAATCAGTCCAAACCAGTCCGTGTTCAGCACTCGCCACTCACCACAGCTGGGCTGAGGCTCCTCACCTGCCAACAGCTCTGGCAGCAGCAGCACTACCTTGGACTGTCATCTTCCCAGAGAAGGAGGCGTGGGAAGCACCAGAGACTGTTCTCCAAGTGTGAGGGAAATCCCCTCTGGCTGGAGCACACGGCAGCTGTTCCTCATCCCAGCCCTGGGACTCACTGAAGAGCAAGGAAACTCCTCAACTCCAGCATCCAGAGCTGCACCTCTGCAGATCCTCAGCTGCAGAGGCACCATCCCCCTGCCCTCCCATCCTAGTTATCCCAGAGCTGGTAAGAGACTAGGAACTTATTTTTGGGGGGATTCAGACTCTACTGAACTTGTAAAATTTTCCTTAAAGGGTGTGGCAGCTGGAATGAGAATAACACCCCTGTGCAGTGCAGTGCTGCACTGACCAAGGAATCCCCTAATACCTCACATTCCTTCTGGTACCACCTGCAAATCCCTATATTCCTTACACAGCTGTTGCAGAGGGATCCAAACCCAGCAAAGCAGAGTCTTCCCAGGTGGCTTTGGCTGCAGGTTGCTCTGCCAGCACTCCATCCCATCTCGCTGCTGCACCGCCTTCCAGGGGGGAATTTACCCAGCATTTGCACAGCTCTACAATCAAATGGAACAGTGTTTAGTCAGTCATTTTTCTGGGAAATAAATGGTACTTCCAGGATTACAGCCCATGGACCTGGCACTGGCTGATGGCCACGGGTGCAGGGTGGGATCAACCTCGGCCATGAGGAAACAGTTTGCACAGTGAGTCTAAAACAGGGCTGTTCCTGAAACACCAGCATTCCCATCTTTAAGGACATGGATTATCAATTCCTTTTCCTTCTCTTCCCATTTTGCTGTCTCTTTCCACAGGACCTGTGTCACTGTTCAAAATCCTGACAGGAAAACTTAACAATGAGCCAGAGCAGTAAATTCTGTGGCAATTCCAGCCATTTGCCACAAGAACAGCAGAATATGAGGATTTCTGTCAGAACCTTCACACATTAACAACGAAGTAGAAAATACAGGATTCCTCAGTACAGTTGGCAATGAGAACAGGACCAGTTCCTACAGAGCCAGGTCAGAAGGGCCGTGTTGGACACAATGGAACAAAGAGCACCTTGGAATGTGGGATGGGGCTGGGTCACCACTGCTCCCTGTGCCTCCAGGGCATAGGAACAATTAGACTATTTCACTGCCTCCATTTTAACCATTTTTTTTTCCTTCTTCCCCCAAAACGGTGTTTGTTTGAAGGAGCCCATGACTCTGGTCTGGTCTGTAAGAGATCCAGGGAATTTCTCACCACGGACCAGTGAGACCTTTCTGTTCAAGGCACAGGTTCTGCTCTTTCAGCTCCAAACACCCCGGCCCTTCCCAGCAGTTCCACAGCCCTCCTTCTGTTTGTCCCCAACTCCTGAAAGCACTGAGATGAAAACCTGACCCAGAATTCCAGTAAAGCTTTCCTGGTTGTTGGACAAAAGCATTTCCCCAACTCTGGTGCAAAACCAAGGGAATGTAACTAATGAGGGAAAAGGGGATCAGAAACCAAACCCACACTCAGGGCAGTGACATCCCCTTACAAACATACAAAGATTCCTGTGCCCAATTCCACGTGCAGGGTCCAGTCCCAGGCCCCTCCTTGGCTCCAGGACAGTGTCAGGAAGGGGCACCTTGGCTTGTAGGGTCCTGTGGCACTGCCAGCAGAAACTGCATTAGTCACCCCCAAATACACATCAATATCCCAAACACGCTTGTTGAGTAATTTCAACTTAGTTAATTTGCTGCATAAAATTTAATTTTATTTAAAAAATCTTATACACTATTATTCACCTAGCCCTAGTTGTGAACAGATTCTCACTTCTGAAAATAAACCACATTCTAGTCAATTCATTCAACACCAAATTAAATTACTAGTACTGGATTTTTTTTTCTTAAAAAAAGTATGTTAAAACTTTACTTTTTTTTTTTTATTTTTAAAACCTCTAAAGAAAACGTTGCAATTGTACAGAAATGCTTCTTTTCAGGTTATGCTCTTTTTTTTTTTAAATGCCTGTTATAAATCCAGCTTGTGTAGAGTTTTTTTTTTTCATAGTTTTTTAATATGTATTATCTGCAGAGACATTGTAACAGTTCCATTGTGTGGATGAACACAAAACTTGTACAGATTTCTCATATTTGGTCTTTAGGTAAATAGTTTCCAAAAGCTGCCTAAAATAACCACTCCAAACTGTTCAGTCCATCGTGAAAATACAGATTTTCCTTTCGCAGCTGGAAAGGAAATATAAATAATGCATCTTTCTTCCAGAACAGGACAAAACCCAGATTGCCACCAAGCCAATGCTCCAGCTCCCACTCACCTGGTGCAGGAGGAACTAAGACATTGTGTGAGTTGAAGACTGAACAGCAGCCTTGTTTCAATTGCATTTTGAAATGTAAAGTGGAATCTATTACCACATTAAAGTGAGAAATTACCGATACATTTTAAAATGTTCAACTGCAGAACACACACTTAAAAAAAAATAATAATAATTATTACCATAATCTGGTAGCCACTGTTAGAAAACCACAACAGCTACTGGTCATGGAGACCCCGGAGGTCAGTGTGTGACATCGAAGTGTTACAGAGAAATGGGGCAGATTAAGTCCTACTGGAGGGTGCTTAAGCTTAAAAATATTGAATATACCTCTGACAAGATAATTTTACTCTTTTTAAAAGGACTCGTGATAAAGAATTTCCTCTTTCTAAATGAAGAACAGTCTGTTATCTTAAACATACACAATATTAAGCGAGACTCTTGTTTTACTTTAGACTGGAAAAATATGCCAGGGACAGTCAAAGTCAACACAAAGTAACAAACAGCAAAAGGTAGCAGAGAGAGAAACAGGTAAGTGCAGCTCTGGTCAAATCCATAGCAGTTCTTTACGTCAGTTAACGGCTCATTTACATCAGAGTTTCTAATCAGTTACATGCAAGCCCAAAGAAGCGTTTGATCACTACACATGGTAATAAAATTTGATTAAATTTATCAGGCAACTGCTAAAATATGAAAATTTGCAGATGTAATAAAGTAGCTTTATCTGAACTTGAACAGGACAGACAAAAGTAAATCATTCCGTTGGTTAAAAAACCCCTACATTCAGTTTTTTACCAAACAAAATTTCACATGAAAAGTAGTTGTGTGATTCCAAAGTTTCCGGAGTAGAAATGGAGTGATTTGAAATGTCAAAGACCCCATTGTTTTGCAAAGAAATGAAAATACACCTCAAAAATTTCTAATTCCACGTGTGAACAACAAAATACTGCATTATCTACCAACAACTGCATGGGTGGGTGGTTCGGAAAGGCGTAGCTGCCACGGTGTCGGAATGGCTCCTGCCTCTGTTCCCTTGGAGGAATATCCAGTCCTGGAAACCAGTCACACTAAGCGCTTTCATGCTGCCCTTACACTGAGCTCCTCGGGCCTGGGAAGGTGGGACACATCTGTTAAAGCTGCAGCCCCCCCAGCACACACAGTCCGGGGCAGGAGGAGAGGGGGAACAGCCTCTACAACAACACGGTTCTGCAGTTTGACTTTAAATTACCAAGTTTTAAGGCCACCTGTGTTGGGTTTTGTTTCAGTGCTGAAAGTTGAAGTCTGATCACAGGGCCCCTTTCCCCACTGCGTGAGAACATGTTCCAACATTTTAGGTGTTAGATTTAAGTGTCTCCTTTTGGCACCACGGAGTTTGTTATTTTTTTTTTTCTTTTTCTTTAAAAAAAAAAAAAGGGAAAAAAAAAAAAAAGAGAAAAGAAAACTCCCCTAAGTTTCTAGTTCTGGCTGCCTTTGTCACTCACTGCCACGGGGGGGGTGTCCACGTTCACAGCTATGACTATGCTCTCTCCATCCTCTGTTTTGATACGTTTGAGTTCCTGCTGTTCCGACTGGTCTCCGTTCTGGCGCTTGGTGGGAAGCGACGCCGATGCCGACGCGTGGGTCGCCAACATATGCAAAGGACTTGCAGCAGCTGGAAAAGAGAACAAAACCTTCAGCAGCCTGATCCTCGTCGAGTCAGAGGAGAAGGGGAGCAAACCTGCATTGCCATGAACTGATCGATCCCCTGGTGGGGTGTTGGCAAACCCAGGTGAGACTCAGACTGTTCCATGTGCACAGACCTGAAGGACATTTTCCCAAATCACCCAACAGTCACACAGAGCTGGACACGGGTGGCAGAGTGGGGAAGTGGCTCCATTGACTCCCTGGGAAGCTGCAGACAGGGAAGGATTCAAGGACTGAAAGCAAATCAACACCGTAACTTGTGACAGACCTGGGAAGACTCACAATCCCCTCCGGCAGGTTGTGGCCCTGTCTCTGATCACTGCAGATGTGTGACATGGCCTCAAAGTGCCAGACCCAGCTGGGGCTGTAAGGTACTGCAGGAAAGTTCTGCAATTCACAGAGCCAGGAGATGCACATGGCACGAGCAGCAATTCCCCTGCCATGGGTAATTCACCCACAGTGTAAGGGCAGGGCTGGAAGAAGTTCCAGTGCTCAGCAACGACCCACTTGATTGGATTCAGGTCCACAACAGCATTAGATCAACAGAAATATGTATTTCCAACATCCTACACCAGATTTCAATCTCATGCCATGCACGAGGCAGTACAAGTCACCACTGGTGGGTAAGAACAGGCCTTCAAACCTTGAGACATCCAGAGGCTCCTTCCTCCCTCTGCCTGTGATCAGCCCCTTCCCTCAGTATTGACCCTGACTTTATTAAATCAACTATTCAAATGTCTTTGCAAAGAACACAAAATACTAATTAGAGATTTACTCGTTCATTGCATTTCATCAAACTTTATCTAGACATTATCAAACCACCTGCTTTTTCCTGCTCCCTTCCCTCAGCACTTCACTGAGAGTATCACAGCAGTCCCTGCTAGTGGAGCTTAAACATCAAGCCTATGAGAACTTAGTATGTGCTAAATTCTGAATTTGTCCTTAGTAAGCTCTCCCAGAGAATATCTGGAACATGACCCCTGCATGAACCAAGCTGTACATTGATTTGTTCTTGTATCTCAGCATCATTCAGCTCCCATTAGAAAAGCTACTCCTTGTATCATTTCTGAATAAAATGCCTCCCCCTCATCTTCAAACACACATTAAGATTATCACTGCATTACTCTATTTAATCCTTCTAGTGGAAGGTGCCCCTGCCCATGGCAGAGTGTGGAACAAGATGGTCTTTAAGGTCCCTCCCAACCCAAACCATTCTGATTCCATGATCATTCACTCCAGGATCTGGTGAGCAGCAGGAGACCCACTGGCTGCAGCCACAGCTGAGTGTGAAGTAGGAAACACACCAAAGCAGGATGATGTCTGAACCCTCCACTGAAAGTCAAGATACAGAACATCCAGTTCCATAACTTCATTGTACAACAAGAAACCTGAGTTTCTGCTGGACCCCAGAGCTTTCAGCTGCCTCACAGGTACCCAGTGCTGCCAAACTGCTCTGCTCAGAGCAGGATCTGACAGCACCTGCTTTTCCACATGGAAAATGGAACAGGAGCTGCTCTGGATTTCTTCGCTTTCAGATGACACAAATCTTCTTCAAAGACAACACACAAATGTGTGTGTAAATACAGACGTGTCCATGTTAACACAGGCACTTACACACAAACACAAACAAGTCTGTGTTTCTATGGGCCCAGTGCCCCCTTTAGATGCTTTGCCTGACAATTACCTGGTTTCTTGCTGGTTTAGGAGTTCCTGTAACAAAGACCAAGACCTGGAGTACTCCTCACTTGCTATTCCCAGTGTGAACACCTCAGGAGGTATTTAAAGCCCAGGAATCTCTCACCCCTGTCACACACAGTGACACCCTGGGAAGCACCACAACTCTACTCCCACGTGCAGCCACATTCCCCACACACACCCCACAGCCACCAGCTGCCCTGCCAAGGAACACTAAATCAGCTGAGTTTTAAGAATACAGGAAAAAGACAAAAGGACTTATTTCTTACATTTAAAAATAACTTTTCAGTGTACTTCACATGGCTCTGGGCTCAGTTCACACATCCCTCCTGACACAGAAAGTGCACCTCAAGTCTGACTGTGATTGCTTTTGCTGCTCTTAAGCTGGAAGTGGAGTGGCAGCAGCCAGAACACTGACCTATAAATGTCAGTGAAGGCACAGGAGTAAAAAGGAAATGAAGCAGATAATCCACTCCATTAGAAATGCAGGCAATAAATTGACATAAGTAGCCCTAACATACTTCTGCAAACATATTTTATGACAAAAAAGCTCATTCAGTATAATACTCCAAGCAAAAGTGTTGGAACAAGGTGTGTGCACCTGCAAAGCAAACCAAACCTGCCTGTGCTGTGAGCAAGTGTGAATGTATGAAATGTATGGAATGATGACAAAGCACAGCCTGCTGAGTCCCAGAGGGCAATGATGGGATTCAGACAAGAATCATCTCAAAATCTTACAGAATTTTAATCATTTTTATCACAGGTTCAATAAAATCAGAATAGAAAGTAACAGCTCAGTCAACCCACGAGCAAGTTCTGGTTTTCCTGCTGGGTTCCAACAACCATGGGATCAGATACCATTGGAATGGCTTTGTTTTACAGGAACTTCTTTTAAAACTTGTTTCTATCCAGGTAAATCAGTAATGGCAGCAGTGAAGTCACTGAGGCTACACAGGAAAAGGTATCAGGACCTTGCTGCCACAGGCCTGGGGATGAGAGAGACTATTTACAGGATGATGTAATAGTGACATCATAGTGACAAGGGGGAATGGCTTCACACTGACAGAGAGTAGCTTAGATTGGATGTCAGGAAGAAATTGCCCCCTGTGAGGGTGGGGAGGCCCTGGCACAGGTTGCCCAGAGAAGCTGTGGCTGCTCCATCCCTGGAAGTGTCCCAGGCCAGGCTGGATGGGGCTTGGAGCAACCTGGGATAGTGGGAGGTGTCCTATCCAGGTTTAACGAGGAGGCAGGACAAGTTGTCACCCCTTTGAACATCCCTATGATGACCACAAAGAGAATAAAGAGCTGTTCAGAAGATGCTCAAAGAAACTCATTCTTCCCAAGAGGGAAGGAACAACCCCTTGCAGGGCCATAAGCTGAACTTTCTGTAGAACTCCCATTCCAGTCTGACTATGAATGAGAACTCAGAGGGCAGCCCATGCCCCGGGGGTCTCCCTGCCCACGGCCCAGCCCTGCCCGTACGTACCAGCACTGCCCTGCCCCGGGATGGCCGTGGTGATGGGCACTATGTGCGTCCCGTTCTGGGTGACAGTTTTTATTGGCAGCTGGTGCTGCCCCAGAGGCGCCTGTTGCACTATGGTGACTGTCTGTAGGGGGGTGGGCTGAGATGTCTGGATGATACGACTAGCAGCTCCTATTGCAGCATGGCTAATGGCAGGGAGAGGCTCCACTTTCACTGAAAAACAGGACAGAGAATGTGGTTAAAAACAAGGAAGTGCTGAACGACCATTTGGTTTCATTCAATCAACCCTCAGTGGAAAAGTAAATGGTTTTACTACTCGCTCCAACATATCTAAGAAACTACGGTGCAAAATCTCCAGTTTTAGCCAAACAGTCCAAGCATTTATCTGAAGTATCGATGCCCCATCCCTGGAAGTATCCAAGGCCAGGCAGGATGGGTCTTGGAGCAACCTGGTCTAGTGGAAGGTGTCCCTGCCCATGGCAGGGGGTTGGAACAAGATGAGCTTTAAGGCCCTTTCCAACCCAAACCATTCCGTAGTTCTATGATTTTAAGTTTCAAGTACTGCACCCTCTGTACAAAGCAGTCCCAAAACATCCCCCCAGGTCCTCACCTTTGACTTCCTTGTGGTCTCCATTCTCTTGAGGTTCTACCTTGGGCTGGGTGACCATCGCAGCTTGCGTGACGACGGCCTGTCCCGCGACAGTGTAAGTGTTTGCTGGTGCTAATCCAGTCACGTTGGTGACTGACACAGCTGGTATCTGGTGGACAACATGAACTGTCTGAACTACAGGCTGCTGGGATGTCGATGTTGTCACGGGAGTTGCAACAGTGTAGGTGACGGGTTTAATAGTTTGTGGTAGCTGCCGTTGTACAGTAATTAAAACTGGTTGGCTAGAGAGAGGTGATCCTACCGAGCAAGAGATCAAAATTAGGCTGCCAGTCTTAATTATTTCTTTTAAGCCAGTCGTTCTTTTAAACTTAACAGTAAAGCCTCAGAGGATTAACAGCCTCCTTCACTAATGATCTAAAGGTAATACTGGACAATGAAGACTATGACACGTGGCTATTCCCAGCCACAGACTCCTTGTAAGGGCTCATTAAGACCCACACACCATTTGGGCACCCCCCACCTCTCCTCCCAAACAAAGCTATGGTTAGCACTCATTTAGCAAAACCCCTTTCCACAGATGGGAACACGTATGTGCTTCAGGTGTTGTGTGGAGGGTGTCTGCATCAGCAACACTTCCCATGTCCTGTTCATGTCCTGTCCTGTTTGCCCTCATGACTGAATGGTCAGTGGCACTTAGAGAAGTGCCAACACATCACCAAGAAAATGGTTGGCAAACATATATAAACTAAGGTAATTAAACAAATACATCCTTATTCCATCGTGCCTTATGCTCTTTCTGTTTTAAATAGGAAATTTCTTATTTCTCTCTATCCTTTCAATTCTTTTATACCCCACTTTGAAAGGATGAGATCACCGCAGAGGTTTGAATGGCATTTCCTTATTTCTGACATTTTGGGCCTTTTTTTTCTAAACCAGAGGGAATACACTTTGAAAGCAAGTAACAACTGTTGCAAGACAGCACAGTGGCACAATCCCCCCTCAGCAATGAGAGCTGCAGCCCCCGGTTACAGCCCGACTCTGCAAACAGACACTCCCAGGCCTTTCCCGAGTTTCTCACAGATTTGCTCTGAAGGTGAAGAGGTTAAATATACACCCACTTTTGCTGTCCATGTGAAGTCCTGTCAGTATTTGTGCAGGAGCCCCCTCCCTCCCCCAGCCCCAGCCCAGCCAGGGCTCCTCACCTGGGGCACTCTGTGCAAATCGCGCTTCTTGAATGACGGCGAGTTTTGGCTGGATAGTGCTGGGCTCAGGTTCCATCGGGACAGGAGATCCCTCCCTGGACAGGCTCTCGGGGGTCTGGACGCCACTGGAGTGTGCAGACAACACTCCAGAGTGATTAGGAGAGGCTGGGGCACTTCTGTAGTTAAAAATGAAAGCAGCAGCTGATGTGTTTTAACCTTCCTCTGAGGAGACCGTAACACGCGGCCCACAGGAGGGGAGGGCACCTCGCAGTTACAACCCAGATCCCAGGATCTTTTAGAAAGCTTCTGTTAAACAGGGACAGAATTTAAAAGCAAACTCCAGGTACAGTTAAAGGAGAAGAAGTGGCTGGATGCCTTCTTAGGGAGACTCTAAACAATCTCTGAAACATGAACGTTTCTTCTGGTGGAGAACGATGAGCAAATCTCAGGCTACAGGGCAAGTAGTAAAAGATCTGCACCAGCAGAAAGGCCATAACTTTACAGAGGGAATAATTTAAACCCAGGTATTTTCCCACCATGAATTCTGCTGGAACATTATCAAACTAAATAGACAATTGTTGTCTCTAAGGTCAATAGAATGGTAGCCGGTATCTGAGAATTTTCTTTGCAAACAGTTTTAAAATCCAGTAGATGGCAGTTAGAAATTAAAGTTATAATTCTGTAAAACCCACCAAAGGTACAGCAAGGCTTGCTTACATTAACAATCTGGTAGTTAGTTATGCAAACAGAGTTCTTTAACACTAAAACCAAGCAATAAACACAAGCCTGGTGTATGGGGCAGCCTCCTAACGAATCACACAGAATTCAAACACTGAGTCTGGATGAAATTAAATTACTAAACTCGTGACTGTATCCAAAACTATCAAGTCTGTATCAGCCTGAAGATTAAACAACAGCCATAGTCTTTTTGTTCATCTGTTTTTCCTTACCTAGAAGAGAGTGGTCCCAGAGGGGTTCTAAAGCAAGGTACTCCCCTAGGCCGCCTTTTCCTAAAAGCCTGCTCTATTAATTTGCTTTCAGAGGCAGGGTCTATCCTCCAGAATGAGCCTTTGCCTGGTTCTTCCTGGGAACGTGGTACTTTGATGAAATAACGATTCAGAGAGAGATTGTGACGTATTGAATTCTATGGAACATAAAAAAATATGTAGAATTCATATAACTTTTCCAAGTCAGAATGTGGCCTAGTGCAGCAGTTTGTACTATAGGAGACTCGGGGATCAGCTCTTTAATTCCTTAATTCAACACAACTCAGAGCACTACCAAGGCAGTGCCATAAACCTGGAAGGTCTCTTGCATTTGTCAAATCTTTCCCAACAATTAAAACCCCAGTATTGCTAATTGGCAATAACAGGAATCCCACTTAATTCTCTCACGAGAAACATGGTGATTGCAACTGTTAGAACACCACTTGTGCAGAATGCAGTGTTACAAAGAAAAATGCCCAGTGTTCATACACCACCCTTCCCCAGGTGTCACAGTGTCAGTTCATTTGAGGAGGGCCAGCAGAACACAGCACATCCTGATTCTGATCCTACACCATAACCCTGTCACTGTTCCACAGGTCAGAAGGAAAAGATTACATTGCACAAGTTCCAAAGGCAGCTGGATTGTTGGGAGTTCACCCACAGTCCAGTCTGTCTCAGCAAAGGAGCCAAGGATTTAATGTGTCAAGTGGCAGCAGGTCCTGAATCAGCTCTTCCATGAGATCTTTGTTACCACAGTCCCTTTGCACATTCCTCTATCCTCACTTGGCTGCAACACACCCCCCACTCTTCCACCAGAGTGATGTACAGAACTGCTGACACCCTCAGGTGGCTCTGTCTGTGCTTGGCTTAGCACACAGAATTTTTTTAATTTGATTTTTTGATTTTTAAGATAGATAAACCCCAAAATCTCTCTCAATATTGTCACCAGACAAGAAGAAACTAATGCTAAGCATTCATACTGAAATACTCGTGGGGGAACAAGGATAAATGGAGAAAAAGCTTTATGTTAACACAAGCCCTCAAAAATTTGCAAAATTAAATGTAAATCTTGCTCAAATATCCGAGTTCATGACCCTGATGGCAAGTTTGGAAAACATAAAGCAATGATAACCATGTATGGTTTCTTAAATGCAAACTGATGAAACCAGAGATGGTTTTCCCTGCCAAACATTGAAACATAACTAGAAAGATGCCAAGAACATGTTTATAAATTGTATTTATTTCTCCATATGCTAGAATAAAAGAATAGATCCAAAAGTACCTGCTAAAATAAGTTTCCAGAGATTCTTTGAGTGCTCAACAAAATGAGACCTTTTTGTATTAAAGGATATAAACACCTCAATGCTGTGTATTAAGGTACAGGACTGGTACACTATATATACACTGTGTATATATATATATATATATATATACACACTGGCACATTACTACATGTGTGTACTCTGTCTTGTGAATCATATGGGCATATATAGCCCCGAATATTATTTCAAACATCAATCCTAAGTCACCTTAGCTGTAAGCCAACTCCTGCTGGATAAAAGCTGGCAGAGCAGTGACTAAACACCTGATTTCCAGCTTTTCCAATTGTTTCTATGTATAGATGCTAATTAATGACTCCAGAACATACTGTGTCTGCTGTGTCTCTCACCTTGGCTTTATGGAGTATTACACCCCAAACACACCCCCTGTTCTACAGCAGAATTCTGTGCCTGAGCATGACAGTGTGTGTGTGTGTTGGGTTCATGATGCTCAGGTAAAGCAGCATCACACACACAGACACTTGAGGTGCTGCAGAACAGGAAGGAAAACACACACCAACATTTTAAAAACAGAGCCTTGTTGCTAAAACAGATCTGGCAGCATGACTGCAGTCAGGATACTGCCCTGTTATGTGGGAAAGGGAAACAAAAGAGACTTCCCAGCCACAACAGCAGCCAAGTCCTGGACTAGCCAAACCCTTAGCAAACAGCCAGGAACAGCTACATTCCTGCTAACCTTGGGAAAGTGATCCAGCTTTCATGTCAGCCCTCCTGACAACTGTGATTAATATTTTAAAATCTCTACCGTTAAGTCGTGTGTTCTTCAGTCCTCCACTCCACAGCCAGTGCACTTTTACCCTCCCCAGTCTCTCCAAATTTCACCTCCCTGGAAACAACTCCAGACATGCCCCTGCTGCAGAGTGAACAGCAGCCAGTGAAAGTGATCCCCCACGAGGGACAGTGTGGCCAGGGCGTTACAGGGGCAAAGGGCCTGCAAAACTCTGCTGCTGGGCCTCTGACACACCCAAAACAGCACCAAAGGCACTGAACTCCATGTGTATCTGGGAAGACCCTGCCACACTGATTTGTACTCAGTCAGTCACCCTGGCAAATGCTGAGGATGGTGTTTTAAAAATGAAAAGAAAGAAGAAATTAATTCTGCAGAGTTGAAGGGTTTGGTGTAACTCGGTGAAGAAATGGACAAGCTCACAAATAAAACAGTAAAAGATAATGACAGATAACACACTTGTTCCTTTGCTTATTGCATGGTCAAGATCACTGTTTTCAAATAAAACTGAACTTGTAACACTTAATATCTTAATTTTTATCTCAAGATAGCAATACGGATGTTTACACAGCTGTACGTTACAGAACACACCACCATTCCTAGATAGCAGATGGTATTTAAATCCACTGCCAAATGTACTTTCCTTCCCCCAAAGCCTATCTGCATCCCTACTAGAGGTTTAGAGAACACCATTCCATGAATAAAGCAATGTTTCAAATACAGACTAATGTAAATAGCTCACTTTGTTGGAGGACTTACAATCAGGAGAAAGACAACCCAGTCATTTGACAAACTCTGTTTCTGAAGGGCTCTGAGGTTCACCAACTGTTCATGACCATTTACAGCTGCCAGTATTGCTCACAATTAAAACAAAATACTCCAGAAATCAAAATTACCTGCCAGCCCTTGTCTGCTGTCCTGTAGTAGGGATAATTTTTAGTTATGTGCGTATAAATTCCATTTAGTGTAAGCTGCTTATCCGGTGCCATTGTAATTGCTTGGACTATTAGCTGTGCATAGGAGTAGGGTGGCTTAGAGTCGTCCTGTGTGAGAACAAGGAAAGGCTGCATCAATAAACTTGAGAGATATACACACCCCTTTCCACATCAAAAGTCAGAGAACATAATTAATTGACTTAATTGACTTAAGGCACTTTTGGATGACCAAAATCTAAAGTCAGAAAAGAAACTAAGATAACTTTGTTCTTCTGATTAGCAATTTTAAGATAACATAAATTTGGGAGACACATGTAACTGCAAAGAATTTCTAACAGCCTAGAAACAGATCTATAAGTGAGATTGCACAGACCTCCCCCAAAGGGGAGAGGGTAAATCAATCAATCAATCAATCTCCCACACGATCACAACCCCCTACACACCGGTTTTAAAGTCTGTGATGTTAAATTATGGCTCAGTGCACACACTGCAGCAATCCAAACCTCCCAATTCTTACACTGACTTCAGGTGTGATTTCTGGGATTGACTCCAAGCCATGTTTACCTTTGGGCTGTCTCCCCCTGATGCTTCCTTGTCGTTTTCCGACTGGGAATTGTCAGCCATCAAATGTAGGTCAGATGGGATCCCACGACTCATCTTGTACCCTGAAGAGCCGGCGCCGCGGGGGCTCGAGGGGCAGGAGTTGGCAGCACTGTAGAGCATAAAAAGAAGATCCTACTATTTTGTTATACAGTTTATCACCACACTGTGTCTCATCAAAAAGCTCTTTACTGCAGCAAAGCCACTACCAGAGCTCCCAGGCTGTGGCCATGGGGCTGTCAGGGCTTCCAGGGCAAACCTTCCAAGCCTTGCTACCTCATCCATGGAACTGGAGTCACTGCAGGAAATACCCTGTCAGGTGCAGCTCAGGCTTTCCTCCTCAGAGAACAAGGATTGACTGATTTATGGGGTTGTAGTGTATTTGTGTACAATTTGCCAACAGAAAAGTCCACTTCAACTGCATCAGCAACCACCAATTTTCAGACACTTGTTGGAAACACAACTCCCATCTTGCATGGAAATTCTGCCATATGCTTGTGCTCAGTCTGCTCAAAAAAAATCACCTCTCCTGTGCAGTGTTTTTGCACATTTCAGAAAATATAGCAAGCAGTGAGTAAAAAAAGGTTTGAGTCTCATTTAAATTGGACCCAGTATTATTTTAAGTGTTTACAGGTATGTGCATATGCTTACACACATGTATGTGTATAAAAATAAGAAACTTATCTATACAACAGCACTGACTCAGCTAATTGAATGCAGTATTAGGCCAACAGAGCAAATACACTGTTAGAAAGCAAGAGATGGTGCCAAACACACACAAAAAAAATCTCTTCATACTTCATGTTTTGCAGCCCATCACAGAAAAACAGATATAAAATTGTGTATCATTCCACTGTGACATCTTTCTGTCAGTGGCCCCTGCCTTGCACAGTGCACAGGAACTGCAGCTGCACAAAGCCAGTTTTCTTCTGTGACTTCCATTTAGCCAAGAGAAAAGACACAGTGGGTGATGTCTGTCCCCTTCCCCAAAATAATTCTGGCAGCTCTCTACCAGGACACACACTTTGCAATTCATACTGCAACTGATTTCCATGCAGCCCTCAGAAATTCCAAAGAACTAGAAATCCCAGTGGCAGAGCCTGCAGTGCCCCCAGAACCAGCCTTATCTCCAAAGACAACCTTTAATCTCACTCAAATCTATGGCTGAAAACATCTACAACAAATAAATCTAGACAATGTTACTTAGATTTATACACTCAAGCTTTAACAATTTATCTGTCAAGGTTGGTTTGTCTGCCTGGCCCCTCAAGAAGTTTTTTTATGCACCCTTTTTATGCACAGAAAGAGGCAAGCAGTGCAGATTGGGCAATATATATTTATAGAAAAACATTCTTCAAGCTTCACATCACGAGAAAATCACCTCCAATTTGCTACTAGTGATATACTTAGTATACAAGGGAGGTTGGAATTTTTGTACAGAAGAATCCTTGATTAGAGCCCAAACGTGCAGCTAAATTATTTCTGTAGATGTAGGTCACTGCTGCTCTGTGTTTTCATGTATCAGCTCACAACATCCCTCTGCTCTGCTCACTTTAGCATATATTGACAAAGAGACACATATGGTACAATCAAAGCAAGTTTACAAGTCTTCTACAAAACAGGATGATTTGCAGAGAAACTGTCAAGCTTTGCTCTCAAAATAGACTTAGAACTGTCTTTTTTTTCTGTAATAATCTACTCAACAGGTGCAAGAAAGCCCTGAAGAGAATTACAAAATTCATAGTGAGGCAAAGATTGTGGTGATAGATGGGACATTATCTGAAATATCTGTGACTTGCTCTGTCTTTTTTTGGGCAAGATGTGTTTTCCCTGCATTTGTATAAGAAAGCAAACCTGTTACACAGTCAAGTTTAGATCTCTTTTCTCTCTGCTTCCATCATTTATACAGATGTCATTAAACACTTCAACATTGAGATCAAGTCTTGGCAAGCATGAAAGAAGTCAATTATCCTTACATTCAGATTTCATTACCAAGTTGTACATTTTTAAAAAGCAGGCACGAACAGCCCTTTGCTCAGTGAAGACACAGGAAGTGAGAGGGGACAAAAACACTTTCAAAAGCACGTACATGACTCTGAAACAACTTTCAGTGCCTTGAAAAGAAAGTTTTGCTCCTCAATCTTCCAAGAATTTTAAAAATTGTATCTGAACTGATTTTACCAGTTTGTGAGGATGGGGTGCTCATTTTTAACTCAGTTTGATCCCAAGGAACAGGTCAAACAATGGCTAAAGTTACCAAATGAAGAGCAAGGAAAATCCTGGACCACCTCCCCTAGAGCACCACTGAACTCTGCACCTCACCCTGGATTTTAACTAAAGGGTCTGTTTACTCACAGCAGGGACTAATCAGTAACAAAGCTTCTGGAGTAAGAGATCAATCCATTTTCTACACTAATGATAACCCAAAATATCATTTGTTCTGATGATAAACTGGGGGGTGACAATGACAAATCCGAATGTTTAAAAATAGTATGATTTAAAGTGATTTCATGTGAAGTGTTGCCATAAGCATGCAAGAGCACAAAGCAATCTAAATCAGCTGCAATGTAAGAAAAAGATATGCTGTCTTGCTGTGCTAAGAATGCCAAGCTCCTGAGCAGACTGTACACACATAACATGTCAAATTAGAACAAGAGAGACTGTTCATGCAAACTGTGTTATTAGTCAGCAGAAATGTGGTTTCTCCAGGGCAGGTAACACTGAGGTGCTTCTAGACTTTGACCTCAAAAGCAAAATACTGAGTGAGGAGCTGTGCTGAGCCTGGAACTGTCCATGGCCCTGCACCCACCTGCAGGGTTTAAATACCTGATAGTTCCCGTGGGAGAAGGGAGAGGGCTGATCAGGTGAGCCATGTTGTCTGGAATGTTGATTGTTAAGGGAGAGATCTGGGGTTGCACAGGTTTCACTGGGGACTCCGGGGCCTCCTGTTTTTCTCTCTTTTCATTGGACAGAGCTGTGAATGTTATCTTGATGTTTGTGCTGGGAAACCTGAAAGTACAGCTGAAAAAGAAAGAAAACAAATATATGAGCCACTTGTTTGCAGAATGGAAGATTTCTGTGTAACTTGCAGGTATCACCTAAGCTCATTTAGAATTTAAAAGCTACAGGATCTTATGTAATTACCCACAGCCATTTTCATTTTACAGATCACACAGACAGACCAGAAAAAGATCTCCAAGTCAGCAGCTCTGACATTTGGAAAGGAATACAGGCAGATGCAGTTCTTTGTAACAAGGGCAGTTCATGTGCTGTCTCCAAATTTCTTGAGGTTCCTCCTGATCTTGCCCCAAAGCAGTGCTATTTTGAAGACAAAAGCCCATTATTTTCTGATACTGAAGAATGGCTTCAGCAAATGAACAAGTAGATCCATGACAGCAAAATGAATCAGGAGCATAAATGTTGCCCAGTTTGAGGTCTATCCAGCTTTATACACTGGTTTGAGGGATTTGATTTCTTTTCTCTTAAAATACCTATTAAATTAAACATATATCCGTTCTAATTCTGCTCATTTACAGACTCTATTGCTCCTGTAGCACTACATTCAAATATCTTTTTTCAGAGCTGAATTTTAGTCCCAATTTCAATAAACTGCCCGTTTTCATTTATTACCAAAGAGTGCATGCCTAAATGTAATGGCTAACAATAAATTAACAATGTGCAATTGTTTAAAAGCTGGAAAGATAAAATAAAATGAATGAACCTGAGAGGTTTCCCTTTTCTACATCCCTGTCCACAGCATTTACAACTGAACCCAATTAAGCAGGACAAGCTGTTTCTAACTTCTCAGTAAATAAACAGATTAAGCAAACAAGAAACTTAATTTTGTTTCAACAAAAGGATCTGTAAAAATGTAGTTCAAGTAACTTTACTACCTCCTCATTCTTAAGTTGTTAGACTACACTAAACCCACAATGACATTTACACATCTCCCACATGGTGAAAAGGACTTTCCATTGACACTATACCCAGAAACAAACCTCAAAATGTTGGGGTTTGGGTTGGGTTAAGTGCTTCTAGGTAGAGCTGGTTTTATACAGAAAGGGAACAAAAGCATGCAGGAACAGGGTAAGAAATGAGCTATGAATGCAAAATACAGACTGTAAATAAAAGTGATCATTTCTCTGGAAAAATATATTAAACATAAAAGTGATGTAAGAATTGGAAGGAACACTCAGCTGCAGAGTGGCCTTGAAAACATGAACTCTCATGTGTTTTGGCTTTTATTTCTTGAAATGAATCTAAGGATGTTTGTAGAACAAAGGCAGCATTTGATTTTCACTATGTCCCTTGCCACAAGCACCACAGTGATTCTTTTTCCCTACAATGCACACCCAAGGACCAGGAAGGAGAGAAAGAATCCACAGTGACCTTCCTTTTCTCTCTCTTACTCCTCAGTACGGCCCGTGGCCGCATTTACCAGACGACCTATTTCTGAAACATGCTCCATGTACTAAATTAGGAACAGAATCTGTGCCAAAAAACTGCACATGCATTTCAGCAAGGAACTTAAATGGATCAGTTTCTGGGTTGGGTTGTGAGGGTTTTTTAGTATCTTCAGTAACAACTAATGTCTTTGCTTTTTTCCAGTAGGAAGTATTTGGTGCTTATACTGTTTTAGTGACAATGGAAACAGGTCTCGGCTCTTTAATAAAAATATTTTCTAAGCATTTCAGTTAATCAGCAATAACAACAACACTCAAGTGTGTGCAAAGACAGCAGGCAAAGATTAAGTAAAAATCCCTGTGAGAAAGTGAACAACAACATCTGTTTGACACAGAGACAGATTTAAATTTTAGCCACCTGTCATCTGATGTATTTTATGAGCCTACTCCACAACTGAGAAATTTACCTTAATTACTTTCACATCAAACTTATTTCAACTCAAGAAAAACATGGGAACAAGCAGTGCACCCCCTGAATGCATCATGTCCCTGTGGACAAAGCAGGCAAGGGCAGCTCACTCAGGTCACACACAGCCCAGACATGGGGCTCCCAAATGTTCCTCAACATTGGGAAAAAACCCACGCACAGAAAGCAGCCCCAAAGCAGGAGCTTTGTCCAGCCAGGGCTACTCCACAGGGCAGAAGGTGCCAAATAAACCTGGAACTGACAGGAGCTACATGAAAACCCAAAGGTGTTACTGGTGCAGTTGGTATTTCTCATGCTGAGCCTGAAAGGATGGTGTTAATAAGGAAGACACAATGTACTTATAAATCCCTGTCTGGGTAGAGCATGCAAACACCTGAGTATTATCAAAAGACCACATCTGTCAATGGATTCATATTTGTAAACAGTTTTTTAAGTAGAAGTCTATTTTTACAGCTGGAATTCAGCCAAAAAGCAGAATAAAGAGTGTATACTAACCGAGAGAATTCCTGATTAAATTACATTTATGCAAATGTATTGCATTTACTTCCAAAACTAAAGTACAGAACGTGTTCTAATTTGATCAGAATCAAGTTGGTTTTGGCATATTCTTTAGTTATACAGTGAACTAAACAAAAACCACAGCACACCCACAGGGAGAGACCTCATCAAACATTTAGAGCTCAACAAGCCAAATTAGATTTTACTCACTGTTTAAAGCATTTACAGTAGTTCCACAATGTGCTACCACAGGATGGCTGCTAGAGGAGAAACTCATCTAGACAACCTACTTAGAGAAAAAAACTAAAAAGGAAAGGAAAAAAAGCAGTTTTGTAAGCTGTGACTCTATCCCTCACCTAACCACCATCCTGCCTTTATGGGACAATGCCATTGGGAGCAGGAAATCAAACAGAGCCACCAACAGATTCCTAAATCAAACGTGTATAAACTACCCATGTTTAAGTTCTATGATCAAAAATGTGATAAACACACACAGCACTAGTTTGCTGATGTGCCACTATTGTATTTTATGTATTTCAAACAACTATTCACAGCAGTTGCAATTAAATAATTCTGTGCATTTATTGATGAGCACGAGTAGCACCATAAGAGAGGCCAGTGTGTGATCTAGGGAACCACAGTGCACTGTCACAACTAAAATGCAACTCACTACCTTGATTGTTCTTTTTCAAATAAAAAAAAAAAATTCTCAGTTGATTACTGGAAAACAGACAAGCATTCCTTAGAAAACTCTTACAGTCTCTGCAGCTCCCAGCCCAACACAGCAATGCTGATCCAGGCAGGACCTCCAGAGAGTTTAGCAACTTTGCAGGGAGCCAGAGAAGTGTCTCAAGGGAAAATGTGCAAAGTCCAGTGTTGTCACATCTGTATTTCTAATATTTCCTCACATTGCCTCAGCAGTTCTGTGTGTACTGCAGGGAAAAGCCAATGATCCACCTGTAATTCTGCCTATGTGAAAAC
Organism: Calyptomena viridis; assembly: GCA_013390005.1. Taxonomy (NCBI): domain Eukaryota; kingdom Metazoa; phylum Chordata; class Aves; order Passeriformes; family Eurylaimidae; genus Calyptomena; species Calyptomena viridis. The sequence continues at coordinate 568,359 of WEIV01007288.1, forward strand.
ACCATCTGAACTGAGGACCTTGGTCCTGTCTTCATCTGAGAAGCCAAAACACAGAAGTAGGAATTCACTTTCCTTGCTGTGACACCCAGTGCTTCGACATCCTTGGAATTATTCCAGTTTGTCTTCTAAAAATCTGGACCAAAATGAAACAGAAGCTTCCATCCCACTTTGATCAGCAGGTTCTTTTATCAGCACCTCCAGATTTTGCATTCAAACATTTGATAAGGATTAGGGTCTGACAACCCCCAAAGTCATGGTAGTTCCAACAGTTCAGTTCTTCCACACGACTGACACTGAACCCCAGGTAACTCAAGGATCCCCCGAGATTTAAACAGATCTAAAAGAACAACAGGGTGAGAGTTTTTGAACTCTTGCTGATTTACTGAGAGCAAAGACAGCTTCAACTTTTCACATTAAAGAGCTAAGTCCCTGAAAAGAACCCAGTCAGCACCTGGGACATTGTTCTTGTCCATTTTTGATGTCCAACACTGCCAAGGCCAGCACAGGCAGTGGTGTAACCCACAGCACACAGAAAGAGAGGTTATTGCCAACATCTGCACCACCAAACACAGCTTTTCCACCCCAGTTTTCTCTGACACTAAGCAGCCTAAGATGATGCTGTTTGTACTTCCTTCTGCTGTTCTGATCCATGAACTAACAAACCAACATGGAAATCACTGTACTTCTAGTTATGGCCTCCCTTCCACGAAAGGGAGATTTGAAATTAATCCCTTTTCTAATTCCTCTTACCTACCTACTAATGACCCACTTCCTACCTAGTCTTTCCCTTCAGTCCAGTAAAATTGACTCTCACAGCCAATTCATTTATTTATGCTTCTGGAAGATGTGCACACTGATGTTTAAGTCACCTACAGTTCACCCTTCCAGGCCTTGTTTTGATAGAATTGTATTTTAAAAGTCAAGCACAAATTGTTTTTTACATCTGTCAGACAGAACCACACAGAAACTGAGTTTGGAAGGGACCTGTGAAGGTGTCCAGCCCTAAGAGTATGTGAGAAATGACCCCAGGCAGAACACAGCACGACTTCCTCTATGTCCATGTTCACATCCCATCGTGGTAGGATGGATTCCTCCTCCCTGCTTTGAAACTAAGTCCTGATGTGGCTAATTTACCATAAATTTACATTCGATTATGTTTGCCCATTACTACTCAGGACACTTCTAGAGGTTATCCAAAATAGCAACTGCCCTTTAGAGAGTGGCAGCTTTTTCCTCTGGGGAGTGAATCCCGACCTCCTGCGTGTTCCCCTTAATTCCCTGTATCCTTTGCCATTGATTTCTGTGCCCCAGAGATCAATAGTGGCACAGCATGTTCTCCACACACAGAACAGGAGGCTCCAGCCACACTCGACCTCTAATACCAGAAGGAACAAAACACTCTCATGTTTTTAAACCAGCAATTTGACTTTTATTCTGAGCACTGGGCATGCTTTTCACAGGGATTGGGGTGTTTTTTCAGGTGTGCCATCACTGTCTAAACAGTGTCATCAAGCACCATGGAAAACACTCTAAAGAGAAAGATCACTGATCTATCTACACTCTCAGATGTCTTAGGATTCAAAAGCAAAGAAGGGATGAAATATTGTTGTAGACTCATGTTAATTCAAGTTGGCCAGTAAAACACTTGTACCTAATTGTAAGTAAAGGCTGGAAATACCATCTAGCTGTAAATTAATGGCTCCCCCATAAGTCACAGACTGGCCTGCTCATGTTTAGCAAGTGTATAAGCAGTATGTGAAGTTGTTGGCTGGTATTCCTTACAGGAATGGTGCTGCCCTGCCCTCAGAAGGGTCTAGAACAAGCCTGTCTGTGTCAAAAAATGATCCTATGACAGCAGAATATTGATGACGACAACAGGAATATTCCTGAACCACCAGCAGCAAATACAAAGTGAGTAATAAACACATGACCTTGTGTGAAATGGTGTTCAGTTCACAGAGCTGACGTCATGAGAAACTGGGCATTTTTAACCCTCTCTTCACACCACTTTCCCTATGAGTATTTAAGAGTTTAGACTGAACTGATGTGTGGCAAAGTTGTTCCACTACAGCAAATTTGGCTGCAAATGCAAAGGATTCTACTAACAAGTGGAAACTGATCTCAGCCCTCCCCTGCATCATTATGCTCCAGAAACAGGCATTACAGAGCTGCCATCACAAATTTTCAAAGGTTCTTGTTTTAGCAGCCAGGCACCTCGTTTTCTTTACATACCAACCACACAAACACTGGTATGGAGCAGCAGCAAAAACATTTAGGTTCTCTCTTACAGTCATGGAGATGTGCTGTGGTTAATTAAAATAACCTATCTCAAAATCACCAATTCCCACTGCACTCTCCTCTTTTCCTAAAGGGCAAAATATTTAAACCAGCGAGAAGGAAAAAAAAAAATAGAAACCCAAACAAAACGTACAGAATTTCAATGCAGGAGCCTTGCACAGGCTGCAGGACTGAGAAAGCACTTGGCCTGCAGGCAGGAGTGTAGGCAGCAGTTACTGTAGAAACCGAGCTCTTCCCTGCTTTTCTCTGAGCAAAAGAAAGACACAAAAGAGCTGGAAAACAGCGATCGATGGGAAGCAGCTTATAAAGCTGCTTGTCACATCTGCTGCAGGAAAACCAGACACTAATTCATTAAAACTGCTCATGTAATGCCTCTGGAATTTGAGGCTCCCCAGCCTGTGAATACAAAAGAAACTCCGCCTATGGAAACACTGCATTTTCGGGTGTTTAGCATCTCTGTACACAAAAGCCGTATGCAGAGCCAGGTTGTGTGGTCTCAATCTCTGCATTTCCTTCGAAACTATAAAAACAACTTAAAATTTGTCCAAAAGCCTGTGTGCCTCTATGTTTGCCAAATTGCAAACAGCTATTTCGAGTCCCAGCAGAGCCGACATACATCACTCCATAACACAACAGCTTCCTGCTTAAAAAACAGAAACAAACCACTTGCAACAGGAAAGTAAAAATCAATTATCATTTCTTCTTCCTTCCAGATAACTGCATTTAACAATGGCTTCCTATTATCAAACACATAAGCTCCAACTTTCACCACAACAGCAAATGTCATTCCAAAACTTTCCATAAAGCACAGGATTTCCACCCACAGCTGAGCTGATGCAGACAAGCCAAAACTCCATCCTTTACCACCAAGCTGGTTAGTTAGAGGTGCCCTCAGTCACAGGGTGCTCGTGGGGATGCAAAGGTTCATATGGAAATGCTGGAGTTCTAATAATATTCAGTATTAAATAGAAAGCCATCACCAAAGAGAACCAAAGTGCTGGGAGCCAAACAGACACCTCCTGGCATCTCACATTCCTTACAATTAAGGCAGTAGGAGGAGTGCAGGGAACAAGTGCTGTCATGATGTGTTTTGACGCAAGCATAATCATAAAAAAAGCTCTTGTGACTCATCCATTGCTTTAGTAACAAAAGCCTTCATTTATTACCTCATCAGAGACCTGCATTCCATTGCAAAACTGTGCCCAAACTTCCTAATCGTTACCAAGAGAGCAGCTACCCATCAAGGCAGGGCTGCACAAAGATTATTCCTGCATCAAGGATGCAAAGTTTATTTTAGATGAGCTTTTCAAGGCAGAACTCGGCTTCCAAGAGCAACACAGCCCTTTATTTGACACACAAATCCATGACTAACTCAGGCCATTGAAGAGTGACAAAAACTGCTTCCTACCAACTCAAACTTTGAGTCGAGGGCAGTGTTTCATTTCCCCCTAAATCTGCCTGTCTGGCCAAAGAACAGGCTTTTTTCAGCCTCCTCTCACACAGCTATGGGCATTAATTAAATTGCACAGTTACCTAAAGATGTCTGGTGTTCAAGAGCTGTTCTACACTTGCTCCACTGTAGTGACACTGCAGGGCTGGGTATCTCAACAGAAATCAAGATTTTATATTAGATTCTGAGAGGGTTTTTTTTAACCAACTGTATTCTGCGGAATGTTTGTTCAAACCACTTTTCACTTCTTCTATTTGCAAATTCCTAAAACTTTTCTAGTGAATGTGCAGACCCTCCAGAAATGTTCTGTGCACTCACTGCTCCCCAGTGTTCTATAAATTTAGGCTCCTTTGTCACTTGTGTGGGCGTTCAAGAGCCAATCAAGACACCAAAGAGTCTGAAAAGCCACAAAGTGAAGAAAGTATTTAATCTACAACAAGCACGTTGTTATTGGAAAATCTCCCTCAAGAAGCACTCCTCCTCCTCCTGAGCTGTTCTGAGACCAGGCCAAGTTCTCAAATCACGGGCTGTGTGAGGGGCAGCAGGAAAGTGCACAAGGAGAAAAGCGAACAAACCCAACAGACGTGATTTAACCGGTCACAGAGTCACGCAAGTGCAAATCTGTCCAGGAATAAAAAACCAGCCTCAACAAAAGTCTGCACGAGAAAACAGGCCAGGCATTGTCAGGGCACTGGTGAAGGAGCAGCAGTGCAGACACGGACAGGGGACAGCACAGGAACACGAAGCTTGGGATCGATGTGTCCGAGCAGAAACTTGGGCCACGTTCGTCATCTGTCTCTGGAGTGAGTGAAAATGGACAGGCACCTAATGCTGCTCATCCCCCAGAAGGGAAAAGCCTGAAGTGGTGGGGAGAAATCAGGTCCAGGGATGGCTATTTTGCACTGGTTTACAGGGAGCTCAGCTGCAGACACAAACACACATTAATTCACTCACTCACCCCCCATCAATATTAAGCACAATGAAACCCACTCCAAACATCTACTAAAGTAATGACCAATATAACCCAAGATTCCTGAAGCACAGATACCAACCAGGCTCTTTGCCACAAAAACCATCCCATGATGGTTTCTTGGGACATCAAAGGCCCTTCTTTGCCTCCTGCACCAGTCCTGGTCAGGTCAGACACAGTACCTCCATTTACCTGCTTCCAGGAGCCACTGGTATCTCCAGTTAATTTACTGACTCAGCAGAAAACTGCTTTAGCTGAAATGTAGAAATCTGCTGATGTTTCACTAAGATTAACTCATCTCAGTCTAATCTTGCTTCAAAAAGGTAAAATGAAGCCATCATGAATTTAAAAGCTGTATTGTACCTGGTACACAAGAAGACACTCCCAATATGTAACTGTTGAAACCATTCTCTTTGAAAGGTTGAAATTTGAACTGATATAGAGAAATAAACTTCCAGAACTAATTTGTGCTACTTTCAAGCTTTCAACCATGACTAAACCCAGTGCTCTCCTTTCTGTAACACCTTTCATTAGAACCACTGACATCCTGCACACACATCAGTTCATTACATCCAGTGGTTTTTGCACTCCAAGGCACAGCAAAGTTTAGGGACAGCAGCATTCACACAGGAACAGCATATGTAAGAAAGTCTGGAGCATCAGGAAAACCAACACCAAGAGTTCTCAAAAACAGGGAGAGAGTTGGGGATCTCAGCTTGTAGACCAAGCAATCTCCTCCAAAACTCATGGGATCCATTTTAAAAGACAAGTCAGAGCTTTTGATAAAAAGTGCTGGAAAAGAGCACACAAATTTCATCATCATCCCCATCCCCGCCCATGGAGCATTATCCCTATTTTCAAAAACAGATTAAACAGATTTGTGACTTGGCCAAGCTGTTTTGGCAAGTGTGCAGCAGAGCTGGGAACAGAACATATTTTTCCCCCTACATCCAATCTTTGTTTAAACCACCACACTGTCCCCCAAGTATTCCTTCTACAACCACTTTAACAGGCAAAACATCAGGTGAGAGACACATCTTCAGCAAAAGGGAGATTATTTCATTAAATAAGACTGAAGTATTTTAATCAGTTTGTTGCACAAGAGGAGCTGTTTTAGGAGCACAAAAGTAGTGGCTGTGAAGCCTCCATGGCAAAAAGTAACACACACACAGATGTATCTTAAGCAATATATCACATCCTCCCAAACAGAGCTAAAGGAATTTTCATTTCACCAGTATTTTACTATTACACCATGAAAACTGCACATTAAATGCATACATTCTAATTAAAATCTGAGCAGTTAAATACTGAAGAATTTGAAGATGCTAAGCCACACAAACCTCATTTGTTATGCACCTATGGGAAGCAAGACTTTTTTCCATTATCGGACGAAAATTAAAACAGTATTTCAAGTAATTAAAAAAATTAGGCAGAAAAGGCTAAAATTTATATCCTAAACATTTAAAAGTATCCAGGGAAAAAGGACTCTTCTTTATTACTAAGGGAAAGCAAAGGAGAGTTCCTCATTCCAGAGGACAAACAACTGGCAGGTTACTACAACTGTTACTCCTGTCACTTGTCCTGTGCAGAACCATCTGCAAGGGCACATCCCACCCCCTGGTGATGCTCAAGGACTCACTTTAATTTTGTTTATCTACATTGTATCTATTATGTTTAATTAAGGACAGTCCTACCCTGCCCCACACCAATGGAATGAAAATGCAAACACTTTCACTGGCCAGAAAAAGCCGGATTTTTTTTTTTTTTTGCAGAAACTAAACTGTTCTGGTGAGAGAAATACATGACAAATACTATTTGCACTTTTCTTTCTATTCCTTGTCCTATGTAACTCAAGGGCACTGCTGTACCCCACTCAGCCTGGTTTTACTCTAACTGCATTCCTGCAGCCAGGCACCAGAATCCACAAGAAAGGATCAATCCCACGGGACAAAGAACGTGCCAGGGAGGGTGATGACAAAAGCATCCCCTTGGCTGTGTGAACCAAATATATCTGAGGTTTTCTGATCCTAAACCAGCTGTCTTGAGAGCAGTTTCTTTTGATTTAGCTTCTAATTCCAGACCTTTTACTATTATTCTGTGATTTAGTTTTTCCAGTGCATTTAATTTTCTAAAAACGGAACATTTAACCAGAAAAAAATGGTCCAGGTAAACAATACATTATTTCACTCTGCTTTGAACTGTGGTTCCTCTTGGAGATATGCCAGAGCCAAAGCAATCTTGTAGGTAGTAACTGACCCAATATTAGTCAGAGACTTCCAGAATAAAAATTCATATTGAGTCGAGTTTTCTCTTCCTCTTGAGCAGCCAAACTGATGTAGTTGAGTTTATGAAATCACTGAAATGCTGAAAAAAAAGCAAGAATTTCCAAACTCCAAAGAGGTTCTTGGACCCAGGAAAATTCTGCTGAACTGCTAAAACCATTAAACTTCCCCAGATGAGCAGAAATTTCCAAAGCTTTCCTAAATCTAGATAAAGAAACATGTTTTACTTTCACCTCCCTAGAAATACAAGTGACATTAGTTCAAGTCAGGCTTCCCCAGCTTAAATACTGAGCATCTTCCCTCCACGGGGCTGTCCAAACTGTCACACCAAAAATCCTCCAGATTAGGGGTTATATCTGCTGGTTATATCATGTTTGTCTGCTGGGCCTCCCCTGTCTCAGAAGGCCATTGGCTGTTGCTATTTAATTTCTGTTGTGCACAAATACTGAGTGCTCCAAAATCCTACATTTCTGCAGTGACACTGGAAGGTAGGATTGCACATTTAACATTTCATCAGTCACGGGATGGCTTCAAAATCCCACTGCAGAATCCACTTGTCTGGCAGAGCTGGAGAGATGCAAGTGAGTTCCATGCATATGCTGCTGCATAAAGAGAGCTACAAACACTAATTTTCACAGCACTTAAATTAACATGTTTCCATTTACCCTGAAAAACCAACCCATGTTTGAAAGATTCAGATTTTCAGAAAGATGTGCTGTGGTGACATGAAATGTTAATCTCTAGTTACACAAAGTGGTTCCTAATTTCCTGTATGTGTACAGCATTACACTACACTTCTGTCAATAATAACAAAAAAACTTTTATCCCGAGAATATGTGGGTTTTTAAATCCCTCTGTCAGTACAGGAAGCACCACAAAAAATGTGGCATTTACCATAATACCCAAAGTGGCTCCTAAGTTAAAGTTATCATAAATACAGATGTAGCAAAAAATGCTACTACATATCTGGAGCCCATTTCCCTCACTTTTAACTCATACACCCAACTATTTTATCATCTTAGAAACATCCATCTGGAAAAGTCTGATATTGTAAATGCTATTAAAAAAAATCAAAACAAAATTGGAGACGATAAGAAAGATTGAAATATGAATCTAAGAGACATTTTAACAAATCTGGAGGGCACAAACATGGCCTTAATAACATGTAATAACATGTACACTTTCCCTGTATACAACAACGTACAGGCTTTGAGCCAGAAAAACAAAAACTAAGACAACAGACATCTTACATGACTAAAACCAGTCTGTATAAACCTACCTTTTCTCAGCATCCTTCCCCAAAATAAGAAATAATTAGGATTTTTCCCCCACATATTACAGATTGTTCATTAAATGCTGACTTAAATGCACACATCTGTCATGTTTTTTAGAGAAAGTCAAAAAGGTGCATTAGATATTTTCCAACTACCACTCCTTTAAGCATTACAGGGAATGGTAGCAGAAAGACCTAATTAGTTCAGTTACAAAATTATCTCTTACACTCAGTTTTGCTCTCTCTCCTGAGAAAACAACAGTCAGTTTATATAGAAATGCCAGAAGAATCAGACTTTCCCCCAAGAACTGTACAGGTAATGAGATAGGACCTCACTACCTGATACATGAAGCTTGAAATATGACAGGAAACCTTAAATTCTTCATCACTGTTCAAAAACCAAAACACAAAGTTTATCAGAGACTAAAGAAACCACTTATCAAACATTTGTTTGAAGATACATCTGTGCTGAAGTGCAAAACAAAACCCACCAACCACAAACAGTTTGGACCTGCTAACAATAGTGCCTGCATGGGTTTGTTGCTTTTCATTGTGCACAGTGGTGTTTCTTTTTCTTATTGCAGGTCTGTGGATCACACTTGTGACTGAACCCACAAACTATGGATGTCTCCAGCTGACAGCACCAACTGACCCAGCAGAACAAGGGGTGTTAGAACACCCTGCAGTATTAGATGTGTGAGAACCTGCCTACAAGGGATCTTTCTGCACCAGAGCAGCATAAGGAGGCAGCTGGACCCTGCAGACAGATCAGGAATCACAAAGAATGATGAAGACCCTCCAAGAGCAGACAACTTCACACTGGCCCAGATGTAACACCTTCATCAATGGCCTGCACATGAGCCCAGGGGTGCCCAGGGGGGCAGGAGGCCGATGGCACCTGGCCTGTACCAGCCCTGGGCAGTGACTGTCCCTGTGCTGGCACTGCTGGCACAACCCCAACCCTGTGTCCCTCACTGCAAGACAGACATGGAGGTGCTGGAGAAGGGAACAGAGCTGGAGAAGGGTCTGGAACACCAGGAGGGGCTGAGGGAGCTGGGAGGGCTCACCCTGGAGAAAAGGAGGCTCAGGGGGGACCTGGAATTCTCTCCAGCTCCCTGACAGGAGGGGGGAGCCGGGAGGGGTCGGGCTCTGCTCCCAGGGAACAAGGGACAGGAGGAGAGGAAATGGCCTCAAGTTGTGCCAGGGATGATTTAGGCTGGATATTAGGAAAAATTTCTCCTGTCCAGCTCTGGCACAGCTGCCCAGGGCAGTGGTGGAGTCACCTCCCTGGAGGGAGTTAAAAGCCATGTGGATGTGGCACTTGGGGACATGGGGTAGTGATGGCCTTGGCAGTGCTGGGGGAATGGTTGGGCTCAATGACCTTTAAGGTCCTTTCCAACTAAAAAATTCCATCAGTCTATGAAATGCTGATAAAAGTGCTTTATCAATCTTATTAATATCTTCCCATGTGGGAATGGAAAAAGCTGCACTTCTGATTCACCAGAAAACTAATCCTGAGCCTGCCTCTCCCCTTCTCTTCCCAGGGATTGTTTTTCAGGCCCACCAGCAAACTAATGACGAGCACACAATGTGAACACCAGAGCTCACACACAGGACGGGATGGTTCTTTTAGCTCTAACTCCCAATCAGTTTGTTTTAACTAACCTTGAAACCCAAGGACTAGTTACAGTTTATCTGCAGGGCCTGAATCCTGTTTTAAATGTTTTTAAAATGTATAGGTTCATTAAAACACAAACTAGTGCATAAATCTAACATGAAGATTAAAAAAAGCTTCTAAAAACAGGAACCATGAGAAGGATATTTTTAATTACTGCAAATGCTTGAAAAATTTACCAATATACTTGAGATGAGAAGCAAAAGCCTTCTGTAACAGCATATCTTTTAATTCAATGCACTTTCAGGAGAAAACTGAATTTAAAAGAATAATCTATATAAAGAAGTATGCAATGCTAAGCCTGTTACCTACAGTGCACACAAATAACTACGAGATGATTCATTCTGAAAAGCTCACCAAGTCCAATTAATTTTGTGTCAAGCCTGATCCCATCCAAGAGGTAACACTCCCTAAAATGTTATGAAACCCACAGCAAAGATGCAATATATTTGTATGTACATTAAAGTTTTATCTACAGTTGCTCTCCAGAGCTCCCCAGCCCATCAGGCTGGGTCAGTGCTCACTCAGAGCTTTTGTACCAGAATCCACAGCACAGAGCTGCTGCAAGTGAAGAGTCATAGGGAATCTGGAAACTTGAGCTGGCATCAAAAATGAGGTTAAAAATCAGAACAGGCCTATGGAGTGTCTGCTCCACACCATTTATCTAACCAAAGATGACAAGGGATGAGGGAAAAACCTGCCATTTTACAAACGTGAAACATAACAGTAAAAAACTTACACAAAGAAGAAGGATCACAGCTAACTAATGAATATAGAGCAAGTCCCAAAAGATTAAGTGTAAGGTCATTTTATCTCTTAATTTCAAGTTGAAATAATCAGACTGGCCTCCACAGTTTTAATGACACCACTACAGGAGGTACCAGGCATGGCATCCTGAGGGAATGAGCACAAAATAGGGATGGGGGTGGTGGTAAACACAGCAGAGAATTTTAGAAATACAGCATCAATAGCAAGAGTAGGAAAGGTGGGGAAAAAAAAAAGAAACAAAAGGCTCAGTGCTTGACACTGACAGAGGGGAAAAAACCTCTCAAAACTAAACAGCTTGTAACAAAAAGTAAATAATTCGTGGCCCAGGCTAAAATGGGGCATGTGCTGGTCATATGTTGAGCGTATGTTACTGGCACCACTCACCAGCATGTTCCATGTTGTAATGGCTCAAACATTTACAGCTCAAATGTGCTGCCTTCAGGGACGACATGATCCGGGCAGCCCTGACGAAACACACACCACTCAACATGAACACAGGCTAATTTTGGCTCCCAGGTTATTTCTCCATACTCCAAACAATGCTTTGCTTGGCACTCACTCATTTTCAGAGCTTCTATTAAATGTAACCAGTGGTAGCGTGAAGCAACTTCTAAAAGCAGCAGACTGGGTTTATCTAAGATTACATAAAGTGACTACTGTGGTGTGTGTGGCTCCTGGAGGCCACTCTGTGCCTGGATCCACAGTGTGGATGAGCTGTGCCACATTTCAGCAGCCTCTGGAGCTGTGCACAGCTCCTCTGAGCACTCAGCTCAAACACAGCAATGCAGGACACGAGACCACCCGTGGCCCAAGTGACAGTGAAATGCAATGGTGTTGTTTTAAGACTCCAAAACACAGGGGGGGAAAAAGCCTGATTCAGATGGAGTTCAAACATGCAACTCTTTCTGCACCAGCCAACTCTGTTCCCCACTCCACAGTCATTTACATTTCTGTCAAAGTTGTACTTCTAGTGCTGACACATGGATCCTCTGAGGAAGGATCCCCACCTCTGCTGCCTGCTCCTTTCTGAGCAAACCAGCCCCTCCTGCACCCAACCAGTGCCCACTATTACATCTATTTACTTCCTTTTCAATACCTGTCCAGTAGTGTTTTCATTTGAAATCCCCTGGAGTGATTGTTCTTTCCTTTGTATTTTTGTATTAAATCATTACCTGCCCAAGTCAAATCCTGTCTCCATTTAGAACACCTTTAAGAGGGTTATTCTAATGACTTAAAGATAGTGTGAACCATCACAAGCATCTAAGGACCTTTCAGATTTAAAAATAAAAGTCTCCTTCGCTCTAAAGAACTTGCTCAGCCCAACTCCTTATATCACACACTGTCTGTATGTTCTCAGTCAGCAATTTATTTACCACCAAAGTTCCCTATAAAAACATTGGGCAGTTGTATATATTCTTTTCTCCAAATCTCCTGGGCAAAGTTTGAACAAGCACCTCCCACAAAACCAAAAGAGTCACAAGAAGGACAAAACTGTGCTGGTGGAACACATCCAGTAACCAACACTTCCTTAACCAGAGCTCAAGTGCAATGTCACTGCAACAGGCTCCCAACCCCCTGGGACTTACCTATATTTATCTGAGAGTAATTAACCCTAAACTACTTAGACCTTCCAGATAAAGAATTTAACTGGAGGAACAAGAAATCCACCAAACCCTGCAATATCAAATGCTGTTGTAAAAAGAACATGTTCCAGCCACAGGAGTTGAGCAGGAGGCACTTCAACACCTTTCACTAGAAGAATGGAATCAGAGGAATATTGAGAATAACCAAAAACACAGCCTGCCTTCTCAAGCCCCCCACACAAAGAGACCTGGACATCACATTCCTACACTGCTACCTCCCAGGTTCATTTCAGCAACAGCAGAATTTTATTTTTTCATTTCAAAAACTGTGCAAAAGCCTGATTTTTACAATCAACATTTCTGATTAAACTACTAAATTCAATTCCTTAGAAACACTTTCCTCAGTTTCTTCTCCCTGTTATTTCTCCAAAAAGTCAAAATCACACTCTCCCACACTATGGTTATTTTGTATTCTATATAACCAAGTTTTCAAGCTCTCCAGATGAGATTCCATTATTTTGTGGCACACTTTTCAACATTTCAAAGAACACACATACACGAATATGAATAATCTTTCCTTCAACTACTATCAAGCCAAAATAACTTTAAAACACTAACCCCAAACCTAAAACTCTTATAGAATTTCATTTTATCCTTCTGATTGAGGGCTGAATTATTTATATTCAGATGCTTCTTTGATTCTTTTGCATGGCTTGCATGTTTCTTTTCTTTAAAGGCTTCAAACCACCCAGTTTGCTGATAGCCCCAGATAATAGTGAATAACCTCACATAAGAATCTTGAGTACTTACTAGTCCACAGCAGACCAAACTTATTTATAGCTAAGTAGCAAGCTGGGGTTAGTGATCTCTTCCAGGCTCAACAATCTTCCAACCTCAGAATAACCACCCCATAAAACAAGCAGGGCTGTTTCACCACTGACAGGAAAGTCAACATCTGTGTCTGAGGCTGTGCTGGCACAGGGTGCTCTGGCTGCCTGCACTGCAGGAGACAGCAAGAGCCATTCACAACAGGCCACAAGGCAGCAAGAAAATCCAAAATCTTCTGCTGAAGTGGCTTGGAATTTAACTTGCACGTTTAAAACGGAGAAAGACTGAAGAATCTGAGTTCTTCTCCCAGCTGTGAATGAGGTTTTATTTTCAGACAAGTTTAATGGTTAGTGACAAGGTTTTCTATCTGAATAAGGCAATATTACCTATATCCTATGATGCAGTTAAGGAAAAATTACTGTATGAGAAGACAGCATCTTATCCCGCAGAAAAAAATCTTCAAAAAAGAAACCAGCTAGGAAAATTGAATTTCTTCAGAAGTTCAACAGAATTCTGCCAGAATCTTGGTTCTAATGAAGTTTTATTACAGAAAGCCTGGATATTCATAGAATTGGATAGTGAAGCAAGGACAAATAAAAATGAAACACTTCTGGCAAAGCCTGCTTTGCTGTCAGCCTGCTGCTCAGTCACCCCCATCTCACCCCATCCTCTGCTTCACCACTCACAAGACCTTGTACAGCTCAGTTCCCAAGAACTCCTGAAGTCACTCTGTGATCCTGCTCCACCAGCAGCACTCCTAAGGGGCCAGCAATCCTTCAGGAGGCACCAAAACCCAGAAGGGGATGCAGTAAGTGGAGAACTAAGCAACGAAACAGGCAAGGAACAACATTTGAGCACTGGCAAAGGGTTCTGCAATTTGCTGATAATACAGACTAGAAGGCATTTCTCAGCTTTATGGACAGACCAATTACCAGCAAAAGGTTTTAAAAACCAAGGTTTGAATTTCAATTCAAGAGGATAAACAAACACCTGAAGTTCTGCTGTGGTTTTTACCTATGGCATCTCTTGCCAGAGTTGCTACACGCTCCTGTCATCTGAGCAGTTCAACTGACACACACCGAGGTGCCCAGGAAAAAAAGGTTTGTAGCAATTACCAATATCTAGAAAGCTGAATCAATAATACTCTACACAACCACAAACTGTAGAGCTCATCCTACATTCACAATTCAGCTCGGCATTCATTTCAGAACCCATGTTCTCAGCAGAGGGAATCACCTCAAACTGCTGCATTTGCTCTTCTACTCAGTGATGCAGCTGCAAAGTGGTGCCAGGAAAAAGGCTGTCCTCTAATCCTGACAGGATCCTTGGGAGAAGGGCTGCATGTGGATGAATTTCATCACTCTATGAGAATCTTATTACTCAATCTAGTAATTTTAATAAAGTTACTTCAGAATACACTGCACACTCTTTAAAGCAGGGTTTTCATAACATTTGCACAGTGTAACAGTTCAGTGTTTGCCTTGCAGCCCCCAATGCTACTAAAAGCAAAAACATTCAGTAAGATCAAAGGGCAGAGAGGACCAGAGCCACAAACCTTCTGTAACAGAACATCCTGGGTCAGCTCTACACACAAATACTTTGGCTGGTTTCCCCCAAACAAGTGTTCAACCATTCTCCATATCCAGACAGAACACCTCAAAGAAACCTTATCTGAGCCCAATGCAGCCACACCCAGCACATTCACACGGGTAAGGAGAGGAAATAACTCCCTTCCTTTCACACTTCTGTGCTCAACGCTGTTATTTACTGCTTACACCTGAGGAAGTGATAAACAGGGGGTTCACTAATCACCATTTATGTAACTTCCACTAACCTGTGGCAGCATCCAAGTCCACTGAACACTGCACTGAAAATGAAGGGCAGTTTGTTCTCATCTCCTTCTCCAAGTGGTGGTTGCTCTGAAAAGCTGCCCCTCACCCCTGAGAAAGGCTCGGAGTGAGCACTTCCATCAGAGCAGGAAGACAATGCAGCTACTTCCAGGCCTGCTACCCGAGGAGTTTGGGAAGGATCAACTCAACTGACTGACCACAAACACATTTGCCTTCAATGGCACTGTGGATTTACTGCCCTGAACAAAGAAAGGACAGCAAAAACCCTCTATAATGACATCTTTGTTTGAGGTGTTTCTGCAACCTGTAAAGCTGAGGCCCTCAAAAGACAACACAGGAAATCCACATCACATCTGCTGTACCTGCACTGTCACCTGCTGCAGAGTCACATATTCCCTGGAAAAACTCTATGGATATATGCAGCCCCTGCAATAAAGGACACATACAAATCAAAAGGTTTTTACAATTATCTTCAAAATAAGGCCTTTCTTTCAGGCTGCACAAACTCCAGTCAGGAACTTGCCTTATGGGTATGGAAGTCTGCTTTCCCAGATAAAAGGGCTTTTTTGGGACACACACATACTACAAACAGACACAACACATAACATTTTCAATAAGGCCACCTACCTCTGCTAGATCCTTAATGTTCCATTTTCTCTAGAGCTTGTGACTCCACTACTCCACAATATACTTAAACCACCAACTGGACAAGTGACCTCTGGAGCAAAGTCTGGCTTTAGGCAGGAGATGAGATGATTTAGCATAAGCAATGCAGATCTTACATTAACTCTGTCCTCTGCTACAAGATTATCCACAGCCAAGGAACTTGTACTCCTTTTTCTCTCATAGTTTTCTCCATGTATTCACATGGAGAGTGAATTTCTCTTACAGAGAGATTAAAAAAAGAGAGCCAGAAAGCATCTATCAGCCAAAGGTATGACACAAGCAAGTTCTCTCACATCCAGTCTACTTAGATTCATCTCTTAATGTTTCTTTTAACTTAAAACAAATACTTAGCATACCCCTTTATCAAAAAGCATGCTG
Organism: Calyptomena viridis; assembly: GCA_013390005.1. Taxonomy (NCBI): domain Eukaryota; kingdom Metazoa; phylum Chordata; class Aves; order Passeriformes; family Eurylaimidae; genus Calyptomena; species Calyptomena viridis. Next base: position 584,380 of record WEIV01007288.1, read on the forward strand.
TCACAAGAGCTTTTAGGAATTAAACATTTCTACATGACATTGCAAATGCTTTTTAATACACCAAAATTAGTTTTGGTCTTAGATTGTTTTGAATCTTTCCATTTTTATTTCATCAAGCATAATGGCTCTTATAACTGCAATTCCTTAATGTTCAATTCCACAAGACCCAGCCAGCTGAGTGCTGCCCAAAGGCTGTGCAGGCCCAGGACACACTCCCTGCCAGCTCCACTGCCTGCCAGACCTGTGAGCCACTTCAATGCAAGGGCAAAGAACCCAAAAATAGTCAAAAAAGCAGCCAGCAGCAGCCTATGAACATCTGATGAGGTCCAAGGCCAGCCCAACCTGCAGAAAACAGGACCTTCCCTGCCTTGCTCCATTCCAGCAGCACTGAAACACTGGATCAGCTCAGCTGCTCACCAAAGCACAGCCCCTGCTCCTGAAAAATGACACCCCAGATTCTCTGGAATCACAATTCCCCACCTAAATATCCAAGTCAGAGCCTCCTCACATTCTGTAAGGATAACAACTGTATTGCTTCTCAGTCTCAGCTCTTATACTTGAGCTGATCTTCACCTTGATCTTCCTTCCATGCTCCCAGCACATCCTTTCACTTCTCCCCACACAACTACAGCCCCACAGACATCCTGCCCACATTCTGAAGCAAAGCACCTTGGCCTGTGTCCTCATCTTTCCCTGGTAGTAACTGAACTCCTCTCTCCCATTTTTCTCATCTCTACAGGGCATGATGCCAAAATCAAGCACAGAATCTTGAGTTGGAAAGGACCCACATGGATCACTGAAGTCCAACTCCTGCCCTGCACAGGCACCCCCAAGAATCCCATCACCTATTTTTCCAGACTTTTTTACTTGCTTAAATAATCACCTGGCTTTGGTTCAAATCTGAACTTATTCCCACACAGAATTTCACATGAGTACATTTGCTCTTCTCTTTTCTAAGCCTTACTCTTTTTTAAATCTTATTTCTCTCATTGCCTCACTGACCTTCTTCACCTGTCTGGAAAGGTCACAAGATCACAGAATCACCCCAGGAGGGAAATTCTTTTCCAGCCACCTTCCACCATTTATGCTTCCCAACTACCTTCCTTGTGTGTTTACTGCACATTGTAACCAACAAGCTTGTCTACTACTGGAGTACATAAACTATGTGTCTACCTCTTGTTTGCTCAAGTTCTATTCTGCCTAGAACACCCAAACATGTCCACAGGACAATACAAAGCAATAAATCACATTTTTCCTATATTCTCAGTCTTGAAAAACAACAAAGAAAACATCAAATCAAACAAACAAGAAAGCCAGATAACTGTATATCTTCATAAATAATCAGATTTTTACCTTACATGAAGTAAAGCAATGTATTGTACCCTGTGCTAAGACACCAACGTTTCAGGTATTATCTTTTGAGGAAACTGATGACTCAGTGGAAGTTAAATTACTTTTTGCCAGCTGTGACAGGAAAAAAGAAAAGGAAACAAAGAGTGAAAATGGTAAGAAAAGTATCTCTTCCCATACTGCAACATGTCATCCAAAAATCAGAACTTAAAAGCAACTTCTATCAATACATTAATTCATCCATGTAATTTCTGAATCAAAACCACACATTTAACTTAATTTCTTTAAATGATTCAGAAAACATGAATTTCAGTTCTATTACACACTGACTTCTTAGCAACACAAGAACTGAGCAGCTTGTACCTCATGAGCTGTATCTAAGCCTTACTTGAAGAATTTCCACAGAATCACTGTGTATTATACAAAAGTTACAACTGAAACTGTACAGTACATTCCAATACAAAACCTGTAATAATGAGCAAAAGCATCAAAATCATCTGCACATGAGAACACTGGCCGATGTAACCACACAAATGCCCACCTAGATGTTGGATGCTTTAGAAGCAATTTAATTAAAAACCAAGCCAAATACTGACTCTATTAAAAAGATCTCTTGCTATAACCCAATGGATTGTTAACAGACTTGCAGAGGAAGTAAAGAAGCCTCACCTGGACCTGTTCTAACCCTGAGCCATGACCTGTCCCCCTGCACTGCAGCTCCAACTACAACAAGGGTTATTTTTTGGTGTATCAGTGGAAGATGGTGAAATAGAGACCCCACCATTCCTACAGGTAAATATTCCAACACTGCTCAGGGTCAGTTTGTAGCCTCTGGGGTGTCACAGCTGTGGGAGAACCATCAGTGACCCTTCAGGACTCGAATTCAGCCCCAGAAAGGTGAATCTACTCCAACCCAGCCACCTCGTGCTCCCTTTGGATAAAACAAACACACTGAACCCCAAAGTCCCTCACTGTGTGGCATTTCCTCCAGCCTTCAATGCTTTCTAGCAATCATCTACTTAAACCCTTGCACTTTTCAAGCTTCTCTAACACAGACTTGATTCCAGAACGATGTGAAGTTCCAGCACCCTCACCACTGCCCTATTTCCACACTGTCACCACACCAGTGCTCTGACACATCACCTCAAAACAGGCACCTCGTGATCCCTCTAAAGTCTTCCACATACACTCTCCTGCTGCTTTTCACAACACTTTCCCACCATGCAAATTTTGTGTACTTCTTCAGATGCCCTTGGTTTGGGTTTTTATTTGTGAGGACATTTACCAACACTGATACCATCTAAAAATATTTATCAATTGCATTTACTCCAGATGCCAACAACAGAATCAAGCAGCAATATCAAAGTGATCAAGTATTTTCTTACCACGATTTAGCACTAAGCTGCACGTTATTCTAACCAGCCTGTGCATTCCAGAAATTCTGCTACTGGGAATACAGACAGTTATTTTTTTCCATATGAGGCTGTAGTTACATGAAACATTTTATATGCCTATAGTCATCCCCATCCCTGGATAATCCAAATGGACAAGGTGCTGAGCAGTCCAATCTTATGGTGAAGTAATTCCTGTGCTTGACAGGGCCTTGGCTGGAGCTCCCTTCTGTAATTCTTAAAACCTTAAATTAGCACTGAATTAAAATTAATTCCAGTCAACTTTATCCTAATTTTGTTCTGCTGCATAACGCCCTGACAATGACAGGTCTCTGGCTTTTTTACTTCCCAGCTCCAAACTCTCCCAGTGCTCAATTCCACGTGCATCCTTACCCACAGGAGCTGCCTTGCTCAATCCAACAGGAATGTCTGGATCAGCACAGGCAGAACTGCCTGTCAAGTGCTCATGGTTTTCATTTCCCTCGGTGCACGTGGACAAACACAGAGATGCTGTGTTCACATTAACATTCCCTCTGAAATTGTGAATACTGCACATTTTCCTGCAGCACACATGGAGATGGTGCTTTGTCCAAGTTTCTGCTGGCAGTACCTAAGGGGGCAGAGCAGCACACCCAGGGGCTGCACAGGAATCTCTCAAACAGCAAGAAACAAAGACTCCAACCCTGCACAGACCTTCATTGCCCTGTAAAAAACAATGTATCACAAAATTCCCCACATTTGCACCAGCTCTGGATGTAACTCACTAAACCCCCAGCTCCCTTCAGTGATAAACCAGCAGTGACTGAGCCTCCACTGAAGAATGAATGTTTCTTGCCTCCATCCAGTGTGGAAGAGCTGCAGAACAAACAGGGTTCCTCCCCTCCCACTGCTTTATCTAGGTCAGAAAACTCCTTAAAGGCAGGAAGTCGCAGGAAACAAATGTCACTACACATCAACTTTGTATCATGAAAACAAGCAAGGCAGCAGATAAACCCACCACCTTCCCAGTATTTCAGCACAGACAGCAGCTTATTAGTGAACTGCTGGCAAAACTCCTTATAGCTGCAAAAGCCACGGCCTCACACGACCACATGACTAATTCCTGATTTTCTTTGAAATTATAATTTTCCCTGTATTTTACATCATTTTATATAAGTTAATGGGACTCAGGAGGTCTTGAAGAGCTGCTGCATTTACTGAAAAAGACAGCAAACCAGATGCACAATCATATTTGGAATAAGTCAGGCATGACTGGGAAAAAATCTTTTGCTTTGTGCGTGAGATTTACACACGCTCAAAATGAAAAACAAACAAACAAACCCCAAACAGCAGCAGAATTCCTGCACAGCAGAATTACTCTCTAAAACACATCTACCTTCATGAAGGAATAATATTTACACAAGAGTGTTCTTACCTAATTATAAGCAAATTAATCATACACATTGATTTTGAAAAGCGAGGGTGAAAGATTAACTTATTTTCTTTATTAGCTCATTTAACTTACTACTTTTGCTATCAGCTAAGTGCATCTTCCTACTCAAACAGGGCACATTTCACAACAGGAGAGCAGTATTGTATTTTGATTTAATCAATGCAAAGAATGATTTAATTTACATATCTCCTACCTCATTATTTTAACTGAAGGTAAGAATCTCAAAACTCTCTTTCAACTGCAGATTCTTGGAACAGACAATTTTAATACTGACTTTGCACCTTCAAACCAAAACAACACTAGTCTTGCTTGTGTCATACAACTGAAGCTTTAAAGACAATAAAGAAACCATGAATTTTTAAGATGATTTCCTAGTTTATAGTATTTTGTATAACTATACAAAGAATGTACTTACTCCTGTAGCTAAGTACAGATGTAAGAACATTTGTAAGATCAATAAAACTGTAGAATTGGGTAAGAATGTTCCACAGACACATCAATCGTAGTAAAAGCAAATCAAGCACGAGTTAATCCAAATATAAACTGTTAAAGCTTTACCTCAATCAACTGATTGGTGCCTGACAATTTACAGTGCTGCTTTGTTAACCAAAAAAATAAAATCACTCACAATATGTGTGCAACTGAGAGGGAAATGTGAAAAAAATGACAGAAAGAAACTGTAACACAAATTATTACTATAGAAACTTCCTGCTCATCTCTCTTTTCATTTCAAATCATATGTGCTCTACCTTCTTCCTCCCACGCTCCTTTTCAATCAGATCTGCTTGAGTGAGAACACTTCTGCTACTGAGCTTGACATTTGCAAATCCTACTTTAAAGCAGCCAAAAACCCACCTATAAACACAGCCCAGTTGACCTATTAGTCACCATGGCACAGCACCAGCATCTGCAGGAGACACTAAAGAAAAGTTTCTGGAGCCTGAATCTGTGAAGTCCCAGCCAAGCCCAACGTGTCTGAAGTTTTATTTTCTGAGGTAATTTGTGAGTAACTGATAGTTTTACACAGGCAGCATGGACTCTGAACACAAATCCATCACCAGCTCTCACAAACATGTCCCCCAGCTGTCCTCCTCCCGAGCCTCTGGCTCTGGCAAAAGTGGTGTCAAGGATGGAAAAAGCAGGTGCTCCTCCAGCCTGAGGGACTTACAAGACACTGCCAGTAGGGACTGCAATACACTGTAAGAATAGATCCACACAAATTCCTTGGAAAACGTGTTCTGTTTGATTTCTTAAGGTATCCAAGAGTTATGTGTATGAGAAAAGCTTCACAACACAACCCACAGCCCAAAGCCAAGCAATGCACGTTCTCCCCCAGCCAACAAGGAGCACTCCCTAAGGAGAGCTCTATGGTCTGTCCACCTCCTCTGTTTGGCCAAACCACAGTTGTTTCCAGGAGAAATTTCCATGGAGCACATGCAGCCACAGTCCCAAGACAGCTTTGTATGCAAATAAAGCAACTGCAAGCAAATGACAGAAAAAAGAGCATTGATACATTCAGGGTTCTCTACAATCTGTTGCAGGATTTCCTCCTCAGGTCACCCTGAACACAGTAATAAACTTTTCCAAGGAATTTGAAATACTTGAGCCTTGTTCAGAATTGACCAGCTTTCAGCAGCAGGAAAACTTCTTAAAAGGCACCAATAACCCCAATTTGTAGCTCCAGACCACAAGACCAAAGTAAAAATATTGGTTCAACCCTCTGTGTACAAGGAGGAAAAGCAGAAGAATACAAACAGAATTTTCATTTTCAGCCATACAGGCTTGACTCAGGATTAGTCAGTAAATGTTAAGGTGAAGTAAAATGTACTCAGGGTGGTAAGAGCATCCACACTTAGTGATGTGAACAAGTCTGAGGAATGAGTGACAGAAGGGGAGAGTTATTTACTGTCTCTTTATATAAGAACTTCAGTTGCATCAAATGAAACTACCAGGCATCAAGTTCAAAAAACTCAGCAAGAAGAGATATTTTTCCCAATATAGGCTCCAATTACATTGTGGAACTCACTGCTCAAGGACACTCTGGTTTACAGGAATAGATAAATAAATTAAAACAAAACAAAAAAACCCACTCAAGTACTAAAAAAACAAAGAAAGAAAAAGACCCACAAACAGTAAATTATTTTAACTGAAAAAGAAATGAACTCTGGCTTTGGATCCAAAAGAAAAATCAAGGGAAACATAAGCATTTGCCTTTATCCATTTCTATGCTGGGCATCTGCTACTAACAACTCCTAGAGGCAGGTCATGGACTAAGATGTGTCTTCGGTCTGACTTAGAAATGCTGTTCTTATGTTCATGGCATCTTGTTTATGAATCACAAATCTACTTCCACAAAAGCAAAACCAAAAAGAATGACTAAAACACAAAATCAATGGGTTTGTCAAAATGAACAAGACACTGGCTCACAACAGCCAAGCCCAGGATGTTCAGGATCTCTGTGAATTCCAATGCCAATACACAGAGCACATCCAAGAATCCCAAAAATACAAACAAAACAAAAGCACTCCTTCAGAGCACAGTAGTACCCAGCAGTGTGTCTGTTTTTCCAGCTGTATCAGTTACATCTGTCTGGAATCCTCCCTCTCCCAAAGCTGTACACAACAGCTGCCCTGCCCAGCACAAAAGGTATTTTTCCAGCCAAGTACCTCCAAAGTCAAATATTGCTGTTATGATTTACCTGGCAATATATCCCATCAATGCCTTTGCTGAAGGCAGGGGAAACTCAAGCAGCAAATGAAATCAATTAAAAAGCATGAACTTAACAAACTGGAGAGGGACAGTCTGTGCATCTCAAAGGTGGCTGGAGAAGGAGAATTGCACTGCTCTGATTTGGGTGACTTCAGCAGGACACTGGCACTTCTTGCATCCCACGTGTGCCATGACAGTGACAGGAGCTCCTTGCTGGACACACACAGAAATGGCTTTTCTCTCCACTCCCACTGGATTCACCTCGCAAGGTGACAGCTGGTTTGCACATACACAAGTAGATGGGTGAGTCTGTCAAGAATTGGAAAAACAAAAACACACTTCCCACTCCTATTAGCTCTGCCTGATAACTTCAACATTTGAAATGTGAGGCTCCCAGAAAAGCATTAAAAATAGCAACCAGAACACTTATCTTAATGCACAGTAATTCCATGATTTGTGACATTTCTCTCTATAGAAACAAAGATGCCTTTATTACAGGTGTTAGGAACATACTCTAATAATTTAATTTCCCCAGATGTTAAAAATGTGTGTTTTGCAGGAGGCTACAAAGTTGTATTTCTGTTTTTTCCTTCCAAATACAGGAAGTTCAATAACATTATTAATGCAGTCATAATATTTAAACACTGTGCTGAAACAAAACAAACAAAAAAAAAGAGAGACCAAGGACACTGGAACTACAATTATTACTGACAAGCACATAAGACGTTTCAAGTCTGTAGCAGTATTTTACTTGGCAACACTGTAAGTCACTATTAATTAGAAAAAACAGAGATGGACCCTCCATTCTTGGTTTCCAAGATCACTTAAAAACAAACAGAAGGAACAGGCCACCCTGAATTCTTCAAACTTCACCTGCCATTAAAATTTCCGATGATTGTGTAGTCAGAGGCAAAATATATTTATTACTGGCAACAGAGTAGGATTAAACAACAACAAAAATAGATCTGGTGATTACTTCAGCTGGAGGCTGGCAATCATCAATCTTGAACTCACACCAGAACTACTCTCTTTCCAATCACGTTTCAACCTTTAATTAATGTTTACATTATACTGAAGTAACTAATTTTGATTCTTAAAATGCAGGAGACCATCTTCAGTGTGACCCCTTAAATCTACAACAAAACTCAAGAACACGGCTACAAACAACATTTCAGTCATCAGCAATTCACTGTAAGGACTTGTCAGGACCAGACAATACTTTGAATTTGCCTAAAGACTCACGTTTAAAATAAAAAAACCCTTCGCAAATAATGAAACTACTATTTCCCCATTCAACTAGAGCAAGACTTTTGTTTTAAAAACAGGTTTATTTATAAAGAAGCTACAAAGCAGCACTCGCTCTTCTGACCAAACTGTGACCCTGCAGACTCTGCTGCCCTTCATGGGACTCCAGCCCCTCACCCAGTGCTCCCAGCCCGGCCTGAAGGCACAGCACCTTTTCTTTCCCACACTGGATGGACCATCACACCTACATTTTGTAACCACATCAGCACTTCCAGCAGCTGCCGGCTCTGGAAATGGAAAGCTGTGTGTGTGCACAGCCCAAGGCACGGTGTCACCTCTGAACAAGCCTGTCAGGAGCAAATGCCCGTTCCTGCACCACCACCCACCCACACCGGGGAAGAAATTCTAAATACACACAACTTTTCATCAGGGTTCAATTAACGAGCGACACACAAAAAATCCTTCCCAATTTTCTTTCCACTTGAAAAGCGACACTGATGGAAAGAGCTAGAATAAATTACAAGGCAATGGACAGCATGAAGAAGCAGTTACTTCTTTTTTCCTCAGGTCTTAAGCATTTAACAGAATGCTACTGACTCAATTACTCCAACTAATTCTGGACTGTTTGCAATCAACATGTATCATGCATAATTAGTGTATTACACCAAACTGTTTACAAAGGAGAAAAAGTAGTTGATCTGCATTTCATAAACGTGTCAGATTAAAATACAGATTAACCACATGCCAAATAATTATTAATATTAAAAAGCAGAAAGCAAAAATAGAAGCGACAGTTAAAGGTCAAACAAGTCCTCCAACTATACTCAGGATTATACAACTCCACAGACACTGGCACTGTTAAAGCCCTTCAGAAAGAGCATTTCCTAGAAAGCAGCAAGGTAAGACAATTTGATTTTCACAGACCAGCCAGGTGGGGAAACTCACATCAAGCCAACAAAGCAGAAAATACACACCAATGTCTTAAACACGGTTTAAAAGGCTCTGTCACTGATGACATGTGCTTTATAAAGGTTCAGCACTCGTAACCTTTAAGGTATTTCTAGCTAAGGCAGCTAAAATACACTAAACCAACACACTTTCACTTTTCCTACATGTGACTTCTCTGAGCACAGATCACTTATTTACAGTTCAACACATCCTTAAATGTCGTGGGCAGGCCTCACGTATTCCCCTAGAAAATCAGTTTGCACAGACAGTTAATGTTTGGTAATGGCAAAGGAATGTATTACCGTTTAAAACCTCTTAATACATTTGCTGTCACGTAAGGAAAACATTGGAAAACGCTAAGGCCAGCAGAAGCATTTCACGTGGATGATTCAGTTTACCCATAAGAATAAGCGTTAAAATCAGGCAAGGCAGCAGAAACTACCACAAAAACAGAACAGCTCCCAAAGCAGCGAGGGAGAACGACCCCCCCACTCCGCCAAAGCACCGAGGGGGCTCAGGATCCCCCGAGCCCCGCGATGGGCGCAGAACCGCGGCCGCTTCCCCCGCAGCCCCGGGCTCTGCCCCGCTCCGCGCGGGGGAAGGACACGGCGAGGGCACGGC
>WEIV01007288.1:594420-617730 GCA_013390005.1 Calyptomena viridis
GGACGGGACGGGGCCGGCGCTGGGACAGACAAACCCCGCCCGCCAGCGGCCCCTTCACGCCCTCCCGGGCACCTGCGGGAACCCGCCGGCAGCCCCCGAAGGGGGTTCTGACCCGGGCCCGGCACCTGCCCTCAGAACCGCACCGCGCGGGGGAGGGACACGGGGAAGAGTCGAGCATGAAATAAATAGAAGCAGCCAAACATTGCAAGAGGGTGGGCAAGAACCACCCCGAGAGTGCTGGGTAACTTCTCAGATTTAGCCTCAAAAACCAGTAATGTTTGATGCCTCCTACACATCTGGCAGCCTTTTGAGGGTCACCTTAAACCTGGAGGTAACTCCCCACCGCGGAGTTGTGTGACATCCATGGAAAACCAGCACAGTGCCTCGAATTCCCAGGTAAGCCAGTCTGTGTTTGCGCACACACCTCTCGGCTCAGTCCCAGTTTTCTCAGGAACGAGGGCACGAGAAGTGAAGGAGCGACCCGACCCCCAGGGGGACGCGGGTGCCGTGCCTGTCCCTGCCCCGAGGGCACGGCCCCGGCGGGGACACCGAGCCACAGCCCCGGGCTTGTCCTGGACATACCAGACTCAGTCTGTCAAGCACCTGCGATGAGAAAGTTCTACCCGATTCAAACCGTCACTGTTGTTAGAGGGACCAGGCACTGTCGGAATTGGGAAGTAAGCAATGAAGAAACACTGAAGAGGGTGTTGGGAAGTACTCATGGCTATACACCAACATAACCACTGCAAACACATCCCCCTAACAGCCCACATCACCTCACGGCGCTTTCAAGCACAGCTTGTTGAGAAGGGGCTTGTGGTGGTGTTTATTTGGGTTCTTTCACAGTACTGAAGCTCCCTGTTATTTATTAACAAAAAATAATTGCCCAGAGAAGCTGTGGCTGCCCCATCCCTGGAAGTGTTCCAAGGCCAGGTTGGACGGGGCTTGGAGCAACCTGGCATAGTGGAAGGGGTTGGAACTGAATGGTCTTAAAGGTCCCAAACTGCCCTGTCAATTCAGAAGACATTAAACATTTCTATGCTTCGGACAAAACCAATCCACTTGTAACAAACATCCAGCAGTAAATCTGAAATTGAAACTTTTGGGTTTGCACATTTGAGTCAACAGACCTTCAACTGTAGAACCATTTTATGCACACTAAGGAACAGCACAGTGCAAAGTGACTGCAAACCTTAGCTTTACCCTTGGGATCGGGTCAGCCCCTCTTACAGGCAACTACAACACAATTCCATACCGATTCAGGCCATTTATACAGTCCCATACACACATCAGATGCACTAAAATAGAGCAACAGTTTAGAGCTTTGGTTTCTTTTAGAGAAAATTTTAGTTAAATCTTGCCCACACTTTGGTATTTAGAATCAGACTTTTCTTTTATACCAACATATGTTTGGCACAGAAAATGTGGAGCATCAGAGAGCCAGTTATGAGTCCTTGATTCTCAGCTTGTTTTTATCCCCTGGCTCTGGTGGCTACAGAAATGTTGTGCCTGCTTTGCTAACAATGGGTTCGGGATCCTGAGGGCTGAGATTACCCCTGGAATGCCACCTCCTAACACACCCCCAGAGGGAGAGAATACCAGCAGATTGGGAGAGCAGCCAGGTGAATTCACACCAGGCCAGCAGCACTTTTCACCACCCTTATGGTTGCTCAGTTCACACAAGTTAAAGGCATTGCTGCTACATCAGTGTTTTCCATTATGTGAACCACAGCTTTCTTAATTTGTATTAATTCGTTAATAACATCCCATACTAAATTCACCAAGCTGATATAACTCCTGTCCAGTTCATAATAGAACAGCACAGAGAATGCAGCCATTGGCATGGAGTTTTGCAATCTACACTGAAATTCCTGTTTGAGGGTCCCACCAGCACTAAGCTGCTCTGTGAAATGGGACTTAACACCAGCAGAAGGGCTGTTTGCTTTTGTATGACCAGCACTGCAGAGCAAACACCAGATCCCATTGTCAGAGGCTCCACTCATTTCAAGAGGACAGCTGAGACCTTTCTGTCCATGTTTTCCTAAACTGGTGCAGATTTAGTCCCTTTCTTTGTGACCACCACACAATGCCACAGGTACAGGTCACCCTGACCTGCCCACATGTGAAGCAGGACTCAGAGCAGGTACCTGTGGGGAACAACCCACACCCAATTCTCCAGTGCAGTTCTGGGTGTCTGGGTTCCCAGCAATCCCTCCTCAAACACAGCCTGCTCCCAATGCCAAAGCTGCACAGCACATACATCCTATTCCACACAGGTTTTTTTCTGCCAGCTGAGTGTAAGCAAAAGGCCTTTTTTCTCTGTCTGCCTTGCATCCACTTTAACTATTCAGGACAGAACCAAGTTACTGACCATAATTTAATCCTCTCACCAAATTCCTGTAATTGCCACTGACAAACAACAAGGTCTGGAAGTGCTCCTTGCACTTTGTGCCAAGTAGCCCAAAGTTATCCAGTCCACATGGGATTATGCAGCAGCACTGACTGCAACACAGATACTAAGAATCAGCAGACTTTATCTGCATCACCTAACCTTAAAAGTCTGGCCCGAGTTTAACAGAGATGTGTAAGTACCATGTAAGGTCTAACCCATTAATACTGGTTTATTTGACATCATTTCCTTTAAATGACTACATCTTTTTAGACATTTTCCTTTTTCCTTGAAGCTCATGCTGTAGCAACACAAGGGTGTTTGTTTACAGGCTGCTTGTGTCGGGGCTGGCAAACTGTCACACAATCAAGTATTCTTCCTTGGGTTTTCTTATTACAAATATGTACCCTGTACTGAGGGCTACAAAGAGGTGAAGCTGCTTCCCAAGATGCATTTTCACAGATCCAAAGCATGGAACATTATTAGAGGAACATGATGAATAACCAAGTAGATTAAGTGACCCTAATTGCTTACTTTGACACAACCAGCATTAAACAGCTTTTACAAGCCATTAGGAGCTATCCATAATCTTTTTATTACAGCAAGTGTCACACGCTTCCAGTGAGACTTGATTTTTGTTAAAATCCTACAAAGTTAATTGGCACAGCCACTTCTCAGTAACATTCATGTGTGATGGAACAAAATAACCCCTTCAAATACCAGACACTGCACATCCAAATGAAGAAAGGTTCCCCATATTAATATCCCTACACCTGACAAGCACATTCTTTTCCATTCCTTAGGTGAGAAGCCCTTGTAAGCAGTAAAAGCAGCCTCAAACCCACTGCCACATGCAACCACATTTGTAAGTAATCCTGCAATCCATCCAGGAGCTCTTCACATGCTTCAGTTTAACGACGCGTGTAGGACTCAGCAGGACTTGTGTGTGATTTAGTCCTTTTCTCACAAATGCATTTTGGGCAAGGGAGAACTGTTAAAAAAGCATGCTGTAATTACTGAAAAAATATTGAAAACAGCAAATGGTTGGGATGGTGGGGAGCTCCCCAGGAACCCAGCCAGTTCCTGAGGTGACTTTAACATTAACAAGAGAAAATAAAGAGCTATGCATCAAATGCTATTTTTATAAGCATTTTTTCCTTTATGCACAACTTTCAGATCTCTTTGAGTAATAAAGCTGCAAAGTGTGATACTCTTAAAAAGCCTAAAACATTGAGACAAACACACTTGGTTGTAGGAGGAACGGGGAGGAGTGAACACAGCTCCCTGACCTGCCACTTGCTGGTGTGCTGCTGACCTCAGAGGGAAGGGAAACGAGCTCTGTACAAGCCAAAAGCACCCAGTGGCTCACTGGGCCATCAGCTCCTCTGCAGAAATGCTTAATTATCCTGTGCATTCTAACCACAATCTGCCTGGTCCCCAACATGACCCAAAGAACAAGTCAGCATTTCTTACAAATGCAAGGCAGAAAGCTTCTGGCTCAGCAATCAATCACTGACAGAGAGGAATTGCTTTCCTGCAGGTGGGGAACCCATCCAAAAGCTAAGAGAAATAATCGGGCTAATTAATTCTTATCTGCAAAGAGCAATTACAGAAATGACCTAAAGTGGTTTGGGGAGGGCAGCAGTTGACTCACCCCGTGCTGGAACAGAGTCACTCAGTGAGTGACCAAAGGATAAAGTCACAGCCCCAAAGCCTCTATGCTGTGAGCAACAGCAGGCAGCAAAAAATTAAATGCACACCTTGAACAGAGAGCATCCCATCCCATCCCATCCACCCTCCAAGGTGATCCCTTACAAAGGAACTCTCCATCCCAACACCACAAAGTGATTTTTAGAAGCTGCTGCAGCATCACCCCATTAACTGGAAATGAAGCCCCACTTGCTCTGCAATCCAGCCTTGAATGATGTATGACCTTTGACAAAAAAACAGTTAATTAATCTTCAGGCTTCTATTTCATGTGTAAAATTTTGACACCACAAAGAAAAGTGAACTTGATGATTCAAAAGGATTTAAGTTTTCTAACACACTTCTAACCAAGAGTTCCACCATGAATTCCTGAAGCAGAATCAGGACCAAACCTTATCGGTGGCAACACTCACTGTATTTCTTGTTGATCATCAGTTACTGCTATGAATTATGACCCACAATTCTACTGTAAGATTTTTCTTCAAGTCCATTTGCCTTTTTTTGCCATAGAATGTTCATCTTGTTTCTTTGCTGGATCAAATGTAGAGCAACTCTGGTTTAAGTAAACGCTGAGTAGTACCTGTCAAAACACACCTGAGACCAGACTGACCTTTCCATTTTTGCTGTCAGAATAGGTCAGTCCTGCAACATCACCATGGAAGGCATCTTTGTGGCTCCTTATTTGAGAGCTCAGATTGATAGAATATTTTCTGTACACACCCAGCCATATGTATTTGAATAAAGTGATGTTATTTTCCACAAACACTAGGAATGCCTGGCACTTCTCTTTTAGAGGAACAGCCTCACTAGAACATATCAAGTCTATTCACCACAATACAATTTTTACTCTTCCTTAACCTTGAGCTGATTTTTCTTCCAGCCTCCTTTTAGCATCCCCACATCACATACCTTTATGATATGGTACCATAAACCATGCAAAGAATAAAGAGAAAGCAGCAGATTGAGCTGCCAAAGTGCAGATGATCTGACAGATGTTTCAGGTATCTGAAGTTGGTGACTGCAGCAGTGCCATGACATGTGGCAGATCAGGGTCTACAAAAACAGGAGCAGAAGTTGTAGTTTGGGTGGCAGAAAAAGGCAGGTGAGAGGGAGTGGAGAGTCTAAGATAGGGGAGGCCAATGAGGAAAGGATGTACATTAATCAAAACCAGACAGGAATTACAGAAATGTAAATAAGCTCCATGAGACACACAAGCAAAGGCAAATTAAAACCAATACCAAGTGTAAACTAATATTTAACAATAAGAAAAAAAGGGCTTTAAAATAATTCTTTTCATGACAGAGCATTCTGAGATTGGTCATTTCAGGAGGAGAGAAATGAAGGGTTTATGAAAATCAGTTTTGTTTGGGTTTTTTTTTGTTTTAAAATCAATGCCATTCACCCAGCCAACAAAAAGCCAAAAAAGAAAGGAACAGTGAAAAATAGAGACACATTTTCCTTTATGTCTGTCTCTGAAATATTTCTTACTCTGTCCAGCAGGGTAACTACAGAACTAAGCAAACTTCGACAAGAGTTACTGGGATGTTGAGGTATGAAAAACTATTACACAAAGGTTAAGAAATTGAAATTGTTTTCAGTAGAGACCAGACAAATGTTACCAAAAAAACGTAACAAGGCAAAAAGCACAGTGAGAACCACCTCATGTTTGTAAGATTCCTATAAGAAAGCTGGCTGAATTCAAAGTACACACAGAAAGATCCTATAAGGAATATGATGACAGCACTATTTTTCACATCCATATAAAGTATTTAGCATTAGTATTTTTATTGCATAGCTGAAGCAGGAACAACTTGAAACAGGAAATTTTCCATGCCTTTTACAAGTCCTACAGCACAAGGACCAACCTCTGCTCTCTGTTCATACACAACCTGCCAAGAACCAGTTTTGTCCACAATTGCCCACAGACATAAGACGGAGCTGCTTGAGAATCTGATTTTCTCCCAAACTGGGTGATGAGACTAAAACTGAGACTCCATAAATGACCTGAACAACAAAAAAAAGTACCTTTAAATTATTTAGAAATAAAAAATACAAACAAATGCTGTGCTGGACAGATTCTGTTTGAGTCTTGTGCAGATCATGAGGTGTTCAAGCAACCTCCAAAGGCAGAGGGAAAACTACAAACATTTCTGACAGCACATAACATGAGGCTGAATCTTGAAGAGACTCCTGTAACATGTCTCTCAATACAGAGGACAGCACAGACTGGTCTGAGATTACCTTTAAAAAAACCAGTTGCCCAAATATCAATACCAAAGTCCTTTTGACACAGGGAGGAAAGAAAAAAAAAATCAATGAAAACCAATTTATATCTACTGCAAATAGAAAAGAATATTGAGGCAGAAAGATGTCACTTACTTCTACACGTTCACCTGGGTGATGTGTAAGAAGCTCTGTAAAGGTCAGTCCCTCAGGGAAAAACAGAGCCACACATGAGGCAAACAGTTCCCTTCTGCAGATACTTGGAATACCAACACACAGGCACTGAGACATCATGATGAGTAACAGAAAATGAAGCTGAGTCTCAGCAGTCAAAGGCCACCACAGGGTGTGTGAGGGAACAGGCAGCAGTGTCTGTCAGCAGAAACCACTGATGCTCAGAGACAGTAATTACTGACAGATGTCCAAAGACAGAGGAATAAATCTCTCTGCTGAGGACTTGGGTTCTTCAAAGCTCATCTCCTCTACCTCAATTTATTTTGCTAATTGAATTAGCCTGTGGTTAATTTGAGATGATACTCTATTTTAATTTCAGTCTCAGACTGTATTCCAACAGCAAATAAACAGCCTGCCTTGTGACAGAGCTCCCAAGTTTCTCTCTGGTGTTCCCAAGGCCATCCATTCCAGTGCCCTGTGGGGCAGCCCTGCTGCTGTGCCCACTGCCAGGGGAGCCTGGTCAGTGCCCAACCACCCTCTGGGGGAGGAACCTTTGCCTGAGATCCAACTTAAGCCTCCCCTGAACATGTTGGTCACTGAAAAACCCGAAACAATAGAAAAAAGAATTCTCAGCAAAAGTCATGGAAAGCCAACATGAACAGAAGGATTTATATACATGTAACATACATGTGCACACACAATAACAAATAATAACTCAAAAATGCATTTAAATCTTTTCTGAGGATGGACTGTAGCATTAGAGAAAAAATTGTAACATGCACCAACTGCCCAGCAGAGCAGATTCCACAGCATCAGCTACAGGACTTTTGTGACTTCTCATAAGCTGTTTATGCCACCTGAAACTTGCTGAGTGCCAAAGCTTTGCAGTTTACCACTGAAAATACAAGATGCTAATACAGCAACCATAAAACCTAATTATTATGAAAAAAATGCAGGTGTTTTCTAACAGAATGCTCAGATATAAACAAAACTAAAACCTGTGAGTACAAGTGGAATTGAAGCATTAGTAAGGCTGCAGGTGACATACGTGTGTTTCCTTTCTCCCGAGGGCACAAACTTTACATTGAAATCAATCAACTTTCACACATCACCATTAATGTTTTTAACTCAAAATACTTTTGCAAAACATTTCTCCCCGTAAGAACATGAATTTTAGCAGCTGTCAGTAACTAGAGCTGGTACACAAGCCCTGCCCTGGGGCTGCTGTCAGTGCCCTGGGGCTGCTCAGTGCTGGGGATGGCTGGAGAAGTAGAGCCGACACAAACCAGTAACTCACCAGTTTCATTAGTGTGTTGCCAGGCTCCAAGGATTCAAAGGAATTTTTAACTTTCTACTAATCAGTTTGTGTTTTCCCCCAGCACAGCCCTCATGGCACTTTTCCCTCAAATTGCCTTTATTTTACTTAACAAAGAAGGGGTGTTTTCCTGCCCAGAAAACATTCAGTAAGAAGTTATTTGCAGGAATCAAATTGATTATTGATGTAAGCACAATTCTGCAGACTGACCTGTGCATGTAACTCAGTGCATTCCCTCTGCAGACACTGGTGCAGAGCTCTCCAGTTATGATTGTATTTACAGGGTTGGGAACACTGCTGGTTTTCCTGCCTGCCCGACCTGGGTAGGGTTTTTTGTGTGTGTTTTACTTTCTATAGCTTTGAAGGGAAATGTTGATCAATATAAAGGTGTCTTCCTTAATTTCAAAGGAGGAACTTTGGTCCACTCTCAGGCTGGACAAGCTTAGAAGGCATTTAATTTGTGTTAGTATGACAATAACCCAAGTACTGCATTTTGATTAAAGAGAAAAGCAAATATAGGTAAGAACATGTAACAGTCTTCACTGACTTCCAGATACCAGTTTCCATTCAAGATTTTCAACTTTTTCTGAAAATCAGACACCTGTGATTCTGACCATCTTTGCACAAAGCTAAACATGTAAATGTTTAGCTGAAAATCCCACTCTGTTAATCTTCTTCCTTTGCAAGAAAAGAATGGAAGGCTATTACTCCCAATAAGAGTTGCAGTAATTCCTGAGGCAGGGTTTTAGTACATAAGAGAGGAAGAAAAACATCACTCAACTGTAACTGAATAAAGATGGACATAAGCAGGAAAGGAAAAGAATCACTGGACATCCAAAAGAGGAACATTTTTGTATCTAATTTTTTTTTCCCTCCAATTCCCAACACAGAATTTTAAATACAAAAATTACCCTCTTTGAGAACAGCTGCTGTCACCTCACCATTAAATGCCTCAACACTGCACTGCAGAATGGAACTCACCTCTGTCATTTTATACAGCAAAGATGTAATATCAAGAAGTAATCAGAATTTGAAACAAGTGAATTTAGAACAGCTAGTAAAGTATCCTCACAAACCTTTTTCCCCCTCCTAATACCAGTTTGTGGGTTTGGGGTTTTATTTTAGGAAGGGATGAGACAGTGGGCAAATGAAGAAAAAAGTGCTTAAAAACAGCATCCTGGAAGCTCATAATTTTAAGTTATGTATCCTTAGTATCCTATTTCTAGTGCTACACAGGCTTTAAACTTGTCCCTGAAAGTAGGTATTATTTGCCTAAAATCCCAGAATAACTTGACATTATAATTTAAGTAACCGAATCAGCTTTTTCCTCAGTGCTTTTATGAATGACTACAAGGTGAAAAGGTATTTCAAGTCACACAAATATTTAGCCAAGGGGTCAATCCCAAGCTTGCAGTGGTAGTGTCATTTCCTGGGCTTGCCCCTGGTTCCCAGCTCACAGCCCTCCCTGGTGCCAGCAGCTGCCCATGGGACTGAGCACAAACCACAGGAAGGAAATAAGGGGAATTTCTGTAGCCAGGTGAGTCCCTGTATCCAGCTGAGCACATGGACTCAAAGTGCTGAGCTCTCAGAGGCCATGGTGAGCCTGGAATAAATTGCCAGGAACAGGGGAGTGCAGCAGCTGTGTGAGCTGGAACACGAGCCCAGCACTCCCAGTCCGCCCCCAGACCCCCGTGCTCCATTCCCTGAATAGCCTGGCAGTACTGGCCAGTCTTGGAATGAAGGGCTGACAGGAACACTGTGCACATTCATGGAGCATTTTTAGACTTTGATTAGGGATCCTCTTCTGGCTATGGCTTTTGGAAGCTATCCTAAAAGACATACCTTATTCCTGTATTCCCCAGATTTATTTATAATTCATCAGTCTTGAAATAAAGTTACACAAATCTTTACCTTACGATCAGACTTTAAAAAGAACTGCTGATTTAGGGCTGCTTTAGGTAGGGGTGGAGAACAGCTACATGAATTACAGGAACAGTTATTTTTTCTACACATTCATAAAACACATCTGCACCTGCCTTAATTTATAGCAAAGTTCACAAAGTGCAACCTGTTGAGGTATTTGTGCTCACGTGTTCCCCAAGCTCAGAGCTGTGAGCCCACACTGACACACTCAATTGGGATGTTAAGAAACATTTTCACCCAACAGAATCATCTGCTGCATTCTGTACTTTCAGCTGCCCTCAGAAAAGTCATTAGGATATATTAAATATCTTGGACTCTACTACTCACAACAAGATTTATGTAATTTGGGATTTAAAACACCACAAGAAGTATCAGAGCTGCTCTGTAGAGATTCAGTTTAAGTCATCCCAGATCAACAACTGAATCACAAGCTAAACACTACTGTACCACACTCAAAGCAGGTTGAGTTTATTCTATGATGGATCTTTTAAGCTGCAATAAAATCCTACTACAATAGGATCTTATTTTTTGCCACTGAAGATAACACTTCCTTAGTGTTACTGCGTGTTTTCATTTGAAAAATAGGTCAAGAACTGCTTTGAAATGATTGTTTAAACAAAGCTTACAAACACAGATAAAATTCTTCTGCTGGAATGTCTTTTAATGTCTGCACCAAGGCTGACTGTCCAAGAAGGAGCATAAAGGACAACAAAAGTTTGTGAAGAGAACCACAAAGAGCAAGAATGAGGCTGCACAGACATCCCAAGGATGTGGAGATAAAGAGCAGGAATACACAGCTAACATCAGAAATGTAGATTAGTCTATCTTGAAAAACAATTACCTCTTTAGTTGGCTTTAAAAAGCATTTTCCTAGGAAAGGATATGTAGTTTTTCACTTAATCTGATTGAAGCCAATAAACTCATGTAACCAAACTAAATAGCACAAGAACTACAGAAGAAAGCATTGCTCTGTGACCCCAGGGAGATGGTGAAGATGTAAAGCTTCTCACACTTACCAGCTCTACCTGATCTCAGAAGTGGCCAATTTATCTGCTCAATCCTCAGCAGGGTGAAAACACAATGCTCACTGTCAGGGCTCTGACTCCTGGACTGGTGAGGAATGTCTCTGGAATTCTATTAATTGCTTCTGCTGAGACATGGGAAAGTTGAGGAAACAGGCTTGTTCTGACAGAGGGAACCACTCAAACCACAGAGAACACTCAGCTTCACCATTCCTCTCTAACCACACTTCATTCATTCACACCCCTCAAACTGAAACTCCACTACTCCTACCTTTGCCATTCCTGCTTTGATGCCTTTTCCCTGCTGCCATGCACTGCTCAGTGTTTTCAGCAGTGACTCAGGAGAACAGTAACATGACACATGGCTCACACTCACTCGGGGTGCCTTGACTGGGAAGCCCACAAGACACGTCACTAAAGGCACTGTTTTTGTTGAGTAACATATTCCAGTCTCTCACCTCAGTTCTATTCCCCTCCCCTGTCTGATGAACTACAAAACTCCTTATTTCACCAACAAATCTACAAGAGCTGTTCTAAACAATTTTTTCCCATGTTTTGTAGGGTTTTTTACTACAAATGTACATCACAATATAGGCCACACCACCTTTGCCCAACAAGACACTGAAGTTTCCACGTGGTGCTACATTACATGAGCTAAAGCACAATCACAGTTCATGTGACTTTAGAAAATAACTTTTGTAAAGCCAAAATAATGGAAGACAAGGTTAGTACTATGAAAACTGGTGCACTGTAACTTCAGTTCTCTACCTGAATGGTCTGAACACTGAACCTGGATGGAAGTTTCCCAGTTTACATACTTAAATACTCACATTTCAAAAGGTTTGATACATCCACAGTTCTAAGGAGAACAACTGGCACAGTAAATTCATTCTACAAACACAAAACAAAAATTCAGTGTTTTTACAGCCACTCTTTGCTTTTCACTATGAAGCTATGTAAAAATTTTTCTCATCTTCATATTCTATTTGTCTGCCCCAAGTACTCAGTATTGCCAAGAACACAACTTACTATGGTGTTTAGAGTAATTCTGAGTGTACACTTGTAGCATTGGAGCAACAGTGTAAATTCTTTTAGGTTTAGTTCTGACATTTGAACAGTCAAGTTCCACAATTCCCACAGGTGCACAAAACCTCACTTGGACAAAAGCAGAGCCATTGCTCTTGTCATATTCTTGGCAGAAGCAGGAATTTTGTTGGAGAATTACTTCCATTCACCACTCTGCAAACTTTACTGGAAAATACTAATGACAATACTCTGCTCTACACAAGTCAGGTATTTTAAAGCATATATTGATACAGCAACCCAAATATATCACCCATCACATTACAACATTGTAAAAGGACATTTTTAAGCCTCCTACCTCTTGATTTTTTTCAGCATGAAGTGCCAGTCTAAGGGGAGGTCTGGGGGCACCATTAGTAAGGGCTGAATTCTCCTATATTCAAGTACTATGAACCAGAATAATCATTCTACCAGTAATTTATGTAGCAAGTGCATCTCAGTACATCACACATCTGCAGTATTAACCTACTTCCATAACAGTAAGTCCTTAAACAATATAAATATTTGCTTTATGCATTTATAAAGGCACAAGAGGGAGGCTGAGCAGGCTGGGAATGTGGTGCCCACATGGCCCAGAAGGGCAGAGCTCCTCACTGCAGTTGCAGATTCTTCTGATCTTCAAGACTTTAGAGGAAAACATCACTGAAGGCTGAGTCTGTTCCCTTCTCACTGCGATGACACTGACAAAAATCTGAGAGCACTGAAAGGCATCACTAAAAACAAGTCCCTCTATAGTCTGTGAGCCCAGAGTTATTGACATGAACGAATGTTTTGTAGGCAAAGAAAAACTGGAAAGGTACAGGCAGAGAGAACACACACAAACTGGCATTTTCATTTTGAGAAAGCTTTATAAAATTACCTTCTCAACATATCCGTGCAAAATTTGGCAAAAATCTGCTGTTCATAAGACAATGTTGAACTTGGGATAGTTCAAAAGCACAATGATGATATTTCACAGCAACAGTTTCTTACAGCTGGTAAAGTAGCTCATTTTAAAAAAAATGAATGTGGAGTATAATGACCTAATTAGGGGAATTTCTCCCCAGAGAGAGGCTGTTCTGGTGTAAGCTAATGGGAAAACCCAGCTGGTTTGAATACTGTCAGATCAAGACCTGAATGCTTATGCAAGTGTGTGGTTGGAGGAAAAAAAATATATAATCAGAAGACTGGAAGTTTCTGTCCTTCTGACAAGCATACACTGAATACAGTTGTACTGACCTCAATTTCTCAGTTAAAAACCTTTCCAGGATTACTCATACCTGGTAACTACTAAACAAATTCAGAACTGCCAACACTATTCTGTTGAACTTCAGTTACTGAAAGTGCTCCACACTTACTTCATCTCTATTAGAGAAAAAAGAGGTGTCATATATCAGTTTTTGTGGCATCAAAAGCTAAAGCAAGAGATCCAATTATTCAGTAACAAAATATATTTAGATAAATTACACAGTAGCTGATCTCCATTACTCCTTTTTTCAAAGGCACCAACAAAACACACTCTATAGTCCAGTATTTTTACCCATCGTGTTTAAGGCATCAGTAAACTGCACAACACCTTCCAATACATGGAACATGTTCAACTTGATCCTTAAGAAAAACCATTCCAAGAAACACATTCAGATGGAAGCACATCTTATGCTGCAGCAGTTACCAGCATATTGTTTATCTTAAACCCTCTGAGTTTTAAATAAAATCTGAAGAACTTAGTCATTAACATAACCTGCAGAAAGTTAATAAATTCTGGCTGAGTTTGAGCAATACCATAACCATTTTGGCTTGTCCTCTCTTGTTGCCCCTCAGACAACTATGTACAGACTCACAGGGAAATAATCCACTCCACACACTTTATTAACATTAACATAACACAATAAAACTTTAGGGAATTAAGTTTAATGTGCTATTCAACACATAACATGGAATTTCATACAACTTACAGTAATTCTTTACAGTTCACAATACCCTCACAGCAAAACCAAAATGGACCAAAAACTGCCCCACATTGTTATGCAAGAGCTCCACTTTCTTCTTGCTGCTCACCCTGAAAAGTAACACAATGGTAACAGTTACAATGACATTCAAATCCCCAAACATGAAATACCTTTGCATTGTTTCACAAAGTCTGTCCAGGCAAGTGCACTCCCCTA
The DNA here is from genome assembly GCA_013390005.1 of Calyptomena viridis. Classification (NCBI taxonomy): domain Eukaryota; kingdom Metazoa; phylum Chordata; class Aves; order Passeriformes; family Eurylaimidae; genus Calyptomena; species Calyptomena viridis. The sequence continues at coordinate 608,401 of WEIV01007288.1, forward strand.
ATATCATCTTCTAACTTGGAAAGAAGAGACAATATGACAACGATTCCATCTGTGCTTTTGTATGTACAATACAGATGAACAGACCAACATCTGACATTTTTATGATGTATAAAGAGAGGTTTCATTATAGTGCAATATAGATCAACAGCTGGCATGACAAAGTAAATTATTTAATTGCCTTAGACTAACCACTCAATTTGCTGTAATGAGAAGCAGTGTTCCACATTCACTTTCGAGTTACATTAGTGAAATAACCACAGACTGTGGTTTTTCAGGGGCGGGGGGTGGTTGGTTTCAGGTTTTTTTCATCTTTTCTTTTTCAATTAAAAACGAACTATGAACACTAAAGATCAAAACCAGTACAGACAGAATCTTCTCCTTCAGTTATAAATTGCTACTAGTCAAAACAAAGCATCAAAAACCAGTTTGTTGGGAGAACACAGGAAGTTGTTCTACTGAGCAGGTTATTTTTATCAGGCTTCCCCCCACACACACTTTTTTCTTTTAAATGAAATGTAAGTTTTCCTTTCCTGCTTGCTAAGAAACTCCTCAGCTGTTCACACTGTTGTCATGGTAAGTCTTCAGCATTAACAGCTTGCTGGACTTTCCCTCAAGATGGTTTATTTGTTGAAAAGCTGTGTAGCAAAAATTACAGGAGGAGCTGCCACTGCCACTTCAGGAGAACCAGGGACTAAAGCCTCCCTTCAAAGCTGGGGCTTCCCAACATTTACTGCTGACTGACATCAGCTCATCCTACAGGTTTCAGTCTTCCCCACCAACCTGCTGTGACAGTTATGAGTATCTATTTTGTATTTGTATTCTGTTTCATTTTTTACTGAATCAAGGCCAAAAAAGGCTAGAGTCCATAATCAAATCACAGGAAAGTCAGTTCACAGAATCACAGAATGGTGTGGCTTGGAAGAGACCTTAAAGATCATCTCATTCCAACCCCCTGCCATGGGCAGTTCTATCAGGAGAATCTGCTTTATTAATACAGGTAAAGGTTTTGAATCCCCATCATTCAAACCCTGCAACACTAGCAGAATCTCAAAACCCCCAATGCTTCCCCAAAACCCCCTAGTCTACTCCTTTGACTCATTACTCTTCAATGTTAAACAGAAAAAAATTTTCTTTGTTATTATCTGCTTTGAAATGTTTGTACTGTTACATGTAAACCAGAAAAAGAATTTTAAACTAGCTTGGTTAATATTCCAAATGCTAAAAGTTGGAAGTTAATAACAGAAGAAGCATTAAAGAATAACTGAATGTCTTCATGGGCCAGTAACCCTTCCCTTTGGCTATGGCCTGCTAATGCCACTTCGAGTCAGATTTCTGTACTTACTTTCCTTCCTGTTATTTCAACATCCCAACTCTTCCCAATAGCCAGAACTCAAAGAGCTGCACCATTTCACCTGGCAAGAACTTTGGGAGTCACTGCTACTTGACTCCCTCACTGTTTTTCCATCAGCTTAATTCTCTACAACAACAGCAACTGCTGAAAGCCACATCATTGGGCAAGATGCACAAAAAGACAGAAACCAAACATTAAACCACTGACAAAGCTGAGTTTAAGTGTTCTTGGTCCACTGTCTTTGATGTGTCCTCTTCCTTACCAGTGTTTAGCCAGACTAAACCCAGACTCAATAGTAAAAAGCCTAGAATACAAAACCTGCTTTATGACTATTAATTCAGAATGTGCTAATAAAGCACCTACAGCAAAACCTTGTTCTTTTCATGGCCCTTATAAGCAGCATAGAATGAAAACACCTTTGCTAAACCCCAAAACAATAATAGCAACAGGAAGATATGACACCCAAAAGCCTGGAAAAGCAGGAATTACCTGCCTTCATTGCCTCCCTTCAATAGGAAGTGCAGCACCACACGTTCAAACAAGACAAAAATAGCACACATTAGCATAACCACTGTTCCCTTCTGAAGGAAAAACTCACTATTTTCTACAGCAATTAAGAATTTTGCCCAGATTTCTAAAAATACTGAGTTAGCAATTGAGTTTAGTCTTTTAAGACCCAAGTTCACCTACCATCACAATTTTGGGCAAGTCACTTGACAACCCACAGCCAGAGAGAACTTCAAAGACATCACTCTACCTCACTGCTCTACTGTGAATGAAAACCAAACCCAACAGTGTTACCAGTGATGTGGTGTTGACACTGAAATATAAACCACTTTCCTCATAATGAGGTGACACAACTGGTAGGTAAATATTCCCTGGAATTACACAGTGTGCCCTAGAATGTTTGTCCCATAAAAGTCTCCTTAGCTTAGTGGTAATTATACAATTACCACTGCACATGTGCCTAATCATTTGTCCAGCATTTCATGTACTCAGTGTGGTTTAGCACCTTCACATAGATATCATGAGCCTGTTCCAAAGCCTACCTTACCTTTTAGGGTAACTGAAAGTTTTCCTCATACCAAACAACTTTTCACAATGTTTCTCACATCTCAGAAGGTTAAAATAAGCAATGAATTAAACACAAGCCTTCTGTCTCACCTGTATCAAATCAGTCGCAGGAATTCAATTATTGCTCCACTTCAAACTAAAATTATATTGCCAGTGAAAAATGCTATTTTGAAGAGTGTATTTGAATTTGTCAGCTTCATCAGCACTGGTATTTATTTTCGCCTGACAGCTTCCAGGAATTCTTCCTTGCCACAGAATTGCTTTCAAAACCCCAACTTGTTCACCTACTAAAACCAAAAGTAAGAAGAATTAGCAAAAACACAAGCAAAACCCCAGTGGAAGCTGAGAATCAGACAAACATGGTACTTGACATACTTCACCACATTGGCGAGGGGTTGGACACACCAGGAAATGCCCGTGCAATGTCCTACGGTCTCTGTGTCCCCCTGCACACATCAAAAAATACAGCTTTATAAAGCTCAGAAAACTAAGACATGGATGAAATTACAACTATTCAGTAACACTGGTGTGAATAATCAAAACCTAAATAAAGAGTAATGGACAAGCATACCTATTGGAGGCTCCTCTGCTCCCAACTGGGAATGCCTCAGTTACTGAAGACACTGCAGTAACACAGACCAGCAGTCGGTGGTGGGGTGGCCTCGCTGAGCACGGCACTATTTTTAGATAGTTTAACACATCACTTGGTGTGTAACATCACTCAGTCAACAACGACACATTTTTCTTTCCAGAATGGTTAAAGCACACACAGTTGCACTTGTCTGGACACTGTACTACTGTAAATAGCTAACTGATGACTAGGACACGTGGAAAGTATTGGCTCTTTCCTTGTTGACTCAAGAACCTTGTACACAGTTAAGGGAGTCACTGAAGAAGTGTTTTTGCTGTGTGTACTCTAAAGAATCTTACAACTTTCCCAAAATCTCTCAGATTCTTGCCTCAGAACGACTGGGCCATCTATGACCTGCCAAGATGTTTTTAGATAATCAATCAGAGCATGAATGACATGAGTTTCTAACAGACAAAATTAAGTGTGATATTAAAATCAACTCAAAATACTTTCAAATGCAAAACATGCACAAAACCAAGGTATCACTAACGTGTCCTCTGTGTCTGCCAACACACAGTCCCGCAGCGACTCTCGCTCCCCTTTCACAGTTACAATTCCCACATCTCCCAGGCCAGAACCAGCAGATTCCTTAGGCAGCTGCTCATCATTGTCATACCTGCAAATACAACCCAAATTGTCCATTGAAACACTTCTGCAAAAAAGCTCCATCTCTCTTTCATCACGTGCTCAACAATACAACCAAAAAAAAGACATAAGCTCTTTTACATAGGTTACTTTAAAACCTTTCATTCTAATAAAATTAGCTGTATGCTTTCCTTGGTTTTATATAACTTCCACCCCATTATTTTAAAATGTCAGCTCCAGTCTTTCAAGTACTACCAGGAAAAATGTCATCCACCCTTCCCATGTAAAAAGAGGACAGTACTAACGTTCCATCTGCTGCTATTAAAGATGTGCTGCCTGGAAATGCTCTTTCTTCCTCCACAGAGATCCTTCTCACACCCTCAGGGAGGGGACACAGTGGGGCTTTTGACAATGGGTGGTAATTGTCATACCTGGAAAGAAAATACATAATTGGTATAAACACAAAGAACTATTTACTTCGTATTAGTAAACAGAGGAGTACTGTGACAATCTACTCACAAGTCCAATAAAAACCCTGCAACTTCTGCATCGTTTCTGAAATCCAGCTTCTCCTTAAGCATCAGCCATCGGTCAATGTGGTTTCCCACATAAATCCTCGTTTTCCCCCTTCTCCTATCAAGGCTTTGCTTTCTCTTTCTCTTTTCCAGAAAAGACAACACCGGGGGCCTTCCGCACCTCTTTGCTGGCAGGGACATGGTGAGCCTGGAAATAAAGGAGGCGCTTTAGTGAGGGGCAGCTCGGAGCAACAGGTTCCGAGCCACCACAGCGGGGATTGATCAGCGAACCTCACATGCCTTTGGCTCCTCGGAAGTCAAACATCCGCCCCTCACGGCGGCTCTGAGGGGGGGACAAGACGGGGGGTAGAGCCCCTCACACAGGCGCCCCTGAGATAAGAAAAGCCCCTCACACAACCGCCCCCGAGGGGGAAGAAAAGCCCCTCATACAGGCGCCCCCGAGGGGGAAGAAAAGCCCCTCACACAGGCGCCCCTGAGGAGGAAGAAAAGCCCCTCACACAGGCGCCCCTGAGGGCGGGAAACAGCCCCTCACGCCGCTACCCCCGAGGCCGCCCGGGGTCCTGCCTCACACAAGTTCTTCCCCACCGGCCCCCGAGTCCCCAGCCCCTCCCGCTCCCTCACACGCCACCCCCGGAGGCCGCCGGGGTCGCTCGGTCCCTCAGTCCGTCCCTCACCGGCAGCGACCGATATAAACACGGGGCACGTGACCGCGGGCGGCGCGCGCTGATGGCGCGAAGATCATGTGAGGGCGGGGCGGGTCCGACCCCGGTTTTAAGGAAAAGTGGTTAAAAAGTTTGGGGTTTTTTTTTTAGTAACTACTGTCACAGCTGTTGAGGGAGCGCTCAGGTAAAAACTGCTGTCTGCAAATCACCGAAGCCCAGAGGAAGAGGTAACACGGTATATATGTTTTTAATATTCGTTTAATTACAAACTGAAGCAAGTGTGCTATGCACAATTAAAAAAAAAAAAAAGTTTTCCCAAGTAGCAATTCCCAGAAGGAGTTCCCAAAATGCTATGTGGTTATCTTACCTCCTGAAAGGCCAAATCAGAGCCAAAATCGGAATCTTAACCTAAAAAGCAAAAAACGTTTGAAATGTGACTTACCTGTTAAAATACTAAATCAATGTCACAAAGGGAAGGAAAATGCAGTGTAAATTTGGAATCCCTGCTGTCCCACTGCGTTATAACAGCCTGCATTCCTCACGCTTCTGCTTACACATCCTGTGTTTTTAAATAAATAAAAATGCGGATCAATAGCTGGCAATATTTATGGATAATTTTATCTAAACAAGAGAGGGAAAATCATATGTACCAATTCCTTTTTTATTATTTCTACTGTTAGTTTTGGTGGAGTCACAGTAAGAACTAGTAGATGACTGAGGACTGATAGAAACCTTTATTTGCATTTGGTGAATCAGCTGAATAACCCAAACAAAATTTTTTCCTTATTGTCCAACACTTAAATAACTTGAAAATAAAGAACTGAAGAAAAAAGCCATCATAACCTGAAATCTTTTATGTTTCATTTACAGCACGTGAGCAGATTTTCATGGTACATTTTACTATGTGAGTTGATAGAGAAGTACATTTTTAAAGTATTATTGTAGCATGATTATAGGTTTGCTTAAAATAGCCCAGATTCTCAGTGATACATGTTTATGAAAATAATCCCTTGCACTCTGCCCTTTTCATTTAAATCTGAGGTAATTCCTCCTCATTCACCATTATTTCTGTAAAGTACTTATTTGGTGATACTGTTTCCAAATAGGACTATTAAGATGCTTTCATACTTATTTCTTCTGATTGCCTTCACAGTTATAGTTATTTCTGTATCAATATATCCACATTCCAAATAACAGAACTGTGTTAACCACCAAAAGCTGTTGTGTGCTTAAAATTCCTGTTTATCTTCAGATCACAAAGCTGCTGGGAGGAGCAAAGGGGTACTATCAACATTTATTTCTTCTAAGTAATTTGGAAGCCAAAGCAATTATGCAGCAACTGACTTTATGCTAAGTTAAGCAAGCTACTGATATTATGCTGCTAGTAAAGTTAAAATCAGGATTAAAAAACAAAGTCTGAGTCAGTGTCCTCAAAAATGAATTAAAATTTGCCTTATTTGTGGACTTTTTTCTGTCTCCCTCATTAAGATCTGCCAGCCAGTGTTAATTTGTGCTGCTTGAGCTGATCCTGGCTGTGTGACAGACACAGCAGGGGAATGCTTTTAATCCCACCAATATTTCTAATAATGTTGGTTTTAACACTTGGATGTCCCTGTCAGCAAGGTTGATATTTTGCCCCTGATCAGTTTTACTCAGGTCCCTTAAGGAACAGCATTCCTGGCCCAAGGAAGTGTCAGAGAGCAGCAGCTGATGCTGCTCAGCAATGAAATTCCAAAGCCAATATCCCAAGCTCAGCAAAGGTTGAGGTTTGTTTCCCACAGCAATGCACAGAAATGGAGCTGAGGGCACCAGGTGCAGAAGTTGCCTCCTCCCAACCCCAACTGCAGCTGCACAGGAAGGAATTCCAGAGGTTTATATAGTTTATATATATTTATATGTATTTATAGAGGTTTATGTAGCTGTCTCACTGCTACATTACTTTGACTCACTCTCTCTTCTTCCATCAGTTGAAAATGTGATGTTCTGGCCATTTCCAGAGCAAACATCTCATCTTTGAGCTCCCACATTTAACTCCCAGCTCAAACCATGGCAATAATGAACCTTACAAACTCCAGAAACCTTCTGCCTCCTGAGGAGTAATTTTCAGGATAAAATGCCCTATGTTGCTACAAGAGCCATCAGTAAACCCAGCAACATGTTTAAACACCCATTTATCTCCTGTTTTGTATATATTTGTGAGATGGGATTGAGGAACTGCTCCCTGGAAATGCCAGTGCAAATTTATTCCCAGAGTAATTAATTTATCTGTGTAACAGAATAAAACCCACGCAGAGCCCAAACTGATGCAGCCAAATAGGTTTGCAGAGTGCACAGGAAGCTCAGTCCTTTCACTGGGATGTTCTCCCAGGTTCTGGTTTTCTGTGGTCTAAAGACTTTAAAGAGGATGAATCCAAACCATTACATCAAGCAAGTGTAGAAAGACCTGCACTCCATGAATTGAACCCCTTTTAGACACTTCTTAATATTTTGGGCTTCATAATGTCCTACTGCAAGGAGCCTTTGCTTTTTGAGCCATTTATTACAAAAGTGCTATTTCTAGACCAAAAGGGATTTATGACACTGGCACAAAGTCATTTATTTCCATGTTCCAGTGCAATACTGACATTCCATTAAAAGACAAAGTGTAGCAGTGACATTAATCAGCCCTTCCAAAGACCAACTCTCATCTTCCATGGCTTTAACCAGTTTGTTTCTAACCTGGAACAGAACCAATGGCAACTATTTAATAAATAGAAATAAGAACAAAGCTGAAAACTGAAACTCACAAGGTTTATCACCACACAATTCATTCCAGCAAGAGTCTGTGCTTGTGTTAAAGTTCTTAATGAACTTTCAGAACACCTCAAGTTGTTAAAAACAGAATATAAAAGATAAATTGATACTCATTTGAAGGTGGAGGCTTTCAGACAGCTCATTTCCAAACTGAACTCCCAGTCATTTGGGCTGTGATACAACATGGGAACAACTTTATTACAAGAGATTTTAAGGAAAATGAAATTTAGGAAGACCTGCATTCTTATTCCACCTTGATCAGTGTAAACCAAGTAATACCAAAGTAGAATTCCTTACATTTATTGACCACTGCTGAGGATGATTCATCACATTTAAATTCTTTCACACGAGCTGCATAACTTCAGTCTTTCATCATTATCATCATATCTGCAAAGAATTAATAATTTCTATATTAAAAAGCAACTTAGTTGTGCTGTGTGGTACCCAACATGCAATAAAACATTCATGCAGAAAACATAAAGTAAAAAAAAAAATAGATGAACGGTCAAACAATCAATGAACACATTTTTACTAGAGAAAAACAGCATCACTGACAATATATTTGTTTCCTGTTTCCTATTTTTACTTTCTCCCCCTCACCATCTGTGTCTGTTCTGCTTTTTCTTTCCAAAAGCATCCACCTCGTTTAGCTTCACTCACCCCATCACAGGATTCAGGCTGAATAGGAACAACATTCCCAATGCCAAAGCCACAAAGGCACTTCATGAAAAGGCCTTCTAAAAATAACTCTCCTTTTTCTTACAATAGCTGGAGATCTTTAAGAGAAACCATCCATATCGATTCAGTGCTTTTCTACACAGACCCTCCTGACAAAGGAAATGGAGGGTTTTGCCCCTGGTAACTCGGGGTTGTACCTGTGCCTTCAATGCTGCTTTTTTGGCCAGATGTCCCTGTTTTGGTAGCCAGCACTGAACCCCACAAAGCCTGACCCCCAGAAGGGGAATTACAGAACGTGCAGGAATTTCAGCTGTGTCTGTGTTGGAGCAGAGATTACCTGCTTGACCACACCGAACTGCAAGAAGGTTGGCTTTGCTTGAGACAAACTGCATGAGAAGAGAAGAGTTTTGGGGAGAGAATCCTCCCAAGGAAATAGAGAACGCTCTTCATTGCCAGGTGTGCCGGGCAGGGCAGAGCCCGCGCTGTGCCGTGGCTGGAGGAGGAGATAAACCACACAAAGGTCCTAACCGGGGGCAGCACAATGGTCTGAGTCCTCAGTCAAGGTCATAGAGGGCCATAAAGCTCATGGCGAGTTTCTCATTTGTGAGTCAATTCTCTGCAGCGTTTGGTAAGTGAACCAGAGCGAGTTTGGTGTTGCGCTCAGTGCACGGGCTGAGGAAAACTTCTGGACGCAGCCTGGGTACAGCCCTGGGATTCCGGGTGTCAGTTTGAGGAGAACAAGCGCCGTGCCGTGCCGGGGGGAGCCGAGCCAGGTCAGACCCTCCCGGGGCACCGGGACCTCGGTGCTCGTCCTTGTGCCCGCCGGGACCCTGGCACTGGAGCAGTGCGGCCGGAGCGAGGGGCCCACTGCCCTCCCGGCCGTGTCTGCGGCGTGCTGGGAGCTGGTGGGGGATCGGAGTGGGCTCACGGAACCAATTCGGTTGAAAAAGACTTCTGAGATCATCGAGTCCAATCCAGTGTCAACCACCACCATTTCCCCTCGTCCTGCTGCTGGTTGCC